>JAQHUG010000138.1:5264003-5283251 GCA_028555095.1 Dicrostonyx torquatus | reverse complement strand
TGCCGAGCACCGACAACAAATGAGGCTAAGGAAAGAACGGAGCAGTAGGGTGGGGCCCTTGCCTGGAAACCCTACATTCCAGTGGAAGATTTTAAACAACAAATAGTGAGAGAATAAGTAACAAGTGACGGCTCTGGCCTTGTCCAGCCCAGGACAAACCTTCTCTTAGTCAGAAGGGATGGCAGGATCTGCTCTGAAATAAGATAGCAGTCCTTGGCACACAGCAGGCACACAATCACAATTGCTTCCCTTCTTTCCCCCTCTGGCCATGACTCCAGGGAACCATAGGAAGCCATCCTTGCAGCTTCTCCTTTCCTCTGTGGATCTGATAAGATGGCTTTTGTGTCCTTTTGAACACCAGTATGCACTGATAGTGCTTCTGTCTTGATAACCTGCCTACAACCCATTGCTTATAACAACTGAGTGTTTCAGCTTTCTGCCTTGCTTTTGTTTGCCATGCTCCAAAAAACAAGTGTCACAGTCTAGTAAGTGACTAGCAGCCTGATCCATTGATGGGCTTGGCCTGGATACTGCCTTTCCAGATACAGCCTGTTCCATGATTGTGTAATGCCTAGATCTATCTGCTCTATTAGTTAACCAATTAAATCACAAAGATTGACTCAGGGATGTGTATTGTTGCCTAGAGTTATCATGGCTAAGAAGCCCAAAACCATGTCCGGGTTCTAGGAAGCGGATGATCAGCCAGTGATGACCAACTGTGGGATAGAAGGTGGGCCTGATGCCAGGAGAGCTGTATCCTTCCATGCCTGTATCATACTCTATTATACTTACTTTCCTCGCTGGGTTCTGTATTGAATTGCCAGAGTTACCTGCTTCCCAGCACTTCAACTTGGATCTATCCCTCTGATCCCACACCAAGACCGGGGATGGAGTCCGATTCAAATCTAAATCTCTGGTTTCAATATTCTATTGAAGAAACCCCGGGCTTATCATAATTAAAACTATAGTTCGGAGGGGAGCATCCAGGGAACTGGCAATAATGCAATAGGAAAATATCCAGTGCACGTTAGGAGAACCACATTCAAAGATGCGACATGAGTGACATTCATTCCAGTCTGCCTTCACAACAATGTACATCAGAATTTGATCGCTGTTCTCTAGGATCAATAAAGTCATTAGTTTCAATCTGGCTCCTCCAAAGGAACGAGATATAAGATTTTTATTACTGAGTTATTGGCAGTCTTTATCAGTGATATTAATTTGCCATCTAAGTTTGGCAATATAAAAATTCATGTATATTTGCAGCCCCCGTTTTCCAAAGATCTCCCATTCACTTGTTTTCCCACTGCCCTGAGCTAATTAAGAACTGTCATTTCCATGTGTATTTTACTCTACAGGTTTGTCAGGGAGGCTAATTGTCTACTCTTTTTATTTATCTTTTCTACCTTAATGAAACAAGATGTCAAGGTGCCATGAGGTTTCTTTGGTCTATAGACAGACAGCATGTACCACTGAAAATCTGTAAGGATTGTAAAACAAAGAGCTACATCGATGTTTCTGGAATTTTCTGCCCAGCATTTTCCTATCCTTACTTTCAGTTTATTTTTAGGGAAACAAGGTTTACATAGCAGGAAATCAGTATCTCTCCATTTAGACAGTCCTAAAGTTTAATCCATCACAATGACCCCAAGATAGATTCCTATTTAGCCAGACAGTCTCCACTCAGGCTGGATCCCTGCAGCCTGCTCTTCTGTGCCTCGTGGAGGGGAAAGCTGCCTTGTCTCACACTTGTAAGAGACACTTCAGTGGGGCAGAATAAGGCCTTCCTATGATTAGAAAGAACATTTAAAAACTTAAAATGTGGGGGCAAGTATTTCCCCCAAAGTTACTTCATTACAACATCACATTATAAGGTTTTTAGAACAAACTTGAACGTAACTGCTAGTCAGTTTTCCAGGGCAGGAAGTCATCGTGTGTTTGGAGGTCATTACTACAAATGTTTTCTGATCCATTCCAGAGGCTTTGACTTTTGACTTAATAAATAATAAGGTTTCTTTTGTCAAAATGAGATCATTCCTAATTAACCAGTGCTAGATATGAGTTACCACTGGGGAAAGTAAAGGTGTTCAATGGGCAGTTTGGGACAAGCACCTTACCTGCTCCTGGAAACAGTGTACCAGTATAATGTACCATGTCACTCTGGTCTCATCTCTAAATATGCTGAGGCCACCAAGTCAGCAGCCTCTAATTTCAATTACGTGTGTGTGTGTGTGTGTGTGTGTGTGTGTGTGTGTGTGTGTGTGTGTGTGTATGAGTGCAGGTGCCCTTAGAGGGCAGAGACAACGAACCACTCCAGAGTTGGAGCTACAAGTGGTTTTGAGTCCCAAGTCATGGGTTCTGGGCTTCCAACTCAAGTCCTCTGCTAGAGCAGTAAGTGCCCTTCACCACTGAGCCAGCTCTGCAGCCTGTCAGGGGGTCTTGGTTTCACAGGAATTCTCTGACACTGGAACCCTGACATACTGCCCAGATGGACCAGATAGGCAGTAGGGGCAGGAGAGAGGGTTTAGAGGGTGGAACTGGAGCTCTGTCCACTCACAGAACAAGCCATGTGATTGTGTTTGTCAAGAGGCATCACATGAGCAGATATTTTAGCTCACGCCTTGCTGTCACTGTCATCTGGAACCACAGGAATGGGTGTGGGGGGTCAGTCTGCGATCATCACACCCTTGTGGAGGCCCAAAACTGTGAGCCTATTTCCACCTTGTCTGAAGGTCAGAGAGTTTTAGCTTGTTTAAAGTTGGTGACAAGTGTGGTTATACACCCTGACCTAGTGTGTGGTTATTTTGTCTTTTTGACATTAAGATGGCCCATAAAGGTAGAAACACTCCCCACTGACCAATGGTCAGAAAATTTAATAATACTTATGTTTCTTCTTTTGTATGGAGGTTTGGTATTGGGAGTGATGGCCTTCAGGACACTTGATCTAGGATGGGTTCACTGCCTAAGCAACAGAGTGCTAATAACTTGATGTCTCAAAGTATTGAAACAAAACTGCTGTAGTTGAACTTTGGAACACATTAAAGCAGTCTTTCGTCTTCTCCCCCTGTTGTGTTGGGGTATAAAAGTGTATGGGAAATGAAACACAGGCGAATTTCAGTATTCACTGGAACTCCCTCCTGGTACTAGCCTATGGTTTCTGTTTTATTATTTTTACTCGCATCTTTGCTCTCTTTACTAACTTTTCTGATCCCCACCCTACCCTGGTAACGGGTATTTTTGTCAAAGCTGATCTCCAGCACACCCTGAGGCTAGGTGATAGGTACTAAGATCTACCCAGGTAGGGTCAGGTCTATTCACAAAAGGCATTCATTTGGGCATGGTGCATGTTGCCAGTCAGTTTTATAATCTCTATACTACGAAGCCTACCCTACCCTAGTGGGTTGATTTAAGGAATAAAATCAACATTCGGGTGTTAGAAAGAACATACAAAGAGATGGAGCTCCCGGATGACTAAGCAAGAAGTGTGATTGGACAGCAATGCTAAGCAATGATTTAATCTGCAACCAAATTGAGAAAATTCTAGACTTAACACCTGCCCGATAAAAAAGTCAAAGTGGAGTTGGAAAGATGACTCAGTCAGTAAACTGTTCAGCACATAAATATGAGGACCTGAGTTTAGATTCCCCACACTCAGGCAAAAGTCCCAGGACTAGGGAGGTGGAGACAAGAGGATTCCTGGAGCTCACTGGTCAGCAAGCCCGGCCAAATTAATTAACTTCAGTTTTAGCGAGGGACCCTGCTTCAAAAAATAAGATATGCACACACGCATGCATATAAACACACATGCATGTACAAGCAACAACACACACATATGTACAAGCACACACATATGTACATGCATGCAACAACAACAACACACACACAGTAAAATAAAACCAAGTCAAATTGTTATGCAAATCCAAACAGGGTTGACTTTGCACTGGGGTATGGGCTGGTGGTACACACAGGGGTAGAAGGGTATCCCACCACTGCACACACTGCACTGTTTCTTAGTCCTTTGTAGTGAGTGGGTAAGAAAAGTGGATGTCCATATTTCCCACAGCACATTGGTGGCCCTTTAGATTGCAGAGAAAAAAGTCTAGAAAGGACAGAGGGCAATCAGTAGAGAAGACAGCCAATGAAATGGGAGGATGTTCTAAAATACCTAGAACCAACAAAGAATTGAGAAGTAGAGAACTGAAGAAGGTACCAGAAGGCTAGAGTTCACTGGAAGGACTGAGGATTCTTGTGATGGAAATTCTAAATAAACAGCAAATTGAGGTTGCTAATGCTGCTTCGGAATATAAGCCTCTGTGCTTATCTATTGGAGTCTACTCCAGATTCTCACAGAACAGTTTGTCTCAATCAGAGAAATGGTTCCCAGACTACGGTCATTTATTTTTCTACCTGCACTTTTATACTCAGAAAACAGGACTACAATGTCAAGGATCCCCCAGAGAAGCAATGTAAAGAACATGTGGTCTTTCTGCACGTTCATAGCTCAAATTATGGAGCCACTACTTACAGCATGCCTAGATCAGGCCACCCCTCGTTCTCATTGGCAGAGGGGTAGGCAGGTAGACATTCTCCCAGCTGAAGATGACCATGCAACTGTTCCAGCCTGGTCCTGGTTCACAGGTTCCAGACTGTGGCTGGGGATCTAGACTCTCACTGCCTTCTGAAAAATCATTACCCCTGTCACACACCATCTAGTCAGTCTATTTCCTATTCCTTCTATGCCAACATTTTATCCTGAGACACTTTATCCTGAGACAGTTTCTACTTACTCTAAGAGTTATTTATGCCAGGTGGTGCATGCCTTTAATTCCAGCATCCAGGAAGCAGAGGCAGGTGAATTTCTGTGAGGTCAAGGCCAGCCTGGTCTACAAAGTGATTTCCAGGACAACCAGAGCTAAAAATAGTGAAACCCTGTTTCAAAAAGTAAAAAATTTATTTTCCTAATCAAATACTGTTTCAGCGCCATCTCAGAGCCATTACCTTAAATGACTTAAGCTGTGGGATAATGCTCTTGTACTCTGTAAAGATCTGTCACTCATATTAGTTTAATAAAACACTGATTGGCCAGTAACCAGGCAGAAGTATAGGCAGAATGATAATACTATGAGAATTCTGGGAAGAGGATAGGCAGAGATAAAGTCACCAGCCAGATGCAGAGGAAGCAAGATGAGAATGCCTTACTAAGAAAAGGTATCAAGCCACATGACTAAACACAAGCAAGAATTATGGGTTAATTTAAGCTGTAAGAGCTAGTTAATAATAATCCTGAGCTAATAGGCCCAACAGTTTATAATTAATACAGCCTCTGTGTGTTTCTTTGGGAATGAACTGATGTGGGACTGGGTAGGACAGAAATATTCATCTACAGACCTGTGTTGTAGAATATTAGTCAAAGATGTGTTGTATTTGTTTAATGATGCAAAGATATGTTGCATTTTTTATGCTGCATTTGTTTAGCTTTATGAAGCTGTGTTATTTTGCCTGTCTAAAACAACTGATTATTCTAATGAAGAGCTGAACAGCCAATAGTTAGTCAGGAGAAAGGATAAGCAGGCTGGCAGGCAGAATAAACAGGAGGAGAAATCTGAGAAAAGTTAGAGGAGCAAGAGAAGGAGGAAAAGAACTGCAGGGGTGGCCACTCAGCTACACAGCAGGCTACAGAGTAAGAAGTAAAGAAAGATACAAAGGATAAAGATAAAAGCCCAGCTAATTTAAGAAAAGCTGCCTAGAAATACGCCAAGCTAAATCTGGGCATTCATAAGTAATAATAAGCTTCTATGTGATTTATTTGGGAGCTGGGTGGCAGACCCCCAAAGAGCCAAAAGAGCAAAACGAAAACACCCAACAACAGACTTGAACTTACATTTAGTGGATTGAAATTATATAAGTACAAGTATATAGATGGATATAATTTATACCCTTTAATTTTTACATGGAACAGCTTCGTATTCATAAACAATATGCCTACCAAATTTCTCAACTGGATTAAACTGTTTCAGAAGCTGGAGATGACTGACAAGGAGAGAATGTTTACACCACAGAAATTAGCAAGTGCTAGAAACTGTAGTCTTTAGTGCAGAGGCCAGTCAAGAGTTAGCACTCAATTGTTGTAAGAAGGTCGCTTGTTTGTTCCCCGACTGCTCAGCCTCAAAATAATCACACAGAAACTATATTATTTAAATCACTGCTCGGCCCATTAGCTCTAGCTTCTTATTTGCTAAATCTTGCATCTTAATTCAACCCATCTCCATTAATCTGTGCATCACCATGAGGTCGTGGCCTACCAAAAAATTTTCGGCACGTCTGTCTCTGGCAGCGGCTTCATGGCTTCTCTCCACCTTCACCTCCTTTCTTTCAGCATTCAGTTTAGTTTTCCCCACCTACTCTACACAATCACAGGCCTAAGACAGTTTCTTTATTAACCAATGGAATTCAGAGGGAAATTCCACATCACTCAAGAAGTATCAGCTATTAATAGAAAAGGTAAAGAAATGAGGCTAGAGATATGGCTGGACAGTTAAGAGCACTGGCTACTCCTCTAAAGAAGCCGGGTTCAATTCCCAGCACTCACACAGCAGCTCACAATTGTCTGCAACTCCAGTTCCAAGGGATCTTCTTGTGACCTCTGAGGGCACAAAGCACCTAAGTATTCAGACAAATATTCAGGAAAGCAGTCAAACACATAAAACAAAAGGAATTTTAAGGAAACAAAAGGTACAGAGAAGGACCTCTAGCTAGTTAAAAGATTTTCCCCTTAACAAAAGCAGAAAGAAAAACAAATGGCAATGTTCCAATTACACTGAGAAAACTGAAAGTCAAACTATCCTCTAATGCTATGTCTGCTTAAATTACACACACACCAAAGTTCTTCAGCCACGGAAAGCTTTAACAATTTATGTGCTCTTAGCCAGAAGCATCCCGCATGTTTCAACCTAAGACAAGTCAGGCACCTCATAGAAAATACATCACATGTGTCTCCTTTTGCATTGGCTCAGCGGTCCTGCCAAACTCAAGGACATGTGAGCGACATATCTCTCGTGAAGTCTGCAAATGAGAATATGTTTGAGAATCAGCTCAAGGATCAAACAAATAGTCTGAAACACAAATATCTCAAGGATATAATTTTAAGGAAATGGCTGATGGACCCTTTCATCCTCTGATCAAGGAAGGAATCGATGGACTGGATTCTTCTGTGCTTCTAATTTTATCCATAAAGCAGATGGATGCAGAATGAGAGAAATCAATCAATCATGGCTTTCTGATGGGGAATCTTTGCCAACCAATTATCTTTATTGATAGAATTTAAAATCATGTTATGTTTCCTGCAAGTCCCACTGTGGCATCTCCTTAGATGGGGTGAAAATGGAGCAAGTGGATCTTCACAGTCTTACTGTCTGTATTCTACTCTTCGGTATTCGTAGGAGATTAGAGAAGACTAAAATGGGTCCAATTCACATTACCAAAGATTATGAGCAAATCAAAGACCCAGAGCTATGACAGTGTGCTATGGGAAATCCTAAGTACTTCTGAAACATTGTTAACAATGCTCGAAAGCTTCCTTTTGTACCGGGCGGTGGTGGCACACACCTTTAATCCCAGCACTCGGGAGGCAGAGGCAGGTTGATCTCTGTGAGTTTGAGGCCAGCCTGGTCTATAGCCCGAGTTCCAGGATAGACTCCAAAGCTATACAGAGAAACTCTGTCTCATAAAAAAAAATCAAATCAAAAAACAAAAATAAATAAATAAAACAAAACAAAAAAGTTCTGTGCAATGCATCCTCAAGGACGGAGTTCCAGCCCACATCATAAACAAGACAACGAACGACTCCTAGGTTCTAAAAGTCTCTGCCAAGTCATCCACCCAGAGGCCTGAGGCATAGCTATACTTCTATATAATGTACTTATTGTTTTTATATTATCTATATAATTCAGACAGAAGGAGAATTAGCCACCATTAATGTACTAGCACCCCATTTCTCCCTTATAACTATTGCCAGTTTCTCATGGCACAAAAAGACTATGTCGCAGCACAGGGCACAGTTGACCTGATGACTTTTCCAAGGGCTTTACTTTGGGTGGGACTGAATAACACATCTTAATATTTCAGTCAGTGGTTTGGGGTAAGTAAGGGCGGTGGCACATGTGGCTTTCCCAGAAAGAAAAGAGAGGTTTGCAGCAGTATGCACTAGGATGAAAGTGAAGGAATCCTGTTGCTGCAGAGGTTAATCAGGTAGCCCCAGAAGCGGGTGAATGAGGATGCAGTTGCCTGTTCACTGAGAGAAAACAAGAATACACACATCCTTTTCTAGCCACTCCACTCACAGGCAAAAAAAAAGTGTGGGAGTTCTTCTCAGTGCGACTTTTCTCCTCTCCTGCACCCTCTAGGTAGGACTCAGTAAAAGGAGAGTGAAGCCATGTCCCAGGAGACATATTTGCTCAGTCCAATATCTCAGGGCTCCCAGCAAAAGGCAAACCAAGCCTTTGCAAGCCCATGTCCCTCAGTGTTTGACAAAGAAGAAGAGTGAGTGAGCCTGGCAGCCTGGCCGTTCCCTCCCCGCTGACTGGGTGTGTGGTGGCTCGGAGGACAGGTGCCTACAGCAGCAGGTCGGGTCCTGGTCTTCTGGCTCACCTTCTTTTCGGAGTGCTCAGTGCCAGGCCATGCTTGTCCCCGTCCCCCGCCCTTCAGAGACTGTGTGCCCTGCTTGCTCCTACAGCAGGGGGGCTGCATCACACTTCAGCTTCAAACCTGTCCTTTCTTACAGCCAAGGCTGCCAAGAAATGGTAGCTGGGGTCAGCAGATTGTCTTTGAACCCCAGAACAGACAGGATTTAGGGGTGAAAGGACACAAGAGTCAATCTTCTTTTCACTAGTCACCATCTCTCTCACTTTGGAGGAATTGTCCTCTCTCTGAGAAACAGTTTTTGCACCTACAGGTGAGGATAAAGCCTTTCTCTGTGTCTGCAGGTTAGATAGGAGGATGGCTGTATGGTGACTTACACACAAGAAGCTACAATCCCACAGAGAAGCATTACATATAGGATTAATTACAACTCATTTTAAATAAGTCAATAGGAGCTCTAGAGGTCCTAAACCAGGAGACAGAGCCATGTGAGTGAGGATGTGCAAGAGGAGAAGAGAGGGCTATCAGGAAGTCCTGTGGTTGTTCCGAATCCAACACCTTTTCGGCTGGCAGGACGGTTGAGTGTAAAGACAACCAGATTAAACTGCATAGCACATCCAGGGAAGACGTTCAACTGTTAGCAGGAACACAGGTCTGTTCTTGAAGCCTTCCGTGTGGGGGAAGCACGCTTAACGACACACCCATGAGTGCTGGGGGTGCTGAGCTGATGGCCACACCGTGAGGAATAAATGGAACACATGCAGCTCACTGTTCCCTGTCTCCTTCTGGAAATTTTGGTCCCTCCAAGGGACGCAGAGGCTTACATCACCCCACTCCCTTCCTCAATCCACAGAAAACCAGCCTCGTCTAGCTCAGCTAATGGCTGAGAAGCAAATCTAATACACTCATCCTCTAACAGAGTCATTTTGAGTAGCAAAAGACACCACTTTGAACTCTTCTGTATTTTAGTCCCATTTTATTTTTCGTTTATTTTAGACAGAGCCTCTTTATGTGTTTCAGGCTGGTTTCAAATTGACAATCCTCCTGCCTCAGACCCTCAAGTGCTAGGATTTTGGTGTGGACCACAACTCGGGGCTTTACTCTTGTTTTAAGTCTTCGCTTCCTAAGCTTGCAGGCAGCATAAATGTGCTGTTTATTTGCCCCTTCAGAGATCCCTCTTTGTCTGACAGGTATTTGTGGATTCTTGAAAACTTATTTAAAAAAAAAGATGGAAAACTGAAACCAACCTAGCTATATCAAAGACATACTAGTTGCACTGACTGGCCGGAAACAGCACTATGCTTAAATCATACACACAGAGAGTAACAGAAATGTCATTAGTGTGGGCCATCTCGGTTTTCCTTGAACTTCTAGGATTATAACACTGAATGCATTCCAATGGGCTCCTCTGTTCTTCTAGAATGCAAACATAAGATACAAGGTAGGAAAGAGAAGAGTATAAATAACCACTCCAGCTTAGACCACTTGGTTTAACCTTGGATTTTGTCTCCAGCCAAGACCTTCCCACTCGGGGCTTCCTGCTCTGACCTCAAGCGGTTTCTCACTACTTAAGCTAATTTCATCTGCACCGAGGGATCTGCCCCTTCCACCCGGGGGAGGTGGCCATTTAGAGAGAGAGCAGTTAAAATGTGAAGTTCATCAACAGCAGAAGCTCCTGGGATGACCCAGAGGGCCCACGTCGGGAAGAGAAAATAGGATTTTAATTGATAGTTTCGATCCCGGGTCCTTCTCTAGGGCCTCGACGTAGAGGTCATGAACTGTGGTGCTGTGTGGCTTCAAACCATTTTTGATGCAGCTCACACTTGACCTCCATGGAATGCATTCCAGGCTTCAAAGTCATCCCATGGCCCAGTCTCAATTGTTCCATCCCGTCTTTCAGCCTACCTTACTATGGCTTTCATTGGAGACACACAGATTGCGCCCGTCTTCCTGGTTGCATACCTTCCCTCCAGACCTTTTCAGACGCATCTGCTCTGTCCCCAGCACTGGTGCCTCTGAGCAGGCCTCCTGCTCCTCGTGTACAGACAGAAAGACAATCACAGTCACACTAGGACCATGACTAGGATTTATCCTCAAACCCAACTAAGGATGCGGCAAGTTCAGGGGCTCCGTTCAGAGTAAAGTCCTTAACTTTGGGGGCTTGTTTGCTCCTCAATCCCCTGCGCTCAGAGGAGCAGCTGGTGTCAGTGTTTGAGAAATATTTGCAAATTAGTGAATGAAGTACTTAAAACTTCAAAAGCAAATCCCCACTTTGAAGCTTTCAGGACATCCTCCACAAATTATAGAGATGGTGACGACGGGTTAAGGCTCTGCTTAAAACGTGATCAATGCGCTGCCTCCAGCTCTGCTAGACTTACACCTTGGAAAGCATTTCTTTCACCAGCACCCAGATGAGCTGAGATGAGTTTTGTATTTGCTGTGTTCGGCTGCTGAGAACAAACCACTCCCTGACGCCACATGTGTTCTACGGCCATCCTGCATTTAATCAGGCACATGCCTGAGTCAGAAATGAACTTTAATGGGGGAGGTCAATCAGCACCTTGCTTTTTTTGGCTTCTGTGATTGGCTCAGAGATAACCCAAGAGGTTGCGACTCACTCTAAAGCCATGAGTGGCTTCATCGTGTTTTTAATGGAATCGTTCTTTGTGTTTCAGGGTCTTCTGCTTAGAGCCATGCCCTGCCCCCAACCTCCACCACTGCAGAACATAAGCCTGGAAACTGCCAGCACCTATCATGTGACCGTAAGCAAAGATATCCCTAGACGAAAACAGGCCCAACAGAAACAGAGAAAGGCAGAGATAATCAACAGCATCAGAGAGCCACTGGCCACCTGACCTGCCTCTGTGGCTTCTCAGTTGCCCGAGCTAATAAAGACCTTACTGTTTTAGTCAACTTTGGATCGGGTTTTGGTTACAGTCACATGACTAAAGCCAAACCCACTGAACTGAGCAAGGCAACTTTGAGTAAGCTACAAGTGACCTCTGCAGAAATCAGGGAGAGAAGACGAAGCCACTTTCAGGCTATGAGGTCACTTCTGGCCATTGCAGCTTCCCTGATTTCACTCTGCCATTGACTCTCATCCACTGCAGCTAATTCATGTTCAAGCAAATGTTCACACAGTGGCCCTACTCTCTAGAAGCTCCTAAGTAACACAGAACATACAAAACAAGGATTTAAGATATTAAATAATTATGTTCTGTTGGTAGACTTCTAAACTTTCCCCTCTCTCTCTGTTTGTGTATGTGTATGCATGTGTGTGTATGTGTATGCATGTGTGTGTATGTGTATGCATGTGTGCGTATGTGTATACATGTGTGTATGTGTATGCATGTGTGTATGTGTATGCATGTGTGTGTATGTGTATACATGTGTGTATGCATGTGTGTATGTGTATGCATGTGTGTATGCATGTGTGTATGTGTATGCATGTGTGTGTGTGTGAGTTTTGGTGTTTAGGGTGCTATTTTGATTTTTTACTTGAGGCAAGGCCTTGCATTGCAAGCCCAGCTGGCCTCTGATTCCTGAGACCTGAGATTACAGATGTGCAGAGTCCAAGTGTGCTAACAGTAAGTGTCACACAGCACGGGCACTGCTGTAAAATTTAGCGAATACCATCTGTGTGGGCTGCTGCTGGTAAAGCGCTGTCTAAACAAGTAGAAGGACCTAAGTTTAGATCCCTGGCACCCATGTAAAAAAAACCACAGCCTGCTGGTCCCTTCATTTTAGCTCAGTGAGACCCCTCTTAGACTTCTAACTCCTGGGAGACGAAAGTGTAATTGTGCTGTGTTTTAAGGCACTAAATTTGCGGCACTTTGTGCTATAACACAGAAAGCTGCATATATTTTCCTGTCCTGTATATACAGTAAGGGAGGAAAAATAAGTTTCCTCTACCCATCTTAAGGGCAAGGTGGGAGGGATTGCAGAAACACATGATACATCATTTACAGGAAAAAGCAGAAGCTTATCAACATGTATGCCTCATACATGCATGGGGGACATGTATATCTCATATATGCATGGGGGACATGTATGCCTCATATATGTAGGGAAGACAAATATACCTCATATATGTATGGTAGACATGTATGTCCCATGCATGCATGGAAGACATTCAGGGAACCAGATTCTTCAAGAAGCGGCTTAGAATTCCAGCTTATACAACATACTCAAAGAAAAAGAGAAAATTCTTGAGATGAAGGAGGGCCTATGAGTGTCTAGAAGCAGCGAATTGTGGGAGGTGATAGGGTAGGCAAAGCCTCTGAGGAAAGCCTGTCATGCAGGCTCCTCTGGTGCCACCTCCAGGCTGATGAAGATCTAGAGCCATCTTCAGTGCTTAGCCTGTGTTCTCCTGGTAAAGGGGAGGATGCATCTTTGCCCATGTGTGTTCTGCTTGTCAGCAGAAAGGAGGAAAGAAGAATGAGCCTTCCAGGTCTATGCCCTTCCTTCTGACCCTCAGCTGCTCAAACTCATCTTTAGAACAAGAAGCGTATTTAGCGTATTCCGATTTTCTTCAGTGAATGAAAGCTGGATAAAAGGGTCTGGTCCTGAGAGACCTCTCAGAAGTGGTATTAAAATTCAACTCCGTGAAGTATTGGTTCAGCTGAGAAAGTTAATACCCGAACTCTCTGCTTGTCTTCCTCTGTAATCTGGAGAAGGGCTATAATTAAACTAGTCGTGGATGTCAGAGGACAACTTGGGAACCTGTGCTCTCCTTCCACCATGTAGGTTCCCGGAATCAGACTCAGGTCATCAGACTTGATGGCAGGAGCCGTTACCCACCGAGCCATCTCTCCAGCCCTCAAAGAGTTTTTTTTTTCAGAAACAGCTAGCACAGTGCTAATCACGGGACTTCAGCATCCCGTTTCTTTTTATGAACTCCCAGAAGAACACTGAAAATAACAGCTAAATTCACTTGGTGGCGCACCTGCCTAGCATGCATGCAGACTGGGCCCAGTCCCTAGCACCGCTGTGATATCACACATCTGTGATAGCAAGCACCTGCAATCCCATCAGAGAGGTAAAAGCAGGGAATCAGAAACTCAAAATTATCATCAGCTACACAACAAATCTGAGGCCAGCATACGTTAACTAAAACCCTGTTTCAAAAAAAAAACGTACAGGAATTTATAGATCAGTGCCATTTGATAAATGGAAATTATATGCTACCTTCAAAAGAGAACCCTATAGGCCCCACGCTAGGAACCACTCTACAGTTTTGGTTCTCTCTCCTGCCTGCATTCAAGCCAGATCTCTTGATGCAGGGATCAAGTTCACCTTCTAGTAGAATGGTATTCAAACCAAAAGACATAAACAGATTGATCTGTGTTCATTCTGCAGAGCAAATAACCAGTCCTGCATATGTTACATGGGCCACTTCTCAGGAGGGGCATACATTCTTAAAACAGCTTCCTTTGGGGTTCAATTATGATCTGCATATCAAGGTTTTACCCTTTCCCCCAGTGACCCATTTGTCCGAGGGAGGCAATCAATTAGACTGCCAGAGCAAATTGATTCAGTATCGACCAGGAAACGCTTCTCACTTGACAGACGGCTGTGCAGAGGTGGGGCAGTTGCGTTAAGTGTCGGTCCTCCAAGAGGAAGGGCCCAGATATTGTGTGAGATGTTGGCCCCTCCTCTGATACGGAATAGACAGGATGGGAGGGAAAGCTGCTTAGAAATGCGTTCCAATGAAGTCGCAATCTGGCTCCCACCCTCCGCTCGCAGGAGTAGGAGAAGTAGGCAATGGTGTCGTTGCTTCAGGAGCCCACACTGGGGTTGGGAACCTCAGGAGCTTCCTCTCTCGAGGTCAACACTCTTCGGGGAGACAGCTTTGTTCCTTCCAAGCATGACTGTGAACCTGCCTCTCCTTCCTACTGGACCATAGACACAGAACCCAAGGCTGCCAAAGTCATTGACGCTCTGGTTTCACTCCTTCCTGCATTATGTTTATCTTTACAAACAAAAGATAAATGCTCAGTTACTTGACTCAAGAAATTGAGTCCCTTACACCTTGAGTATCAAAAAGCAGAGAACATCCAGAAAAATTGGAAAAGAGCTACTCAGGGATAAAAGTGCCATATTTAATTTACAGCTGGCACTTAGACCAACAGGCAGGAAGGTGACAAGCTTGAGGTAAACAGCACTGGCTTTTCACCATGGCTGGTTTTGAAATAATGCTTTGATTTGTTGAAATGTTTTACAACCTTTAATATCTGACAGAATAAATTAAATCTTTCATAGCAGCCTTCCCTGACTGCCCCAAGTACCAACTATAGGTAAGATGACCCTTTATATAGAGCCCGAAAACAAATCATTTTAAAAAATGATTCCATTAAAATAATTAGAACCCCACACACAAACACCTTCATGTTAAGGTTGAACTGCTAAACAATTATATGACTATGCTTTCATATTGATGTGGTCACACTGTTGGAATAGGGAGACATTTATGTGGCACACATATCATCTTGACATGCAGTCTCTAAATGTCCCCTGTGAGAGCTGAGACCCATTATCAATGGCAGAAATAAAGCCGGTCATGCTACTCAGTTGGAGAAAAGAATTAAGAGCTCAAATTTGCATAATCCCAGGTAGAGGGGAAAGTGTCTGTCATTGATGATGTGCAAACCAAAGGGAAGAGCTGTGCACATTACAAAGCAGACGGTCTGGATGCATAGAACCCAGGGAAACAGACAGATACACACAGTGCCCTGAATCAGGCCAAAGTACCGCTATTGTTTGCGGAGTTGTCAGGCAAAGTCAATCTGACACCTACACACACGAGTCTGTGATTGGCAGAATATGGCTGTGGCTCCTTCTGTCTTCATTTGGAATGAAGTGTCCAATGAAATTTAGAACTCTGCCTCTAATGCTATCTAAAGAGGTCCTCCTTGGAAACCACTTCTTTTGTTCGTTACTGCTCTTCAAAATATTAGTCAGATAAGAATGTATTCTGAGTATCATATATAAAAGGTATAAACATAATAAAAATAGGTGAGATAATAATAATAAACACACATCCAAGGAAGAGGAAAAATTACCTGCAGACTCTAGAACTTTGCTTAGATAGAAGGAAGAAGCAATTTTCTCAAAGAAAATATGAGCATAGGGAATTAGAATACGCCTTTCCCATATATGCCTCTGTGGCACAGGAATGTTTTAAGATGGTTGTTTTGAGAAACTACACACACAGGGATAGTTCTGAAGAGTCACAATCTTGTAGAGAGAAGCTTGTCCACAAAGAAAAGCTCCATTTGTGAGGATCTGTGAGGGTCTCTGTCTCGGGGTGTTAAATGCACTGAGCCATTCAGGAAACATGGGTGTTTCAGCCTGAACTCTGAGGTCTGCTACGGGTTTCTTTGGGTTATCTTCCACGTACACAGATAGCGCACATGCTAGTACACGCCCATTTGCTTTTCTCTTATTAATCTGGGTTTTTTTTTTTTTTTTTGGTTTTTCGAGATAGGGTTTCTCTGAGGCTTTGGAGCCTGTCCTGGAACTAGCTCTTGTAGACCAGGCTGGTCTTGAACTTAATTTGTTTTTCATTATAGGAGTGTATCCCAACTAAGAACTACCCAGTCACTCAAAACTGGATCCCAAGTATTTTTCTAGGGGAAATAATTTTCATTATTTTCCCCAAATACTGAATCCATAAGTTCAATGCTAACAAAACAGCACCACAATAAATGTTTGGTGTACTGCAACCCAGTACTGGCATTAGTATGTAATTCTTATTCTGGCACAGACCGCACCAACTTGGATATGAGAGGAATCAAGAAGGAAGGTACCAGGAAGAGCTATGGCCACTAAGCTTCCCTGCATGCTGTCTCACAGCACTGTGACCAAACCACATTAGCAGACCAGGCCATGTCCAAAGCCCTTTGAAGAATATTGAGGGGACCAATAGGTAGGACGCCACCAGTGGCAGCCACCCCAGAGAAGTGCAGCTTCTCTCTTTCAGATCAATGTTCAAACTCAGACCAGGGACTGCTCAGTGTCCTAGAAGGAAGGTTCAATGCTAGGGCTGTTACTATCTGGGTACCTGTGAGTAAATGTCTTAGATTGACCTCTGCTGCCATGATAAACACTGATGAAAATCAACCTGGAGAGTTACCGCATCTTATATTAGATTCCACCCTCAACAGAAGCTGGGGAAGGAGCTCAAGTGAACCTGAAGTCAGGGACTGAAGAGAACCACAGCTACCTGCTGGCTTACTCTGCTTGACTTTGTCCAAAACACAAGACTGCTTGCCCATAGGTGCCAAGCTTATAGTGGGATGAGCCTGCCTATATCAATCACTAATCAAGAAAATGCCCCACAGACTTGCCTACCGGTCAATATGGAGGCAATTCCTCAACTGATATTTCCTCTTCCCATATGATTTTAGCTTGTGTCAAGTTGACAAAAAGTAATAAATTCAATGAACACAGTGAATGAGTTCCTCATAAACTGAAAAATCATAAGAACTTGTTTAGACAAGTCACTATGGAATACTGTTTACTTTTGTGGATGCTTATATCCTTGATGTCAGCCTCGTGGTGCTGAGGGAGCTTCCGCCGGAGATGGATGCAGGCTAGACTTTTCCGGTAAGTCACCACCTCGTGGTGACATACAGACTTTTATAATGGGTTAGTTTAGATGTGAGAGCTAGCCAAGAAAAGGCTAGAGATAATGGGCAAGGCAGTATTTAAATGAATATAATTGTCATGTGGTTATTTTGGGCATAAGCAAGCAACCAGCAGCTGAGCGGGCCGGCGGCTGGGGGCTGGGAGTTGGGTGCCAGGAATACAACCCACACACCTCTCCCTTATTTACAACATCGTGGTAACAGAAAAAAAAAAGACTCTTAAATACTTACAGCAAAATCAGAAAGGTATTTTTTGGTTATTTGTTTTGATTTTTTTAACTTCCCTCTTTGGAAATAATATGGTAGGAGCTCATAGCTTTTATAATTATGGAATATGTGGGGTTCTTCTTTGGGAGTGTACACACAAATTAACCAAAAGGACACAAATAGGAGGGACCAAAATTGACAATGCTCACATGTAACAAGATAGCAAAACTGAACAGAAGTGTGATCTTGGCAAGATGGTTGACTAGTGGTGCCCAGTGTGCTTAGCACCTCAACAAAGGACCAAAATAATTTTAAAACAATAACTATATGATGAGAGTATTTAAGAGAAAATGCCAGCGTCTCGTGTTGCAGACGATCATGCAAATGAAAGAGATATAAGTGATTTTTCGGAAAAAGGAGTTAAGCCTGTAGCACATACTGTTGTAAGCAGAGATGGACTTGATTTAGCAAGAAAAGGACATCAGGAGAGAGCAAAAACATTTCTTAGAATCCCCAGCCACACAGAAGCAGTTTATGTAAATGGTGGACGTGACCGGACAGACCCAGAATCATTGTTGGCTTGACAAAAAAGCATCTTCTGTGTTTTCCTCTATTATCCTTAAAGGGAAGGCAGGATATGTAGCATAGATGCAGAAAACAGGTAAGTCACAGACTCCACCAGGCAGGTATGCCCGGCTCCTCCAACTTCAGCCCTGTGCTTCCCTGACACTGCCTACACTGCCCCCCAACCTCACTGCCTACACTGCCCCCCAACCTCACTGCCTACACTGCCCCCCAACCTCACTGCCTACACTGCCCCCCAACCTCAGCAGGTTCTACAGCCTTCCCTCCGGTCCTGCTGTCTGGAGACTTCTCCCATCTTTTATTGGTTCTGAGTTTTAGGGAGAGTTCACTCCACTTGAGTTAGTCTGAAACACCCCATTTAGGAGTCCTTGGTCCACAGTGTGAGGCTGGACCTTCTGTGAAAGAAGATGAAAAGGGCCCTGCCTGGGCTCCCATTGGCTCTCATCACTCAGCTGTGTCACTGTGGTCAGGAACTTTTTCCTGCTTAAGTCACAACTCAGAAAGTACCTTCAGCGTGTGCAGGATTGGATTTAAAACTCTAAGTCAGGGGCGTATCTCTGGGGTAATTAGTAGTGAAAATCAGTATGGCCCTCTACCGTTAAGTAGTTACACAGGGAATCCTCAGTGTTAATCAAATGAGGAGATGAGATACTGATTCACTCACACAATTTATCCTCTATGAATTCTTTCCCTTCCATTGGATTTATTTAAAATACCACTGCTTTCCATCCTTTAATAAGTGCCAAGGAAATACGGCCTATCTATTTACATAGTAAGTCAATATTCTCACCAGCATTTATTAATATTGAGATTTGGGGAAGAGTCTTCTATGTTAAGGTGAGTTAAATCTGTTAGTGTCTGTGTGGAAACCAGAAGATGATTTATATAATATCTTAAGTTATTTTTTTCAAAGACATTTGCATGAGGCTTGAACACCAATACTCTATTGGGAAAAGCCATTTTAACGTACAAGACTGAAAATGTTGGAATATATAAGCATAAAGAAAACAAGTAATTGTGATTTAATACACCTATGAAACTTTAATTTTAAACCATCATGGAGAAAAATGGACATAATTTGTTCAGATTCATGAAGACGCTCAATAATTATTCTGTAACTTCAAAAAGAATGGAAAATTAAGCAATGTTGAAAACTAGGAAAGGGATGCAT
>JAQHUG010000138.1:5226354-5245560 GCA_028555095.1 Dicrostonyx torquatus | reverse complement strand
ACCAACACCTATGCTTCATACATCACACCAACACCTACGCTTGACACATCACACCAACACCTATGCTTAATGCATCACACCGACACCTATGCTTGATGCATCACACCAACACCTATGCTTGATGCATCACACTGACACCTATGCTTGATGCATCACACTGACACCTATGTCTGATGCATCACACCGACACCTATGCTTGATGCATCACACCGACACCTATGTTTGATGCATCACACCGACACCTATGCTTGATGCATCACACCAACACCTATACCTGATGCATCACACCAACACCTATACCTGATGCATCACACCGACACCTATGCCTGATGAATCACCCCGACACCTGTGCCTGATGCATCACACCGACACCTATGCTTGACACATCACACCAATACCTATGCTTGATATATCATACCAACACCTATGCTTGATACATCACACCAACACCTATGCTTGATGCATCACACCAACACCTATGCTTGATGCATCACACTGACACCTATGCTTGATGCATCACACCAACACCTATGCCTGATGCATCACACCAACACCTATACCTGATGCATCACACCGACACCTATGCTTGATGCATCACACTGACACCTATGCTTGACACATCACACCGACACCTATGCTTGATACAGCACACTGACACCTATGCTTGATGCATCACACAACACCTATGCTTGATGCATCACACCGACACCTATGCTTGACACATCACACCAACACCATAATTGATGCATCGCACCGACACCTATTGTGGATTCGTTTCCTTGTCAATCACTTTTCTAGTAATTCCAATTTTCCCTATCTTGCATAAGAGGGGATAAAAGAAACTAGGACAGAAAGGCAAGTGTTTGTCCTTGAATCAAGGCTTATACTGTAATGGATAGCATCACCCAGTAGGGCCTCCTAGTCACTAACATAAGCAGAAAATGTTATCATTTTGGGTTTGGATATAATCTCCATCTTATATCCTTTGCATTAGGCTGCTATTATTGTAAGGGGAGACACTAACAGTTTCACTGTAACTGATACTCCAATTCTCAGGGGGTATACCCAGAAGCTCAAATCACCCTTCCTGATGAGACACTGAAGAGAGACCAGTTCCCTAGAAACTAAAAATTGTGGAATATATTCAGGGATTGGAATTCTTTGTGGGTGTTTTTATAATCCTTCAACACAAATATAAATTATATTTCTAAAGCTAAAACTACCATGCGACAAAACGTCTCTTAAAAATATGTGTTTGAAGACAGGAAAAACATCTTTAAACATGTGTAAGTGTGTGTGACAGGTGACTTCCTCTGAAGTGAAATTTATCACTTCAGGTTAGTTGCTTTTAAAAATGAATCAAAACCTACCCACCGCCTCATGCACCTACCACTGAAAGCCCAAATACATGTATTTTTCTAATGGGAATTAAATCTAATCACTATACAAGGTTTGGAGCATTAAAAAAAATAAACACTAGTATTAGAGTCATAAAACACAGCTAAGACCCAGTCTTGCTCCAGATTAGTTGCTGTGGTCTGAAAGCTTGAATCTGCCCCCAAATCACTAAACCCTTAGTCTTAATGTGACAATGCTAGAGAGTGGGGCTTTGAGGATGATTTGATCACGGTTCAGAATCCTACATGGGGTTAGTGCTCCTACAAGGGTGGATGAAGAGAGGCCTTTCACCCTTGCATCAGGCATGGGACTAAGTCCTTGTATCAGGTGAGGTCAGCAAGAAGGAAGCTTGCTTTGAGAAGTACATCAGATCAGAATCTTGTGAGTTCACACACATAATGAGACAAACAGCACTTTCATGAAATGGAAAAGGTTAGCATGAGCCAATAATTCAAGTGATCACTTTAATCTTTCAATAAGTTGCTACTTCATGAGCACTCAGGATGCCAAGGCAAGAGGTTGAGGTCAGCTTGGGCTACAGAGGAAGTTCAAGACCAGAAAGAAGAAGGAAACAAAAGATTGCTTTTGCTCCTCTATCATTTAAAGTCTGTTCAAAACATGCAACAACATATTCAAGTTTGTGTAACCCTTGATGGCTTACAAAGATGGAATTAAGGAAGAGTACAGGAAAGTCACCAGACATGATGTAATATCTTGGAAAACACATAAGGTTCCACTCCTAAAGTATCAGAGGGAATCACAGGCAGCTGGAGCCAGAGGGCTAAGTGGAGAGATCTACATCACAGGGGCTGTAATCTTAGGTAGAGGCATAGGACAGACCAAAGAGACTCCACCAAGACATCTGAGGTAGCAAATGTCTTCTCTTTGCAGTTTCTTCTCCCCCTGGTCAATGTTTTCCTTGGACAAAAGAAATAGGGAAACTGAAGCAGGAGAGTCCTGCGTCATGACACCCAGCGTGGAAGCTGACTACCTGGAGCTCAGGACACATGGAGATCAAGAGAATTCAAATCTCTTCCCCTGCTGTGGAGCAGGAGAGCTCCTCCATGGTGCCCTCAGCCCAAAGCTTCTTAGTGATGTCACAGGCATGAGCTGCTCATCCAGGGAGCCCATACGCTGTGCAGAACAGAATCCCTTCTGAATTCTGTCCGCAGATTAGTGTTCAAGTAATATCCATCCTGACACCAAGAGCCCATTAGAACCTTATGATGTACTCATCTGGAATAATCTTAGACCGCCACAGGATTCCACAAAGAATGTAAGCAAATCAATTGCTTAAGTTAGATGAAATGTCAATGTTAGTAAAGATTGATTTTCTATACTCTCTTTCTCTCTCTAATTAGTTGCTTTGGACATCAATGGTTTGAATGCACGTGTGTGCACACACACACACACACACACACACACACACACTCACAAACACAAGCTATAATGATTTTTTTTTATTTAGGAGCACCAGCAAACCAGAAAGATTGAAACACAGCCTTATTAACCCTTTGATGGACTATGCATGTGATATCATGTCACACTATAGACAGTGGTCCAGGGTAAAGGAGGAAGCAAAGAAATGGCTGATGTACACCTCTAGCGTAGGAAGGACAAGGAGTATGTCCATCACCATAGAAAAGAAAATATTGCTAATTAGATACCCACTGCCCCACTACTGACTATCCTATTACATCCCACCTCACTTAGTCTGCACGAAAGCCAAACAAGATGCACTTAGAGCACTTTATATGTACGGGGTGGAATTTTTCTGAGGCACAGCAAAACAAAACCAGGAGATCCAATAAGCTGCCCTCCTTTGAAAAAGATTGTGCAGCTGGAAGCAAGTCCACGCATAGCCTCAACTTCTGCTACTTTACATGCTTGCGTGCATGTTGGAAAGCAATTGGGTACACATGACAATGTGTCCTACCTGTGTATGACACCAATTTGGAAAAGCACAATTTCTTCTAAATTATCTACATTTGAAAAAATACTCTGAGTAATGTTGCCACACCTGGAATCATGTTAGAAAAAAATGAGCTCATGAAATATTTAACCTAGAATAGGCATGGCACGCCAGGCATGATGGCGCACATCTTTAATTCCAGCACTTGGGAGACAGAGGCTAGTGGATCTCTTTGAGTTTGAGGCCAGCCTGGTCTATAAAAAAACGTTCCAAGACAGCCAAGGCTATTATACAGAGAACCCCTGTCTCATGGGTGGGGAAGGGGGCATGGTAGTTTTGTACCACACCTTGGCTCAGGATGAGTCTCTGTTTTAATGCTTAGAAATCAAGCCTGCTCAAGTAAACTTGAGGCCAAGTACTATGTCCTGTTCCCTTTGTGTTCTCTCCAGCACCAGACGACACAAGGCACACACAGCTGGGCTAAAACATAGACTTGTTCATGAGGAAACAGCCTACCACAGTGTATGACAGACACAAGACGTCAGGAAGAAAGACAGTACCAGGTTATCTGCCAGGGAAAAGGGCACCAAATCGGCCTATCACTGTTGGTACTGCAAAATAAATTTGGTTTCCATTCAGGCCAGGCATAAAGCGTGTGTCAGGGGCCCTTTCCCATTCTTACTGCATGTCCACTCAACACTCACACACACCCAAATTGTGGTATTTGCAAAAAATAACACAAATAAAATTTTAGTAGGGTGGCCAAAGCGCTCTTCGGGGAAGGGTCTTGACTGCCAAACCTGAAGACCTGGTCTGGTCACCTGGATCCACACAGTGGAAGGAGAGAAATGGCTCCTACAAGCTGTCCTTTGACCTCCAAGTGCACAGAGTGTTTGGAGAGAAAATGTGCAAACCCCATCAGACACACAAAGTAAGTAAATTATGTAATGAAAAATTAATTGGGAATTTGAAAAACACAGGCTAAAATGTAAATCAAGATCAAATACAAAATCTAAAGAAAAGAGAACCGCTAAGGTTAACTGTACGCACACATCACACTTAACACTAGATCATGTTTTCCCATTAATTCTCATGAGAAGTACTGTCCATCTTCACTGTACATTGAACACTTTAAAGCCATGACACTGGATAGCTTGTCTATCAGCCCATAAATAACAAACAAGTAACAGAGAAGAGATCTGAACATAAACTCCAGAGCGCAATCAGTGAAGGATAGTCCCAGACAGTAGAAACAGGAAACCAGGCTTTCATTGGATGCTGAAGCCATCTTTGAGAAAAATCACAATGTCTGGGTCTCAACTTTCTCCTTACACTGGTGAGAGCATCTCAGCTGCCTGAGAGAAAAGAGCGGGAGGCCTGGGACCAGAGTCCCAGATCGAGTACTTCTTGCCTGGTTCTACCAGGATGCCTGCTTCCTCTCTTTGAACCACGGTCTCAAAATCCTTCAAATGGAAATGATAATCTTTGAAAGGCTATTAAGAGGATTGGTTGAAGTGCTTCAAATCTATTAATTACTAAGCTATAGACTGTTTTGATCATTCTCTCCCACTCAGCCTCCTGCAAGCTAGGAAACTGCACAGCATAAGATGCTGGGGCGGGGTGGGGGTCACCCCAATCTGGTGCACCTTCACAGCCATTTTCTCGAAAGAGAAAGATGTTACAGTTCTCTACAGCTCACAGCTCGAGTGCCCCGCACTCGAAAGGAAGTCAGAGAGATCTGGTGACTGGAACAAAGGGCATGATTTATGCTAATGGCATGGCACAAAGCCCTGGAATAATTCTGGAAAACATCATCGGTACTGCTGTCATTTGTTAACTTATTTATAGGCATGTGCAGAAATGGGAAGGCCCTTAAGAATATTTTCATTTAACTAATATGTTTTTCTTAGACACACCTTTCGCTGGTGGTAGGTGTTTTAAATCACCGGGCTGGTCCACATTCTTTCGAAGACTATCATATCAGGGTTCTTTCTGTTGGGGTTCTTATATTTGGACTCTACCACTTACACTCAAGGCTTATAACTTAATAACATGATATATACTGTGAAAATTAGCATGCCCACCATTATCCATCATTGCACAGGGTTACCCTTTTTTATATGTGTGTTGAGAGCACCTAAATTGTATTTGCTTAGGAAGATAGTCCAGACAGACAGAATACACTATTTTTAACTATAGTTAATCTTCACTGAATCTTCTTCAGCTTTATTCCCTTTGGCCAATAACCTCCCTAGCAACACCCCCAACACACACACACACACACACACACACACACACACACAGTAACCATTATCCTTTTTAAAAATAAGACACATTTGCTTTTAGAAGGTAGAAAATTATTTCTATTATCTAAAAACTGACTGGACAATTTTAGATCCAAGCATTTTTTGTTCTGTTGTTGTTGCTGCTTTTTCCAGTAACTATTATTTTCTAATTCTCTACATTTTGGCTTCTTTTACCTGCAATAAGATAAAACAGCTCCCTACAGTTCTTCTGTTTCTAACAAAATAATGCAAAGTGCTTTTGTAAATTCTAAAGAATTATCATTTATTGCCACCAACTCTGCTAAGTGAGAACCTATTTCTTAGTCTCCCTAGCCCATGAAATTTTGAAATCAAAGATGCAGCTCAAGGCGAGAACAGAGAAGCCCTTATCTTTATACTAGAAGCATTTGCACATAAGGAAGCCTACCCAGTACATAGAAAGAGTGAGCTGCATTAACCAGGAACTCCAGAGGGTCCACCCAGCTGCATGGACATTCAAACCCAGCACCAAGCAAACAGACCTTTAAAAAAATCAGTCATCAGGAGGGTGCACCCAGCCATCTGACAGACTCACAGCATCTGGGCATGAAATATTTTATTTCTCAAATCCCTCTTCCCTGCCCCCCCTACTCAGTCACACGGACAAACAATCTGGACAGCCCATAAGGCAGAGGATAATTTTAGGGCTTTCCCCAGGGCCTGGCTGGAAGCTTTCCAATCATTTCTTTCTGTGAAGTCAGATGCACTGTTTCTTTATACATGTAAAAAGATGAAATCAGTTTCTATTCCATCCTAGTTGCAGAATGAGATGGAAAAACATGAAAGTCTCACACAGCCATGCTGCAAATTCCTAGAAAGGAAACTCCCTACACTGGAAGAGGAGGGGAAGGAGGAGGAGGCAATAGGAATGCTCCAAAGGAAAGCAAGAGCAGTTGGCTAACCCTGAGAAGCCTCCGTGTGCATGATCTCACATACACAAACACATATGAGGCTGGAGAGCAGAGCTGAGAAATAAAACCACGGTCATTTCTGAGTTTATTTTAACCGTTGGTTGTGACGTGGTATTACCCTCAAGGCTGCTCCGGGAGCAAATGCTCATGCATCCATCCGTCTGTGTAATCTTCCTGTCTAGATAAGGCTCTGCACATGTCTGCCCTCTCCCGTCATCCCAGTTTTTCCTAAAAGATTGATAACACTTTCTATAACTATATTGTTTATTAGTGTTCACAAATTGTGCAAGAGAATGGCTTTTGTTGCAACATTTTCATAGTGGGAGTATATAATGTACTTGGGTCTCGTGCCCCTCCCTTCCCCTGACCACGTTAAACTTTCCAAATCATCGTCCTTGTATCTTAATGAGTTTTTAAAGGTCTAGAATTCATATATAGGAAAACGTGATATTTGCTTTTGGAAATTTAGCTTATTTTGTTTAATGCAGTGAAATTTTCCTACAAATATCTCAGTTCTTCTTTGTGGCTTAAAAACGCTCTCTGGCATATATATATATATATATATATATATATATATATATATATATATATATATATATATACCATGTTCTCATTATCCACTCATCCACTGATGGGCTGATCCCACACCTCGGTTACAGCGAATAATAAAAAACATAATAAACACTGATGTGCTGTTATCTCTGTATGCCAGCTTGGCTTCCTTATGGTATATACCAAGTATGCTATATCTGGATCATATGGAAATTCTATTTTTAGTCTCGGAGGACCAACCATGCTTAATTCTGCAGTGCCTACACTAAATTGCATTCTACCCACAGTGCATGAGGGTTCCTGACGGTCCACAAAATCTCAGTCAATGTTTGTTGCTATTCATTCTCTTCATACTAGCCTTTGTGACCAGTGTGAGAAGGACACTCTGGAGTTTTTAGCTACATCCTTCGGACAGCTAAGATGCTGGGTGTTTCTCATGTTCATATTGGACAGCTGAACTTTTCTTGAGATTCGTCTTTTGTCTATATTTACTGGGTTATTCTTTTAGTGTTCATTTTTTTTAGTTCTTTGCATATAATGGCTATGAATTCTTAACTGGATGAAGAGCTGACACCAAGACTTTCTGCTGTACTTAGGCACGCTAAGACAACACATTTTAATATACATGGGATTTGGCTCAAATGAACATCAAGAATAGGCTCATTCACCAAAAAAAAAAAAAAATGACTTGTGAGGGCAGAAGAATAGATCAGCTGTGTGTATATGATTGCAGAAAAATGTTACTTTCTCACACCCATGCCCTGCTCCTGCAACACACGCCCCTCCACTTCTACCTTGAGGACATCAGGTCCTTCCCAGGTACCCCATGTGTCCTCTGGGAAAAACTGGGTCATGTGAGCTCCTGAGTCAACCCACGGAGCCCAGGGTCAGCAAAGGCTACTTTGTAGGGGAGACTATAAATCAGTGTAGCCCCTCCCACAATGATCACTTTCTGTTTTCCTGATACACAGTAGAATTCTATTCATCTGCAAAGGCAAATGAAATTTTCAAGTAAGCAGGTAAAATTAGAGAATTTACACTGCATGGAATGAGGCAACCCAGACACAGAAAGACAAACATGCTTTCTGTCTTATATATAGATCCTAGTTCCAAATCTTTAGATCTGTGTAATTAATTTGAAGGACCCACTTCTAAGAAGAAAATGGAGTGTTGGTCCGATCAGGTCCCCCTGCCTGTCTGTGAAATAATGAGGTAAGCTATTACCTCCCCTGCCTGTGTCCTCCACTGGGCTTCCCCAAGTAGGTAGGATAGACAGGATAAAGTATAACATCCGACGTCATAAGAAGCTGAAAAGAAATGAAGCACTTTCTCCAGACTAAGGCAAGATTTAAACCCCAGTGACTATTGGGAGCCCATTCAAGCCTGAAGCCTTCCCAAGAGATATAAATCACAGCAGATGACTTTATAATCATTACAGACTAAGGAGCGTCATTCTAGAAAACAGATATCTCCATAAGACAAAGCCATGGGATCTGAAGATGGCCTGGAATTCAGGCTGTCGGCACAATTAAATCACACCAAGGCACTGACTCAGAAATACAACGGTGTAGTTAGCCATCCGCCCTCTGGATAGAGAAGTCCTGGCTCCAGCTGTCAACTGTAACTGCTCCATCTTCGGTCTCTTGATCAGAAGCAGCCCTCTTCTTTCCCATCCGTACCACCACTAATAGTTCCTTCACCAGCAAGTCCCTGCACGTCCCTGATGGCCAAGGAGGAGCCTTGGTTGTCTGTTCTCTTCATTACAATATCAGAAATACCAATTCAGATTTGTATAATGCTTGATGAGTCATAGCTGACTTTCACATGTGTCACCACACCGGGACCTGACATCGCCTTTGTGAGTGAAGCAAACCGAAAACTGACTTTTCATGTCCAGGTCATGAAGTGGACAGAGAGGAGGGCATTTCCTCCAGCAGGCAGCCAGGAAGCAGGTGAGCTGCACCTGGACCACAGCTTGGGATCCCTGTTGCCTGTTCTTTGCAGTTCAAAGCTCCGCTGTCCCGTGATCCTCACTATAGACGCCCTCACTTGACTTCCAGTCAAGTTCAAATACTGGCAATGAAAGCGCGCGCGCACACACACACACACACACACACACACACACATACACACACACACACCACACCCGGCATCCTGGCACCACACTGGGTTTCCAGGGAAGTCAGACATCATTACCGCCTCTGTCCCGCTGGGGACATAATAGGGAGGCCCACTGAGCAAGTGTTCTTTGGAGTAAATTACTTCTGGAGTAATCTAATCTAACTTCTGATCAGAATTCCTCACCAACAGCAAGGAAAATAAGAGTCTGATGAACAAAACCTTGACGTTACTGCATGGATTTGCTCCACTTGACCTACATGGAGGCTACATGTGTGCAAAGCAACTGAAAACTAAAAGCACTCCAGATTTTACTATATTGCAATCTATGGCTGAATTTCACTTAAGTGGCATTTATAATTGGCACATTTTCCAAGTTCTGTATCTGCCACAGTCGTGTGTAAAAGTACATTATCGTCATTTATACATCCGCAGCCTAAGTTAGCTGCAATATGTGTCCCGTAGATTGGAGGGCAAGTCGTTAAAAGACAAAGCTGTCACATTTCCATGAAATAAAATTACATACATCTAGAAATAAATTGGTTCCTAGATCCTGCTCAAACAGCATATGGGAGTTTTACAAAATTAAATAAGCATTGATTGAACACCTCTATTTTGCTCAGCACTGTGGAGGATTCAGAAATTGTGTGTGTGTGTGTGTGTGTGTGTGTGTGTGTGTGTGTGTATGATGTTCTAGAACAACCAAAACAGAGAGGTAACCTTGGCCATGCATAAGCCAAGATAAAGGTTTATTATAATAAAAATTACAGTTAGTGCTATACATGCCAACTGCTATTTTAATTAATCCTCACAATGACTCAATAAGACAGACATTATTGCTATCCCATGGTTATAGGAAACAAAACCAAGGCACAAAGCAAAGACATATTTAATTAACGTAACTTAGATAAGACGTGAGGGCCTCTGTGCTCAAGCTTCTCTGCTATACCCGGGATAGGCTTTGTAAAGGGCTGACTCCTTGCTGTGGCGCTGAAGACTGAACAACATTTAGGTAGGAAGAGAGGAAGAATGACACAGGTGGATCAGAGTGTCACAGGTCCCAGCAACCAAAGCACAGAGGCAAGGATTTATACCTGACACGTAAGAATGCTGAGCAAAAGGGAAAGCAGGCAGTGAGCTGGACTAGGCAGTGCGAGACACCCAACGGAAGACCTTAGAGACCATCTAGGAGAACTTGAAGACCAGACTGGTAAGTGTGAACGTGAGTGTGAGAAGACACTGTGGTGTGCACACAGCATCTCCAGGACTGAGGAGCGGGGACACTTGAAGGACAAAACCAGGTAGTGACTCACGGTGAGACTGCCCACAGAGCCACTGCTCCTTGATTACAGCAGGTTCTCAAATGACAGTTGTCATGTCAGTAAATGAATGAATTCATTTTCATTTATTCAACTATGAATCTTAAAGATATAAATCCAAGGAAGATTGAACAGGCACCCCTGATGGGTTGTCCATAGTAGAAAGGGAAAGAAGAGAAACAAATGGGACGGCCTAGTCCACTCTAGGAGAAAGAGAGTGGGCGGGGTGGGACAGCATGGACTTGGAAAGCAGAACTGACTTTCAGGTGGGCACAGGGGGCACGATGCAGCCTCCATTTTATTTCAAAGTATAGGTTTGTAAGAAACCGTGACTGAATGACAGGCATCTGGAGAAAGAGGTCCCGCTTACACTTAAAATGCACCAAAGGGGAGAAGCACAGTCCTTGTCTATCACAAATTCAAAAAAAAAAAAAAACACATTCAAGTTGCTATCTTGTTAATAAGCTACCTCTAAAGGCATATATGTAGGTGGAAGTGGCATTCCTAACATGAATGTCACTCGCAACAGGACCTGTTAGATTTGATCAAAGACGAGTAAAGTAAAGAAGTTTTCAATGTACAAAAAGACTCCCAAACTGAAAGAGCTGAACAAAAAGATGCATTAAGAGCTAAGCTCCCAGGCCCTGCTCCCTGGGACTTGCCGCCAGCACTGGCCATTTGGCAGCTATGAAACACCAGCCTTTCCTCATCAAAATACAAAGAAGAAAAAAATCATCCAACGGTTTCTCAGCAAGAAGCCATTAGACAGATGTAATCATAATGGGACCAAACATTCCTATAAATAAAACGTGCACATTTACGACCGCACGCAGCGTTTGAAAGCAGCTAACACAAAGGTAAGCAGAGTTGTCCCTGCATACACAATGGCTCAGATGTGGTAGCAATCCAACTGGCCCTCAGATAAAAATTGTGAATTTAAGGGACAAACCCAGTATCCATTAGCTTAAAATGCAAGTGATCCTCCTCATGGAAAGCCCAGCTGTGGCAACGGGAGCTATTATTCTCAGAGTAAATTCTTCTCCAGTCGCCCACGGACATTAGGCCCATCGCAAAACCTACAGCCAGGCTTGTCTGAGCCACTGCTTTAGAAACAGCCTGGACAAATGATTCTTTTTCAGAAGCTTGAAGTCCAGTAGAATGACCAAGTAGTGCAGGGGGGTTTGAACAGACAAAAAGAGTTCAACTATCCAGTATAATGTATAAACTAATCTAACAGAAATGAGAGGGGAAGGAGCCAGGAGAGTAGAACCTTCTTAGAGAAGAGATGGAGTTGACAGAAACACAAAACTGGAAAGCATATGATAGGATAGAAATAAATGGAAATTCAGTCTCATTGTTTAAAATATAAAAAACACAGCTCGTGAAATATGTGAAAACTATGGCCCAAATACTTGGCAATTTAGAAAGCAGGACCTTTCAAATGTGGTTTGATGAGTGAGTTACTTGAAGCTCCAGAAACATTCCTCCTTAAAAAGAATGTTACTCACGGTGACGGGCTTCCCGGGACAGAACATTAGACCCTTCCACTGATAGTGCAATATTGTATGTGTATAGTGTGAGGATAATGGAGTAATACAAACTGCTTTGTAAAAATAGAAACTTATTGTTCATTATCCTATATAGAAATCCTTTTCAAATTACAGGTTATAACCCACGAAATCAATTTAGTCAGTCTTAACCAGTTTGTCTCTTGAAAGGGATGGAAGAAATGGGACACAAAGCAAAGAATTGCAAAGTTCAGAGGTATGAAGAAAATCATTGTTCTTGCAACTTAATTTCAGGGTTATAGTTATTTTTTAAAAAACTGTGTGCAAAGCAAAATAGCTTTCTTAGTGTGAGTTACAGTCAAAACAGCTTGAGTTGTCTTTTCGAAGGGCCTCCAGGGGTTCTTGGAACAAAGTATTTTAAAATACTGAACAAACAATTGGTTGAATGAGTTGATAAACTCATGGAAAATGAATAATACGATGCGAGTCATGTACCTCTCGGCCACAACCTTGATACTTGCCATGGGAAATTTGGCATTTTTATACTGAGGCACTGAAGGCAGAGAGCTGGCCAGTTACAATTCCCTATGTGGAGTCTCTTGGCTTGGGATGTGATTTCTGGTGAAGTAGAGATTGTAAAGGTAGGAATAGGAACGAGGGTTCCCCAAAGTGTGTGGGTTCTGGAGAGAATAGGGGGACAGAAAGACACCACTGCTTGATCTTTTATATGAAAATACATGATGATCTGTTAACTCTGAATCTCACATGAACTTGAACAAATACTCTACTGGCAAAGAAAATTATGACCTTACAGGGATGGAAGATCACTTTGAGCAGACACTTATTCGATGCAAAAGTATGTGCAAAACATTATGCTAAGTGGAACGGAAGGGGAAAGTGCATCATCCCTGATATTGAAGAGGCACACCGCAATATCAATAAATTAGCATGAATTGAGCACTATTTTAAGTATTTTATGAGAATTAATTCATTTAACACTCCGTTCCCTGCATTAAGCACTACAAATATAATTCCCTTTGAAGATATAACTGAAGTAGTTTAAAATTGTCCACAGTACCATAAACACACACACACACACACACACACACACTGTTCAATAGACCTGAATATTGTCCCGGGAGTAGATCTGAAGATGAGATAGGATTGGATGTTAAAGACAGATAAAACTTCAACAATGAACATTAGAGGAAGACAAATTCAGGTGTCAAACAGCACAATGGCATCAGGACCTGGGCAGGAAGAGGAAGCAACATTAAAACTGCCAGAGCACACAAAGCATCCTAACAGATTGAAAGGGACTGGACAAGGACACCAAATTGTGATTATCACACAGAAAAAAACCCATGTGCTTTTACTGAATCTGTATACAATGGTAAACCACAAAGGAATTTATGACAATTAAGTGGTCACCATTTTGAGTTGGGCTATTAGAAACATGACTTGGTCCACAGCACAAAAGACAGAGTGGATGAGAAAAATATCAGAGGCCAAAAAACTATGTAGGTCAATGCAAGTGTCTGTCAAGCACTGTGGCAAAAAGCCCAGGGTTCATTTTCTAGACTAGATCTTTAGTGGGTGGATGACACTGGACAATTCATAGACTCAGTCTGAGTCTTGGCTTTCTTGTTCCTAAAATAGAAATAACCATACCACTTACTTCATAGCATTATTGGGGAAATAAGGAAGGTCATTGCTCTGAACAGTGACTACAAGCTAATGAAAACTTCCCCTAGAATGGAGAAGGCAGCACACAGGAAAACATTCTACAAACACCAACCACCTCTAAAGGACCACCACAACTGAGCTTGAATCTTTCCCAAGGCGATTTCTCAAAGTCCACTAAGCCTGTGAACTTCTCTGGGAGTAAGTGACATTCATGTCACACCGAGGGTGACATGTTGAGGCAGGACTGACTTTCCTCTTTTGAAAACTCTCTCTGGGAACGAAGGGAGATGACAAAAGCCAAAATAGACTGTGAGCTCCTATTCCCATGGCTGTGACTAAATACTCAACCAAAGCAACTTTGGGGAGAGCCTTTTATGTCTCACGGTTTGAGGGTACAGACCGCCATGCTGGGGCAGTCCCAGCAGCAGGAGCACGAGGCAGCTGGTCACATTGCACTAAGTCAGGAAGCAGAGAGTGGTGCAGCTGCTCAGTCTGTCTTCTTACTCACTCTGGGGCCCCAACCTGTGGACTAGTGCTGCCCACATTTAAGATGGGCCCTCCTACCTCCATTAACACAATGTAGAAAACCCCTCCTGGAGCTCACATGCCCAGAGCTGCCCTAGATGGTTCTAGATCCTGCCAAGTTACAGCTGATAGGAACCATCGCATTAGACAACTTCAACTACCAAGGAGTCATAGTTGGATGAAATGAAGTGAACCTTGACATAACGAAACCTTGAGTTAGCATCCCCACTTAAGCACCCACTATGACAGTGACCTTAGTAAATTATTGATATTATTTTCTCATCTGTAAAATGTGGTTGATAACATCTATGTCATGAGACCATTAGCACAGCTAAGATCATGTATGTCCTTAGAATAATGTGATGATAACAAATATGTATTATGTATTATGCATTGATGAAAATCAACCCTGTACTTACTTGTTCATTGGCAACAATTCTGGTAGAGATGGAGATCAGAAACATATAGATGCTTCTAAGCATGGCAGTTCTAGAGACCACACCCAAGAAGGAACTGAACATTCCTGTTTATAGAGCCAGATGTGTTCTCCCAACATAGGTGACTCCTTAAAGACCATCCGCCGGGTTAGTAAGAATGACAGGACCTAAGAATGCAGCTGCACTGTGCAGTGGGGAGAGAGCAACGTGGAAGATGGAAAAGCTATAGCCTCTGAATGAATTATTCTCCCATCATGGCTTAGAACGTGAACTCCATGACTAAGACACAATGAAAGCAAGACTTGGCTTCACATAGGAAGCATGGTCACAATATGTCAAAAGTCAAAGGGGACAGGAAGAATGCCAGGCAAGAACACATACACTATATTCCCTCCTCCCCTTAGGACTGGAAACACCTGTATGAATGCTTCTGGCCTACCTTTCTAGACATTAGAATACAGAGAACACCAGCTGTTTCTGTAAGATCTGCCTGAGTGTGGCACAAAAACTCCTAAACAACCCAATGTTCAAGCCACTGTCAAGGTCTTGAAGTCCTTCACTGCTCTCCTAGAAATTTTTAATTGTTTCCAAAGATTTCAGCTTGGTTTGGTTTTGCTTTACAAATATCCAAATTTTACTAAGCCCACAAAAGGTAACAAAATGGACAGTAAGACACTCTGGCTGCAATGTGCGTGCATCTTCTGTCCTTAGCCTCTGGAGGTGGGACAGGCAGACAGGCACACACTGGAGCTGTTTTACAATCCCACTGACATTTCACCCACTTTTTTGTTTTTTTTTAATTAGCCACAACCAAACTGCAAATGTGTAAGAGTTCCTGGACTTCATACTTAGGCAAAAGAACCTCCCTTGCAAACCTACTTTGGCCACATTCTCACCAAAATGAAATCAAAGGTTGTTATTCATTGTAATAGTATCCACCTCTTTTTCTAATTTTCCTGAAACTAAAGGGAAGCTTCAATGTTAGTGTATTTGGTGTTTGGGGGATTAAATGTTGCCCTCATTCTTTCAGTACATTAGCACTTTCAAGAAAGAACATTTAGAGAGGATTAATTCTCTTCCACATTTCTCTCCATCCCAAATGTAGTAAGCTGAACCACACCCTTCCATTTAGGAGCAGCAGTGTTCGTCTGAAAGGTATCCACAGAGCACATTCTTGCATCTTCATCTCCTCCTCAGGCACAGACATTCCCAAATGTAGAAACTCTCTCTAGGGGCATTGATGAAATGTGAAACCTGATATACATTTTAGGTTGATTCGGCCAACAGTAACTCAACCACTTGTAGAGAGATGGTGAGAGGCGATGCCGAAAGTAGTTCCTACCTCTAGAGGGGTGGGAAACACCACAGAGCAAGTCATAAGGAGTTACCAAGGATTGAGGGACCTCTCTTCCCCTGGGACTTTTCAAAGACAAAACAGCCACTTTGGTTTAAAAAGGACAGTCATCTAAATGTGCAGGTGACTGGTTCTGGGGGTCAGCTCCTCTCTAGAGTAACTGGGAACCCGTTCTGAAAAGTCAAGGTAAAGCATCTGCTGCCTGCAGGAAAGCAGAGGCAGGGCCGTGTACCCAAAAGCCAATGCACACACCAAAACCTCTTGGGGGAGGCTTTTGGAATTTTATAGCAAAAGTTCCATCCTAAGTGAAGAGAAAATGAAGAGACCAGCAATTTAAAGGTGCAGTGCAGATCTCCAGAATGGCCGTCTAGCCATCTGGCTGCCTAACATACCATGGAGAAGATGCTGAGGGGGGTTGGCTAAGGTTACCACAAGCCTGGAAAGCCTTCCCTCTCTGGGCTCTTCATCCTTTAGGTTTCAGCTTCCACCTGTGTGGGCATTTTCCCACCTGCTTTTTCTAAATTCCTCCATCCACTCACTCTTGGGCTCTCCCTGTCACTGAGAAAAGTATGGATTGGACAATTTGAGCTCTAAAGTCACAGGGAATGGTTCCACATGATCTCAGAAGAAAACTTAGAATTGCAAAGGTGAAGGGGGACCAACAAGCAGTTGAGAAGACTTTGGAACGGGAGGGAGATCCTGGCTGAAGGGCACACTGCATGCCTGAGAGAAGAAACTCAAGTCTGTTTCTCCCTCAGTCTGGAAATAGCTGACTGTGAGGGCCAAGGCACCTGGGGCTTCCAGGAGGGTTTGGGACTGAGACAGGTGGACTGTCAGGCAGTCTGGAGGAGAGCGTAGGAGCAAGACAGACAAAAGGCACTGTTTCTAACTACACAGTGTGAAGGGTCACGCAGCACGGAGCTGTCCCTACTGAGTGGCCCAGATGGGTCTCATAGAAAACTCTGATGCTGTCATTTCCCCAGGAAGATGAGCAAACCAGCCAGCCATCTCCTAGCAAGGATGCTTGCAGCAGGGTCACCACACCACCATCGGTGTGAGCAATTAGGTGTCGCTGCTTCAGAACCTTCAGAAGGCGCAATTTGGCTAATCCCATTGAATCTCCCTCCCCACGCCCAGTGTACCACACACCAGAAGAAATGAGTTAACTTACAAGGAGTTTATGCCTCGCTGGAGGTTGAAGGGAGTGGTTAGAGCAGGCAAGAAGGTAGAAACCTCTTGAAATGAAAGATTGCTTCCCGTTAATAATTTAGAAAAGCCAGGGTAGGCAGCGAAAGGAATGTGCAAGAGACAGCTTGTTTTCGAATGTGCCTGGCATGTTAGGCAAGGGGCAACTCGCAAAACACGCGATTCACAAACGTGTTCACCTGTCAACTAGGGAAGAGAAAAACAAACATGCGGCGAGGGCTGAGGAGGGAAGGAATTCAGACTCAGAGGCTTCCATCTCCCCCTCACGGCCCTTCCCAGCCCTGCCCCCGAAGTCCTTCAGGTGAGACACACTTGCCAAGTGGTGGGGACCCTAGCGGTGGGTCAGGAGTGCTCACCACAGTCGGCCGCAACCCCTGCAGGACACACCCTCCACCTACCTCCAGCCTGGGAGAGGCGCCCTTGCTCGGCAGTGTGCAGCCCAGGAGCGCCGCGAGAAACTTTGCCATATACGAGCAGGGAGGCCGGGTCCCCCTGGCGCTCGCCGCCTCCGTCCTCGCCCTGCCCCTGAGCTGGGGTGAGCAGGGCGGACCGAAGCTCGTGGACCCGGGCGGGGGCGGGGATCCGCCCACCAAGGCTGTCCCGTCGGGGGTCTCCGGGCCTGCGGGGAGCTTGCGGTTATCGCACCGGAGGTGCCGGGTGAAAGGAGCAGACAGCCGCGGGCGTCCCAGCCTTGGCGCCGCAGGAGCCCGCCTGTGCTAGCCGGTCCTGCTGAATGTCACAAGCGCCGTAGTAAACGGAAGGGCCCCGACGAGGGGGAGGCGGGAGGGCCAACGGCACACGACCCGCGGCGGTGCCCAGGCAAGGGCGGCGGGCACAGCGTGGCGACGCAGCGATAGGCCGACCCGCCCCTGGGCAGTGATGCAGGCGATGCCCTGAGCTCCGAAGAGAGCATGTGGCGAAGGTGGGAGGGGCTGCTCACCAGAGTCGCCCGGGAGACCCACTTCCCTAGTTTCTGCCTGATTTGTGACAATGCAGGTGTGAGAGGAGGGGATCCAGGTCCGCTGACACTTGGGGAGTTACCAGGGCAAAACGCAAGCTGCCCACAAGGTCTCCCCACCGGCCAGCGCCAGCCCCACCCTTTATGTGGGGAAGGAGAAGGATCCAACACCGGAATGAAGAACCCCACTCCGGTCACATGTGAGCCCCTGATGTTGGGTGGGACTTGCACAACTAAGCCCCAAAGAGGAGCTGGTAACTTTAGGTGATCTCTGCTGGCTGTGGCCTGGTTGTTCTTCCAAGAACCACGCCCGGAGGGTTTCTCTGGAAGACTGGAGACACAGGGCCAGCATGACACTTGAATTTTACTGCTCAGGGCTGTACTCCCACTTAGTGTGCTATGGATGACAAGTGGAGCATGTTGAAAATGAGAAGTCCTGAGCTGCAGTGAAGTCTGGGCCAACCTCACCATCTGATTGTTTATTAGGTACGCCCATGCTCGCCGCAGGTGGTGTCAGGCTGTGGTTTGAAAAACACTACCCGCCCGCCCCGATTTTGTATCCAAAGTAAGAGAGCAGAAAGTCTTCGCTAATCAAGTCAAACTCAGGACAAACAGTTATGTACTGTGTGTGCGACTGTAATGGCTGAAGATGCTCATTGAGGGGGTGGCTAGAAAGATGCTCGTTGGTGGGTGGTGCTGATGCAAGGCTAGATTTTCTGTCATCACTGGCTCAGCAAACATGACTTCAGGGAGCGTCTTAGTTAGGGTTTTCAATGCTGTGAAGAGACACCATGACCATGGCAACTCATATAAAAAAAAAAAAAATGTAACTGGGACAGCTCGCTTACAGTTTCAGTGGTTCGGTTCATTATCATCATGAGCATGGCAGTATGTGGGCAGAGTGGTGCTGGTAGCTGAGGCGCTACATCTTGCAGAGAGCAGGAAGTCGATTGACTGTCACACTGAGGGAAGCTTGAGCAAAAGAGACCTCAAAGCCC
>JAQHUG010000138.1:5183667-5212876 GCA_028555095.1 Dicrostonyx torquatus | reverse complement strand
GAGCTTGGGAGATTTTCAAGTCACCATGGGCACTTAGCTCCACTGTGACAGGGATTTTACAAAAAAAAAAAAAAAAAACACTTAGTAGGTGAAAGCAAGCCAAGCAGGTGGGGCAGTGCCTCTAAAGCCGAGCAGGGGCAGTGCCTCTAAAGCCGAGCAGGGGCTGTGCCGAATGGGGAACCAGCCTAGGTTCTCCATGGGAGACAATAAGCTGGAAAGGCACAGGGCTGGGAGATGGCTCTATGAGTTAGAGTGTGCTTAACTGTGCAAATGTGAGAATCTGAGGTCAAATTCCCAAAAGTTACAGAAAAGCTCAGTGTGGTCATGTGTGCTTAAAACCCCAGTTTTGGGGTGCAGAGGGAGATAGGAGGGTCTCTGGAATTTGATGGCTGCCCACCTAGTGCCAGATTCAGTGGGAGACCCCGTATCAAAGGAACAAGGAAAGAGTGAGAAAACAGGGCATGTGGATGTCTTCCTTTGGACTATGAACGTGCGTGTGCACATGCACACACACATACACACACACACGAGGAACAGAGAGAGAAAAACTAAAGACTCAAAAGACAGCCCAAGGGCTTGAGGCAGACACCAACTATATTTGTACTTCGCTGTTCTACACATCCTTTTAGGTGACATGGCCTTCATCTTTGGAAGTCCATATGAAAGACAGAAAGCTGGGGTCAATGAATGGATGGGGCTCTTGGCTCTGACCAGGCCCACCCCACCCCCTTAAGAGTAGTCCCAGAGACATTTTTCCACATAGGTCCTGAGACGCTCTGAATCGGATATGCAGTAAGATTGGAGAGCCTTGGAGCACGGGCAAGGCTCCACCCATCTCCCAGACATTATAATCAAACATAACTAAGTTAGACTGAGCCTGACAGCTGAGAGTGCTGTGGAGAGGACAAGGTGACTCTGATCCCACAGCACACCTCCATGAGTTCTGCAACATCCGCAGACCTTAAGGAAACACAACTTATCTCCTTTCTTCATTCCTTCCCCTGCCATTCTTCTCCAACACTGGTGCTAGCTGGGGACTAATTGTTTAACACTATGCCATTGCGCTTCATCAGCCCTTTGACTGTATAAATCAGGAAAATGTACGTGGAGATATGTACCACCTTCCCTGGGTCATTTAGCTTGTAGGTACTGGGAGATGGCACCTGGGCTGGCACCCAAGCCACCTCCTTACCCAACACTCCATCAACATTGGACTAGGAAGGCACCAGAGGATTAGGCTGTCTCAGCCTCAGTTGTTGGAAGAAGTGAATTAGAAGTGAACAGAAAGAAGACACGATCATTATATGTTACCTAATACAACCGGAAACGTTTGGCTGACAGAATGAATATAGCAAGAATATTGAATTTTTATCCCTACACCCAGGACAGTATCTCTGTTAGTAACAATCCCAGCTCAGAATAATTCCCAGAGAAGTCCAAACCTGCTTCCACTCAACTGTCATGTAAATTAAAGAGCTTTACAAACTCTCTTGCCAAATTTTCTAACTTAAGTGAAATTTCATGAACTCCATTGGACTGACTCAACTCTCTAAGAGTTCGCATTTCCTCTATGTTGACTACTTTTTTTAAAAAAAAAAAAATGTGGTATCACATTTTAAGGCAAAGATCTAACATTGATGTATCTTTGGTTCTTTAGTGAGCTGTAGTTACTAGGAGCAAACCATTGGTAAAGATGTTCTCGAAGGAGGAAAAAATGAAATTCAAATCATATCTCTCAGGAAAACTGCATCAGATTCAGCTAACCATGGTCTAATCTGCATCCACTTGTAATGTCCACATACCAACTACCATGTAGATGCCATGTATACTAGCCTCGCTATGCCATAGATGCCCGTGTGCTCAGGTCTATGTGAGACTCACACAATCATTCTTCCAATACAAGAGCTTGTTGACATTTACTTGAAGGATACAGTCTGTAGGAAAATGGAAAACAGTCATTTAAATATGCCAGAGGCATCAGAAAATAAAACAAAAGTAAATATAATTGCAGAAAGGGTAACCCTAGTAACCTACTCCACAGATAAAGAAAACATAAATGATTTACACTAAATGCTTTGGGAGGGGGGAAGAAAAAAAAGGGGGGAAAGGTTTTTTTGTGTTTGATTCTGAAAACATATATTATGCTCACACTGAGAGTTGGCGGGCAGATGGTTGCAGCTCTTACAAGGAATATTAAATCTATCTGGAACCCTCTTGCCCTCCTGATACAACACTGCAGATGCCTAGAGGGCAAGACAGTGAGCTCGCAGATGCCCACAAATCACTCAGACTCTGAACCCTCACAGCATCCATGAGCACAGGGAGCTTGAATAGTTGGCCCCATCCATCACAGCAGGTCAGATGGGGGTCTGTCTCCCTCTCTTTCTCCCTCCCCCATCCCCTCCCCCTCCGTGTGTGTTCATCCTGATCTGCCATTCTAGCCAGTCATAAAATGAAACGGCACATGACTAAGCACCAGCATCCATCCTATTCATGGGGTTCAGGGAGCACTTGCAATCTTTTGGGGATCAGAAGCTCATCAGTAGATATTTTAAAGGCCAGGAAAAAATGAAGAGTCAACACAATTTACCTGGCCCCGCTGTCCTTCACCTGAATTCTCCAAAGTGCTCTCATTCAACAGCACAGCGGAGGTGACACAACCCACTAATTCCATCTGGAAACTACAAATCTGGGCTAAAGGAAGTCACCCCAAAGAAAAGAAAATGGCACATCCTGCTGCCTAGTTTGGGCACCTAAATTTTAGTGGCTTATGAATATTTGAAATGCAACATATTTTTGAATCAAACTATTCATAGGACAGTTCACAAACCAGGATTGTTGGTACTACCAGGAGCTGCTTAAAATGCAAAATCCTGAGACAATCCCAGGCCTCCTGCATTGGGATGTGCATTTCAGAAAAGCTCCCCTGATGAGTTTGCTCTCTCCTGAAACACTCTAGAGCAGTAACTCCAAGGTACGGCTTGCATGATCTACTGGAGTACCTAAAGAAAACTCTCCACTTTCATTCAGTTATTTTTTTTATATTTGTTATTTTTTTTATACAATGGGCTCAAAGGAGAAAGGAATTGAGCCGTTCTACAATTTGGCATTTACTTTGATAATGGTACATGTATGAACTCTACATGTGCTGAGAGTATGATCTCAACACCTTTTAAACTGGAGCAATTGTTCATTTAGAAATGAGAGGCCACCACCCCTGGATAAGCACTGGTGTAGGCAGGCCATCTCCAGTAACACATTCCTCCAACAACTCTCACCTCCTAATCCTTCCTGAGCAGTACCACTCCCTGATGACTGTGCAACCAAATTTATGAGCCTATGGGGGTCATTATTATTCAAGCCACATTAGGTAAAAATAACCTGCTGTGCAGCTGAGTTTGATCCTAAAACCCAGCTGAAGTGGCTCCTATCTGAAATCTCGGCACCTCTGCTTTATGACAGGAGGTAGAGCTGTCTAGATTTGTGTACAGTAAAGACAGTCTCCTGAGAGACAGTGTGGACTTAAATTATTCATTAAATTATTCTGTTCTAGCTGCAGAAATATGAACATATGCTGAGATATCGGGATAAAGCCTAATGCCACACATGGGTTTTAAAAGGACCCTTCAAAAGATAAAAAGGATTTTTCTAAGCAGAGAAAGGGGGAAGTGAGGGAAACACTTGGGCAGAGGCAGAAAGAGTGACCACCATGTTTGGTGTGGAGTGACAGCGTCCTTACAACATCTGACCGAAGAAACAGGCAGAACCTGAAATTTCCTGTTTCATGGAAAAGTCTGCCAAATACTATGGACCTGTAAGCTGAAGATGGATGCCCCAATGTGATAGAAGAACTCTGGATGACTGTCCAGACAACGAAATGTCTCTGTCAATTGTAGAGTTTTGGAAGTTGCTTACAATGCACTTCCTATTTACTTAGGTAATATTATATCCTTCTGGAATCTTTGATGGAGTTGAAGAATTTATAGTTACAGTTTTCTTTAGTTATGATAAAAGAGAAAGTAGATATAAATATTGTAACTGTAATTATTGCTTGATACCTGTTTTGTTATATGTGATTTTTACTATGTTAAAGTTAAAACCTTCCTTTTTATTAGGACAGAAAAGGGGAAGTCCTTCTGTATATGTGTTGCTTTTATTGGTTAATGAATAAAGAATCTGATTTGGTCTGTGACAGGGCAGAGTAGAGCTAGGCAGGAAACCTAAACAAAATGCTGGGAGAAAGAAGGTGAAGTCAGTGAGTCCATGGAGCCATAGCAGGAGACAGAATCTTACCGGTAGGCCACAACCACGTGGCAATATTCAAATTAATAGAAATGGGTTAATTTAAGATATAAGAACTAGCTAGCAATACGCTTAAGCTATTGGCCAAACAGTATTGCAAATAATACAGTTTCTGAGTGATTATTTCAAATCAGGGTGGCTGGGAAATGAACGAGCAGCCTCTGACATCCATATACAAGCATTCCAGTTTGCTTGTACATGAACATCCTAGTTTTAACTCTGACCCCAAAGTCTCAGGTATCTTGACTGGGTGACTGCCATTCTATTGTAGTAACCACTTTAGATGACCTCAGAAGTAGGTTAAGAACGTATGGTGACACACATATGGGTAGCATCCACAAAAAAGACACTGAAAGATTTGACAGCTATAGCCCATCTAGAACCTGAAATAATAGCCTTTTGTCACCATGGAGATAGAAGCAATGATGTATCTCAGTGATGGCTGCATGAAACTGGTCATTAGGAAGCCCAGAATGCAGTGCATGTCATCGCCTATGATGCCATCTGCATTGGCTTCCGACTGGTACTGTGACAACTTGACACAAGCTAACCAGCTTAAAATATGACAAACTTCTTTTCATGTACATAGCCCTAGAGGTCAGAAATCAGAAACAGCTCAGCCAGATTGCGCACCATTAGTGAACTGTATGTGACGATCCATCCTGTTACAGAAGACAGGCTGCTGCTGCCAGCTCCAAGCAACTGGCTTTCCTTGGCTTTCCTTGGCTTGCAACCCCACATCCCTCTGATTTCTGCTTCCATCATTGTATCTTCAGACTCTAGCCTTCATATTACTCACCCTCTGAAGTCCCTGATGCTTACATTTTTATGTTACAGTCTGAATAATCCAAGATAAACTCTATAATCTTAAAATTGAAAGAGCAAGAAAGTCAGCTAAGTGCCTTTTGTCATGAAATTCATTATAGTTATTTATTTTTCCAATATGGACATCTTGTGAAGGGATATAATTCTATCACAATTCTTCATTATAAAACTCAACCTAAGAATGAATTCATTCTAAAAGATATATATATATTTTTAAATCTCTATCACATCCTGGGTTTGACAGGGAGGTACAGTGGTAAAGACCACATTCTGTGTCCTCATGGAGTGCATTCTGGTAAAAGGGACAGTTAACAATGCCTGGGAGTGCCACGGAGAGAAAAAGGCTGAGAGAGCAGCGGGAAGCCTGGGGAGCAGGATGCTAGCCAAGACAGGTCCGCCCTGGATGGGGAGGCAGGAAGAACCCAGCCCCCATAGCCTTCATCAGAAGCTACAATTATTGCTCCCAGTTTAAACTAGTTTCCCTTAGGTGCTGAGTTGTGCTGAGTCAGTCCCAAAGGGGACATAACGCTCTCTGCTTCTGTTCTTACTCTCTTCAAAATTAACTCAGTAACTTTAAACATTCAGCTGAACTTTTGTTGCTTTTAGTTTATACTTTCACATTACACTCCAGCATTTCCACTCCCTAGCTCCTAAAGCATCCTCCAAACACCCTCCCGGGGATTGCTCCGAAAGCATCCTTCACATACCTCCTGCGGCTTTCATCAGCAAACCAAAGCTATGGTAAACAGGTGACCTCTGTCCCTGCTGTGGGCCAAGGACCAAGACAAAGTCTACTGATTAAAATCCCATCAAAGGCTCAGTCTTTCTCAAGAGAAAGGGAAAAGCCATCTGGAAAGTCCCCAGCATCGTTATGACAGCTACAAATTGCCAATTATTAATGGCTCCCAATTCAACAGCCAGACTGAAACCAGGACTCGATTTGTTAGGGAAATGCCAGAGACAAGCAATTTAGCATAGAAAAGGGCAAACACACCCGCCCAGAGTCCCTCCTCCAAGCAGTTCAAAGGTTCCAAATCCTGCCGCTGGAGAGGTAAACGTGAAGACACCTCATTAAGGGTAGAAGGCCTATGCTTCAAGCTGCGGCTCATGACTAAATCATACAATGCAACACCTTCTCATTGACCTTGATTTATGCATTCAAACAATGCCCCGGCATTTGAGTTGCAATCAGGGTAGGCACGGATTAATGGGAACATTCCTCAGAGTTGTGTAGGAAATAGAAATACAATCTGGGGGAGGATCTCTTGTGTTTTTCATGAAAGCATTTTAAAAATTGGAACAACCTTCCTGTGATTCTGAAGGTTGTTTAACAAGACACAAGAATGACAAAAATATTCCGGAAACTTAACTGTCATGGATATTTAGCCTAGACTTCTAGCTTCCTAAATTTATTTAATTATTCCATTCCAGTCATTACAATCATCTTAACATTACACTGTTCCACATACAAAAGTATCTTGGTCCAAGCCCTATGGAAAACACCAGGAATCTGGACATTTAGAGTTGTATTTAACATGACCCTGAAACGGTAAGCAAGAAGCCAAGGGATTTTTTTCCAGCCACCCAGACTAAGCTAAGCTGAATACTTTACAAGCCACAAATCACAGGTTTGTTGGACAACCTTACAGGTTAAATGATGCAAGCAATTTTAGTGTGGGCCAGCGTGATGTCCACTGGAATGAAATGTGAACCCATACCTGCGGGGAGATGTTCAAGCTCATCCATGAAGATTTAACCGCAAGTCACTCATTAGAGTTAATGGAGCATGGCTCTGAAATTCCAGATCACGCCTCAGAAATTTGACTGCCTGTGGAAAGGTAGATCAAGGCAGCCGCAGCAGCTGTGACCTGGGGAAATCAGAGGCAGATACAATGTTTTCACCTGCTCAAATTAGTGAGGGACCAAAGATGTAAGTAATCTCTATTCATTCTCAACTGTCAACGCAGGGCGGTTTATACAGAGACCCCTGTGCTAGAGCGGTCTTTAATGCCTTTGCTATAAATGATGTTAGAGGAGACAGATGTGGTTAACCTGATTTGACGGTTACATAGTGCATCCATGTAGTGCAGCATCACGGAGCATGCTATCAGTGTATAGGATGTTTATGGTTTTGTATATTAGTTTAAAATATTAAAAAAAAAAACCCTACCTTGGTGGCTGGGAAAGGGGCTCGGCCTGGAAAGCGCCTGCCATACAGGCATGAGGACCCCAGCTAGGATTCCTAGTGTGAATGTGAAAAGCCAGGCACAGTGACATGTGCCTGTAACCCCAGCACTAGGAAGGTGGAGGGAGGAGGAGGCCTGGGGCTCCCTGGCAGCCAGACTAAGTAAGTGAGTGATGGGTAGGCTCGGTGAGAGACTTTGTCTCAAAACTAAAGTGGGGATCAAAGGACAAAGACAGCATCAACCTCTGGTTTCCACATGCATACATATGTATGCATGCAAAACCCCCAGGTGCACACACAAGAACACATACGGACATAACACACACAAAGCAACTACTTCATACTACACCCATTCCATCATCTATACACGTAATTGTTCAGGCAGACATGGAAGGTAGGGATGTCGTCTTAAATCTTTCAATCTCACTAAATCAATCTTAATGTTTTGCTCATAACTGCTCAGGAAGTAATTTCTGATGGGGTGAAAAGGAAAAGGAAAAACAAGAAAATATATGTGCTCAAGTAAAGTCTTGAAATGAAAAAATAATTACAGATAAGATACAATTCCCAAATGAAGGAACAATTTTAAACCGTTCTCCTCTTAAGATCTCAATGGAGTAAGCAAGCGTGTCTATGCTCACCACCTATTAAAGTCAGGTCTAGGCTTAGCAGGCCCCTTTTGTCATTGAAAAATGACCTTTCTTCAGCCTGGAAAGAGGACTTCTCATGGCCTATTCAACTGACATTAGTGTAATACAATCAAGCACGATGGTGCTTGCACTTGCTCAGCTAACAGCAAACACGACAACTGGAGTGTTTTCCTGGATGGTATCATCAAGAGATAAGGTAATCATGTCTGCAGGCACACGTTACTAATGAGGGGTGAAGTTAACCTGTGTGTGGGCAACGACACTGACTCCTTACAGAACCAGCCAGTGTCCTCAACACAATCCTAAGACCCAAGATTGCTGAGGACTGACTTCTCCAATTCGATATCAGAGATGAATATCTCTGATTAACCCACACAGGGACTTGCTCACACATAGGCATCTTTCTTCTGCTCCAGTATCAGCTACACAGACCACAGCCCAGGTTGAATATCTCCTGAACATTGGCTGCTCATAACTAGCCTTAAACAGCTGTCCTCGCTGCCTCCCAGAGGAAACTAAGAAGGTAAAGTTTGTCAAAGACCACACAGTGGTCCAATGGCAGAGTCAGGACTCAAGGCAACTCTTCAATTCAAAGTCTGTGTCTTTATGGGGAGTATACCACATACCCTGAGACTTCTGCTCTGTGAAGGCACCTGAGCTGTCCTGTCATTCTGTCAGGAAGGACCTACTGCTATGCTTCTCTGCTTGGAAGAGAGGGAGCCCAGAACCGGATCACCTCAGAACTTCCCGCATCTATGACTCAGCACTTCAAAGTGTTTCTGCTGTTGATGGTGCAGCAAGTCACAGGGTGCGCTTCTCAAAGCTGGATCGCATTAAAAATGTGAGGTTGAGCTCAAAAAGGACCCAAATAGTTAGCGTTCTGAAAGAAATATCCAATACATGAACTTATAAAACAAAACATACATACATGCTATGCACACACAAGATTTTCAGAGGATTTTTAAGCTAATTATAAATAAATAAAATCACTTTATTATAATGAATTCACAAATAAAAACATCACACAGCTGATTTAAGGTAGCCCTCAGACACAGGCCCGTTATCCACATCTGTGAACAGTGCACAGTCAGAGAGACCATTCTCAAACCCAGGGCTTTACTTAGGGTTTCACACTCTCGGTGTCAATTAGATTTTATTCACTTGTCCTCAGACAAACAAACAAAAACTGATGGAGCTGAAACTAAGAAAATAAATATATTTAATTTCTTTCTCTCTTTCATTACATGTGTGTTCCTTTACCTATACCCTGTTCTTCCTCCCAAATGATGAGAATGGGTTGTTTGAGACTTTGAAAGAAGAGTCTATGGAATATTGTTCCTCCCACCACATCAGCTGTTCTATTAACATTTTACAAAATGTTCCTGTACTGTAAATTCTAATTGCTCTTAATAATAAAAATCCAGAGTCAGATATAAGGGTAAACGCTGAAAGCAGCCAGCCACCAGTTCTTACCTCCCTGAATCCTCAGACCAAAGGGATATCCTGACCCTACCAATCCTCAGACCAAATGCTCTGAGCTCCTGTCTCCTCCAGCCTTATTTTCCTGTCTCCACCACCCTAGTGCTGGAGTTAAAGGCATGGGGTCCCACGTGCTGGGATCAAAGGTGTGAACTCTATTTCTCTTTTAGACAGATCCAGTCTCATGTAGCCCAGGGAGGCCTTGAACTCACAGAGATTTGTCTGCCTCTGTCTCCCAAGTGCTGGGATTAAAGGTGTGTGCCAGCACTGCCTGGCCTTCATGGCTAACTAGTGTGGCTGATCTTCAGGCAAGGTTTATTTGTCAGAGCACGAACAAAGCATAGTCACATGTTCCTGCCTGAAATTTGCACATGTGGAAATGATAGAAAGATACAGACCAACCTCAGGCCAGAGCCCAGCAGGGAGCTGACATTGTGGAGTGACTTCTTTCTTATTATACTTCTTGGTAGTTTAGATTTAGTTGACTTGGTGTTAAAAATACAGCATTTCTTCTCAAAGTGACTTGGGGGAAAATAAACATACAAGCAACTTAGTTTTAATTCTAGAATATTGAGAAAGTAAACACTTGTCAGAATGTCTTGCAAAGGGCTGAATTTCAGAATACACGCCAGTTTAAATTCATTAGCATAGGGCACTGAGGCAAGGGAAAACATGTTTGCTCAGGCATCGCCGCTACAGAATTCCTGAAGGGTCCCTGTGCCACACAACTTCATACATTTCCCCAATGACAGGAAACCCCAGTGAGGATTGCAGAATTCCACAAAGTAAGGAGTAAGCAAAAAGGAAATTAAAACTTGTGAGAAAGGGGACATTAAACAGACTTTGTTCATTTGTTTTAATTAGCATAGCTGAATTTTAATTATCGTGATTCTTCACCAGACACTAGTAAATGTGCTGAAACCATCTTGTAAAAATTAACAGAGCTCAAACACGACAGGACCTTGTTTAATTCTGTTCTATTCTTCACTGGTTTAAAAGAAAGTGATTTAAGGAAGAAGGCGGGGGATTTGCAGTAGACAACTCGAGTAGAACGAAGTAATTCATCTGAGCACAGTCTCCATGAAAGCAGAGACGCCTCTGTCCTGTTTATTAGATATTGCTTCTAGCATAGTTAATAATTGGAGGAACATAATCATAAGCAAATAGTACTTCCTCTTGTTTCCCCCAAAGGACTATAAAGCTCACAAAGGCAGAGATCATTTCTTTTGCATACACTGTCAGCAGAAGGTTGGGTCATCAGGAGTCAGTCAACAGGTATGCCTTAGCAAGCATGCTTCCCAGGGAGGAAGAGCCTTCACCATCTCCTACTGCAAGGGTCCTAACTGTCTAGACACCAGAGGTCAGATCAGTGCAGACTCTGCTGCTCCCACCCCCACAGGATAAACAATAAAGCCAAATAGATACATTTTTAAATAGCACGGTTGTCCCTAGATTGTCAGAGAATGGCTGGTTATTCTCTTTGTCAATACATTCATGAGACTAACGCGGGCTATAATTACAGTCAGGCCAAGGCCTATATTCCTCAAACCTCAGTGGGTGTTTCCATGTAGCTCATTCCTATCTTCAGGGCTCTTTCTGTCACCAGAGAGTCTATGAAAGTCTGGAAAAGGAGACAGCCCTGTGTCATGTGACTCCCGAAGGTTCCCTCTCAGGTCTCACAGATCAGTCTCTGGATGATGCCAGCTGCAGGCGTCTTTGATTTTTGTCTTCACTAAATCGTTGATAGATCGATCAATTCGGATCATCCATTGGCTGACTTGGGGCAGAGTATATCTGACAAGAAGAGAGCGTCACACCTCCTTCTCATGAGCATTTCCTCAACCCACTAACCCCTGGCCCGGTTGAAGGCGGGAGCCTGAGAGCGTGAAGTTCCCCTTCGCTGCTGGCATCCTTCAATGTCCTCTCACTCAGAACCACAGTAACCCATGAGGTTCTACACCGAAACAGGTTCGCATGCCTGGAAACAGAAGGCCAGTGATTAGGAAAGCAACACACGTACATGCAGTCAAACCATGTTACATTTAGATAGAAAGTCACTCCACAGGAATACAGCTCCTTCACAGCCCTATTCCCAAGGAACAGCGATGTCAGTCATCCACAGTAATACAGCTCCTTCACAGTCCTACTCCCAAGGAAGAGCGATGTCAGTCATCCACAGGAATACAGCTCCTTCAGCGTCCTACTCCCAAGGAAGAGCGATGTCAGTCATCTCACTGTGCTGACTCACAAAGCCCTTCCAGGTCAACACCTCAGTCGCGATGGAAGGGTGCATCTCACTGTCATCTGTCAGGTTGGTTCGAGTCAGGGGAGGGAAAGACCGCAGTGTTATAAGCACACAGCTCAGCCCAGAAATTGCTTTGGACACTAATTGTAGAGTAAATCAATTGCCATTATTGAGCAAAGTCGGGGGCTATCTGTCCCATCTGTCTGTCCCTCTGCTTAGACTTCACATGTTTGCTTAGAATGTTTCTAGATGACACACAAAGAATAGAGAGAGACATAAAGATGATTAGGAATAAATTGAGTTTTGTTACCTTTTAATCAATGCCCTATCCCCCTGGGCTCACCTTCTAACACTGAAGATTTGATTCTTCTACACCTACCTGCATTTAGGCATCGGATTTATACATCAGGTGCTCTATGGATTTTCAACTTTACAAAATATAGCTGCTTTCTGAAGTCAGGTTTGCTTTTACCGTACAAAGAGATTTCAGGGCCTCTCTATATCTAAATGCTTACATTTTACAAGCAAAATCTAGCTTCCCATACGTGAGTGATTAGCCTAACCCCTGCAAGACTTAGACACAACAGTAGTGACAGATATATCTGTGTATATATGCAGGCATATATTTGTATATATGTAAGAAAAGACAAAACTTTATTAGGTTACTAATTAACAGTGGAAACAGAAGAACAGAACAGATTGTTGATATGCGCATAGGAATTGTGTCTTGCTAGTGAGAAATTCTTCATTCCTTTCATGCGGAATATGTTATGTCTATCTGTACGCACTATGCATAGCATTCAAAGAAATGAATTCTCCTGCACGTAAAATGGATGCATGCTGAAAGGTCTGGAGTGGGGTCCGCTCAGCATCCCTCACTCCTCCGGGGAATCACTATGGGACACAAAATAAGAGCACAGCACCAGGCTATTCTGGATTTTGCTTTCAGAAGCTAAATCTGCATTCTCCTTCCACCATATGCTCAGGTAGCTTTCGATGGCACCTCATGCAGCTGTGTCATTTAATTCCCCCATCTTAATGAATAAACTAATTACAGCCTGAGACGAAGTCTTGCAGACTAGCTATCTCCTGTTATAGATCAAGGAGCGAACTTTATTCCCACAGCTATCTGCTAATTTGCATTAGCCATAAAAGTGCACCCTACAGCCTTCTCTATTCTAGCTGGGTAACAGGGTTGCACCCCGGGAACACTGTACCCACACTGGCATTAATTCCTCACAGGTCAAGTGGCCCAGTAAGTATGCTGCTACCACAGAGATTTTCAGGTCCAAGTGCAACTAGGTAACTCTCGATTCACTTGAGTCTGGTTGCTGGCTGACACATTGTTAAGTCCCACTGCATTGAATTTGACAATTTAGTGATATTATTCAGTTGAGTCCTGAAGTTCTGTTTGTTTACAAAAGATTTTCAACAGGGTCAAAGTAAAGCTTTGTCCATTTGAAGCCTTTTTAAATAGTGTAAATTCATCAAGTACAAATATAGCTGGGTCAACTGGAAAAAAAAAACCACAAAAACAAGACAGACACCAGATGTAAAGCAGACTTCATTCTTTGCTTCCAGATTCAAAATGTGAAGTCTACTGTACCTGTTAATTATAGTACTGGCTTGGATTCCAACAACACAGTTCTCAGATGGAAATAACTTCATTACCAGATAAACTCCATCTTGCCAGCACCAGGTCTCATAACTATCAGGGACCCTTGCCCTAAAAAAGTATAGCAGGAGGTTAGCAAAGACCTTGGACTTAGAATGTTTAACAGAGCCAGCTAGGGCTATTGATTCTAGGAAGCTAACAGAGATACGGAGACCATTGTTTTAAGGATGTTTGCAGAGAGCCCCTCTTCCAAAGTTATCTATCCACAAAAGAATGTTTCTGTTTACACAGGTGTGCTAGCTGGTGATTTTATTACCCCAGTTCCTGCTCACTGCCCTAAGTCCCGATCCCCCCACCCCAAGCCAAGCTCCCCATTTCGGAGCTATATATACTGGTACTTGTTCCCTAATAAAGTAAGACCTTGACAATTGAATTCTGCTTGGTCTTCTTCCTTTCTCTCGTTCATGACTTTCAGGTAGAAGCCTCTTCAGACCCTGAATAACTGGACCTGCTGGACGGGTCACACAACCATAGGACACAAAATACACAAGAGTCACGGGCTTCTGCACTTCCTCCTTTCTTGGTGTGCTTGCTGTTTTCCCATTGGACTTGTAGAATTTAGAAGAGTAACAGCTCTGACAACCAATAGAGAAAGGTGAGGGTTGGACTACAGTCCATCTGTGGTTATACCTGCATTGTAGCCCAACTTTTAAATTCTAGAATTCAGGTTTCCTTCTCTACAAAGTAGTGTGTAGTTGGGCTCCATGGAGAGCAGAAATATGAGGCTAAATACCTTTGATACCTAATGATAGATATCAGAAGGAACATTTTACTGGGTCCTTTCTATCTAGATCAGGCCTCCTGCTGCCAAGTCTATTCGTAATACATTTAATTCTTCCATCCAGAACTTTCTATTGTTATCAATATCATCAAGGAAGTAGGGTATTTGTACTTGAGACTTTCTCGCCAGTGTAGTATCTTACTAACCCCATGAAGACATTCACTTCCTCAGAGTATCCTTCTCCCAGTTATGGTCACTATTGCTGTGATGAAACACCATGACCTAGAGCAGCTTGGGGAGGAAATGATGTGTTTGGCTTTCACTTCCACATAACTGTTCATCATTGAAGGAAGTCAGGACAAGCACTCAAACAGGTTACATACTTGTTATAAAATAGCTCAGGGGATCATAAGATCCTTGCAGAAAATGAGATTAAGCTTAAATCAGCTCAATTAAAACATCGACTCTCTAGCAGGGTTAGACAGAACAAACAGCTGATGAAGGAATTGTGAAATAATATAGTTACTAGCAAAAATAGTTCCTGTTTATGTGAGTTTGCAAATGTTTCACATATGATTATTGTCTACTCAACATGTATGTTATATTATCTTTATGTTTTAGTATTATCCTGGCTAATTTTATGCCAACTTGACACAAGCTATATCCAACTGAGAAAAGGCCCCCATAAAATGAGCTGTAGCAAGCCTGTAAAGCATTTTCCTAATTAGTGATTGATTCGGGAGGGCCTAGCCCACTGTGGGCAGGACCACCCCTGGGCTGGCAGTCCTGGATGCTTGTAATAAAGCAGACCCTCCATGGCTTCCACATCAGCTCCTACGTCTAGTTCCTGCTCTGTCTGAGTTCCTGTCCTGACTTCCTTCAGGGATGGACTACAGTGTGAAAGTGTGAGCCAGAGAAGCCCTTTCCTATTCAAGTTGCTTTTCATTATGGTGTTTCATTACAAGAGTAACCCTAAGACAGAATGGTGTGAGGAAGTGAGTGCCTCCATAGACAGACCTTCATAGTTTTATAACCTAAATCCACGCCTTCCCTATTGTGTCAGATTTCTGCCACGGTGACAGAGTGCCTAAGATCATCTTACAAGAAGTAAAGGTTTATTTGGGGCTTACTGTTTCAGAAGTGAAGTCCATGGTTTCTTGGCCCTATTACCTTTGGACTCTTGGCAAGAGAGCTTATCAGGGTGGGGAATACATGGCCAAGCAAGCTGCTCACCTCATGGCAGCTAGGGAGCAAAGATGAACAAAGAGGAGGAGCTGGAATCCCCAAGGGCACAGCCCCTGAGACCTACCTTCCTTCCACCAAGCTCCCACAGTTGCCCTCCTCTCTCCTTGATTTCATTACAAAACAAAAACCAAAATTCTTCATTCATATGAATGACCCGCATCTCCTACCCTCATCTCTCTTTCCCACGAGTGACCACAGTCTTTCTCCTCATCAACCTGTCTGTCTTGTTACCATCAGTTATCTTTTAGAAACACCTATGATTGTATAATCCCACTAAAGCTTTCTTCAGTCTCTCAGTTGTCCAGGATACGGATGACAGATATAGCACAGAAGTTCTTGACATCATATTCAGAGCCTTTTATTTGTGTTACCAATGTGGGAAAAAAAAACACAAGTACCTCATGGAGAAAAAGGATTCCATGGTGAATTTTCCTCAGCCTTCTCCTTCTCCCACAATGCTTCTTTCCTTCCTGAGGCACCTTTATTTGATAACCTCCTATTTACCTATCAACGTTCAGTGTGAACATTCCCCACTCTGACGCTTTCCCCAAGTCTACCAGGGAGAGAGGACACTCACAGTGTGTAACTATGAGGCACCAACTGACTTCATCACTGGACTCCCACGCTCACATCCTACATTCCAACAAAACTATTATATATTGGGATATTAATTTAGTTTTTAAATATCAAGGCAAACTTTCTACTAGATTATGAGTTGTATTAGGTGCCAAACCATGTTTTACTAATCTTTGACTGAATTAAATGTACATGTTTTCTAATTTACACATCCTCACTATCATAGATAAAAAGTATGACCTCTTGAGTAGAAGAATCATTTTGCAAATAGATATTTGGGTAGATTAAAAAAAGGAATTGACCCAAGATGTACCTCCAATGGTCATCAGTTAAGCCTGGATTTTAGGCATAATTAGCATAAATGGACTCTAAAGTCTAAGACTGCCAGATGCCGTCCAAGGCATGCATTTAAATTTGCATTTCACATAAACAATGAAATGTAGTGTATGCTAAGATATCACAGAAACAGGCAAACATTGGAGATATGTCGTGTGTGCGTGTGTGTGTGTGTGTGTGTGTGTGTGTGTGTGTAAGAGAGAGAGAGAGAGAGATCTGGCAACTCTACATGCAATCAAATCTTAGCTCTGCCATTTTCTGGCTGGACAATCTCAGATGAGTGAAATGAGATCTCTGTAGTTAGGCCCATGCTTCTGAGCATACAGATAATAGAAGCACATACCTTACAGAACTGTGACAAGTAAGGAGTCCGGTGTCATCTTACAACACAATGCCAACTTTTTCAAGTCTATAAAATGAACTCAAAACCAACTAGAAATGCAACTATATGTAACCATGTTTAAAATTTTGGTGATGGGGAACAACATAACATGGTGTGAAAGACCATGCTCTCATGTCTGAAAGTGAAAGCATCATTTTCAATCACAGAAATGGGAAAGACCTTACTGTTAATAATTTTTAGTCATTCACACATTGCTATCAGTTCCATTATACCACCAGATGAGGGATATTAGCCTGGTATTTAAACCCACTCTAATAGCAAATATTAAAACCTTTATCATTGGGCAATGGCAAATGTGACAGGCCCACATTGTTAGAGCATGCATGTATCATCGCTCTCTAATCATTGCCTATCCAGTAAAACATAGTCTAAATCAGCTGGACTAAGAGAAACAGTCAAGGGACAAGTAAGAGAGCTGAGCAGAAAAAGGTGCTCATCATCAAGCCTAGACCTGAATTTCATCCCCAGTACCCAAAGGATGGAAGGAGAGAACTGACTCCTACAGGATGTCCTCTGATTGTCATACCTGTACTGCGTTACATACATGCAAACACAGGAGATAGATAGATAACAGATAGATAGATAATAGATGATAGATAGATAATAGACAGATGATAGGTAGGTAGATAGCTAGATAGACAGACAGACAGACAAATAGATAGTGATTGGGATATAGATAGACAGTTGTCGCAAGGAGGGGCTGCTTATTTGTCCTGGATGCCCGGCTACCTTAGCCCCAAAATAACCACACAGAAACTGTATTAATTAAATCACTGCTTGGCCCATTAGTTCTAGTTTCTTATTGGCTAATTCTTACATATTAATTTAACCCATTTCTATTAATCTTTGTATCACCACATGGCAGTGGCTTACTGGGTAAAAATCCCAGCATCTGTCTCCAGCGGCTCCATGGCATTTCTCTCTCTCACTCTGCCTCCTTTCTCCCAGATGCCATTTAGCTTTCCCTGCCCACCTAAGTTTTTCCCTATCAACAGGCCCAAAGCAGTTTCTTTATTAACCAATGAAAGCAACACGAAGACAGAAGGACCTCCTACACCAGATAGTGATTGGGTTAAGGATTCACCCCAGCTCCTAGCATCCATATATCCAAAGAGTCTGAAATGTTTGGGTGGAAGTTCCATCCCAAGCCCCCTTCCATGGGAGTTGCCTCTCCCCAAACAATGACCCCTCCCCAAAGATGCTCAAGACCACTACCATAGGATATTTAAACTGATCCCCAGAGAACAAACATGTGGTTTTCCGGTCTTCTTTCCCCATTTCCTCTCTGAGGTGCTGGAAGGCCACCCGGGAGTGCTAGTATTCATTAAACCTGGCTTTCTCTAATTTGGTTTGATTTGGTCTGATGTGGATTACTGCGTCAGTGGAGAATCTTATTGTGGTGCAAAAACTTTTATAGATAGATAGATAGATAGATAGATAGATAGATAGATAGATAGATAAATAGATAGATAGATAGATAGATAGATGTAAATAAAATCTAGCCAAGTAAAGAAAGAAATGTGTCAAGTTCGAAACAACTCATATTAATATGTTCTAGTGGGAAATACTGTCTCCAGGATTACTATTAGAAAACACATACACCACACACACACACACACACACACACACACACACACACACACAGAGGCACATCTCAAAGCAATAAAGGGCCTGCAGAGAAAGAAAGCAAAATATGCTTGCTAAGCAATCATTATCGAGCAGGGGAAAGACTGAAATCACCAGTCGTGAGAAATTTATAAGTTAATGTCGGTCACACCTGCAAATTACTACAGTGAGACCCCTGGCCAAACCCAGAACACCATTTAAATGGATTCGCTGAGACGTTTATATACCCTTGCAGTCACTGAAATGCTAGGAATCTAAATTTGCCAGTTATCCCAGTTAAGGGCAAAGGAAGTGATGCCTGTCACAGCGCGGATGCAGCGAGTGTCAGGGCGTCACAGAGAACACCTAGAGCATCTGCAATGTGTCTCCTCACACACCTTGTCATTCATTCAGGATGCAAATGTATCGTTTGTACTTAGTTCCTTTAAATCTTCCCTTCTTAAAAATGGCCAGGCTCTTAAATGCCTTTAAAAACCTCCAACAGGAGACACTCTGGGGGTGCCTTCAGCCATCTTACCAAAACACGTATTTGAGTTGTTGGCCAAAATAACCCATTTGAGCAACAATGTGTGCACATGCCACATCTCTCCATCCCCCTTTTTTTCAAGGAAAAGGTCAAAGCCATCAGCCTGACATGCTTAGCCAGAGTTGGTGAGAGGCGTCATTTCACGGCCATGAAGTGGAACTCACAGCAAATGAGGCTAATCACTCAGCAACTAGGAGGAAAAGAGATTATGTGATCATCATTTTCTCACCAATTGAGAACCACTGTGCATAAAAATAGACATTACTGGGGGGAAATTCAGACTCCTTAGCAAGGAAATAAGAGCACTGAAGAGAAGCATCTCTCAGCTGAGGCTCGACTTTCCACTGCAGGCAAAACAGAGCACTCACTGATATTTCAAAGGGATGATAGCAAGGAAGGAAATGCCTCCTGACAACAATCCGCTGTTTCTTTATTCTCCAAATCCGGTTTGTGGCAGACACCCTCAGTGGCCCGGAAGATGGCACTCACCTGGTGTTGGTTACACACTCTTTCTGCTACTGATTGGCAAGTAGTTCTGTCTCTGTAAATATCAGTGGTGTTGTCCCAAACATGCCTGCCAGACTGCTGTGAAGAGCCAGGAGGCTGACGAAAAGGCCCCAATGTGCACGTGCCGGTTTAAGCCCTCCATATGTCCTGCTTACCTGTTCTCACCCTAGCATCCAACAGCAAAGGGATTCTCTAACGACGCAGGAAGAAAAGAGCCTTTCTCAGCAGCTGTGCCTTGAGGAATGCCTGGATGGAATTAATTTCTCCATGGAAGAAATATACAATAAATCTTAGGAGAACGCTTTTCAATGCCAAAATTGTATTCCAAAGATGATAGATTCTATTAGAGGAAAACCTAGATGGGCCTTTTGTTGAGTCAAGCACCTCAACAAAAATTTGAGGTTGGAAGTGTAAAATTTGGGGGATGGGAGGCAAGGCGCACAATGTTTTCTGAATAAGAGTGAGGAGAAGCTGGCTTCCCTGAGAGTAAGCCTGGAGAGGGGACACGGAAAAAGAAGTCTAAGAAGCCAGGAAATGGGGAAGACCAGCAACATGCAGTGTGAGGGCCTGCCCAGTGGGAATCCCTGTAACGGACTGGCCAAAGCACCTACAACGTAAGAAATGTTTCAGGTAGGCTCAGCTCTGTGTGTTGTGGTGACTCCACAGGCCTCGATAAAGATTCTGGTCATAAAGCACCATTGATATAGCACAGCTCTTAACTATGAACAAAGGCCCACGTGTTAAAAGATTAGCCCCAGTTCATTGCTATGGAGAACGGGTAGAAACTTAAGAAATATGATCTAGGGAGGATGTGGTAGCAGGCACCTTTAATCCCAGCACTGGGAAGCTGAGGCAGGCGGATCTCGTTGAGTTCAAGTCAGCTTGGTCTTCATATTGAATACCCCTCCTTCCATCTCTTTCTCTCATTCCATCCATGAAAGGAGGAGCCTTCCTCCCCCAAGTCCTTCCAACCAGGATATACCACCGGGAGCATATGTGGCAACCAACCTTGCACAGCACAGTAGTGGGAAGCTCTGTAACGTAAACTCGTTATGGCTGGAGGGTAAGGATCTGCCCTACAAGAAGAGAGGCAACGGCGCATGGCAAGAAGCAGAGCAGAAGCCTAGCGGACACAGCCTCCAGGGCCTGCAAAAATTGTGCAGAGGGCAAAGAGTAAAGGGTGGAGCCATTTTCTCTGGGCTCCATGGAACCATTACTCCAGATCTCTTCCACATCAGATGGTTCAGTTATTCTTACAGTTTTATCTTGTGCCTGAATACCCACTCCAGACTGCAGGGAAGTCTTTGTGACGATCCCACCCCACAACCTAGAATTTAATTAACCTAAATGCCCTGAGATGCCATCTCCTTACCAGTTGTTACTCTACACTTTTAAAACCACTGACTTCACACTTGGACAGGACCCAATGTACCTGTCCATGCAACTCTAAAGGGACACCATGAGACCAGCTGGTTAGAGGAGGAGTCAGTGCTTTGTCACTGTGAAAGTATGTTATGAATTTGATGCTTTCAAACATTGATGTGTGTGTATAACATGGAAGGCATATTTAAAACAGACCCCCAAGTTCTCCCTCCAGAGATTCTGATTCTGGAATGGAATCCAACAGGCAGCATTTTAATTAAATACTCAGGTGATTGCGACACATCCACACTTTGAAAAGGAATGGTGAATATGATGACTGGATTTTCTTAGTTTACCTATCTGTACATAACTTAGTTTACCATGTTGTAGCTGTGATGGTTTGAATGAGAATGGCCTCAGATGTTTGGATACTTGATCCCCATTTGGTGGAACTGTTTGGGAAGGGTTAGGAGGTGGGACCTTATTGGAGGAGGTGTGTCACTGGGGTGGGTTTTTAGTTTTCAAAGCCCACACATTCCCAGTTAGCTCTCTCTCTGCCTCATGCTTGTGAATTAAGATGCAAACTCTCTGCTCCTGCTCCAGCATCACGCCTGGATCTCTGCTGCCATGCTCCTTGCCATGACAATCATGGAATCTAACCCTTTGGAACCATGAGCCCCAAATTAAATGCCGTTTTTTATACATTCCCTTGGTCATGATGTTTTGTCATGGCAATAGAAAAGTACCGAAGACAGTAACTAAAACAGTAGTGATGGTAACTTTCAGCCTGAATATCCCATCTCCATCTTTAAACCCTTAGGATAAAGGCAGGCAGCTCTGGGTGTGGAGAGAGCTGCCCAGAGATCTGACAGATCAGGAGTTCCCATGCCTGGGGCTGAGTGAGCAACATTTGGATTTATCGCCTTGAATCTGCCATCCAGAATTCAAACTAAAAATTTCTGGCTTAAAAGAACTAAGCCCTTCACTTTACTTTATTTACAGCCAGTAGATGAAATGAAGAAAATCTACCTCTGTTCCTTTCTGTGTGATGATCATGTTTCCAAAAGAGCACAGCTCACCTTGGAATCTTTTTTCTTATGGAAATTAACTATACATAATGGAATTAAATATCAGCCCAAACAAAGATCAAGTTGAATACAGTGAATAAATATCAAAGAGAACATGCCCAAAGCTTAAGATGGAGTTAATCTCACCAGCACAGCAGCCAAGGTGTATGTGTGCGCACACGTGTGCGTGCATGTATGTGTGTGTGTGTGTGTGTGTGTGCACGTGTGGGCACTTGTGTGTGTATGTGTATACATATGTGTGTATGCATGTGTGTATGTGTGTGTGTGCACGTGTGGGCACTTGTGTGTGTATGTGTATACATATGTGTGTATGTGTGTGTGTATGCATGCGCAAGTGTGCACAATTTAGAATTGCAGCAGCTGCTAATGCAGCTTAGAGCTCCTGTGTGTGATAATCTGCCAGAACCTCAGCCTAGCAAAGGTTACTAAAAGATGTGAGTTATGAGACGTGAGACATGGAAACGAGCAGGGAGATTTTAAACATTTCAAAATTCACCAAGGTTAGAGCAGAATGACTCCTAGACCTTGAATGACACACACCACAATTTTATCGGTTGACCTTTCAAAAGAAAGATCTAACTAGACACTCTGATATGCAGCTCTGAATTACAACGAGCAAGCAGGGGTCCCCAGTTCCCCCACCTTCACAACCAGCCATCCGGGTAATCTTGCTAATTAAAATTCTTGGCGATGCTACCTCCAAGCGGAAGTCCCCCTCCAGCCCACACTGCTTGGGCCTGCTATGTGGGGTTGGCTCCCCCTCCCTGACATGCTACCTGCTGTGCTGTTTCTCACCACAGAGATCCTGGCTTATGACAACTGCAATGGATTTCTGTAACAGACGCTCTGTGTTTACTTGGGTGCCTAGAGACAGGAACTCTTCAGGTGGGTAATCATTAGAATGAGGAACTTCAAGAAATCACTGTAATCCCTACCTTACCTGCTGGACAAAATTAATTCCATGTAGATTAAAGACTTACAGCCAAAAACCAAACCCGAGAAAGACCAGGACAATTGAGCAGGTTAGCTGCAGTGTTTATAACAGCAGAACTTGGCTAAAGATATTAACTTCACCTAGGATATATAAATATGCACTGGAGCATTATGCAGTGATATAATATGCAGCCACTAACTAGCCCCTTAAAGGAGGGGTGTCGGCTGGCAAGATGGCTCAATAGGTAGTGTCATCCCTTATACATACATGATAAAAGGAAAGAATCAGGTCCCCCAGGTTATCTTCTGACCTCCAAAACGGCATGAACACGCACACATACACACATGCGCACACACACCACACACATATACACATACACACAAATTACCATTTGGATTCTTCACAGAAAAGCTGTCTGTGACATTGGTGTATAGAAACAAAAATCGAGGTAAGGTATGTGTTAAAAAACAAAGGCCTCATGGGTCTAGGGTGGAGACTTCCGGGGACCACCAGTTTCTTCATGCCGCTCTGTACGCTTCTGTGATAGAAGAAGGTACAATGCAGTACATTGGAAACTTCCACTCATCCCAGAGGGAAAAGGAAGGGTCATTTAAACAGTGTGATCCTGGTTAGGAGAGCAGAGCCGCGGGGAGCTAAAGTGCAGGTGGGCTGCGTGGATCCCAGAGCCTACCCCATCACTTTCTAAGTGTGCCAGCAGCCATTTGTCCGCTCGGTGCCCATTTGCTTTCCATACACAAAGTATGGAAACACGCGCTGGTGTAATTAATTAATTAATTGGAAGAGCTAATACTTATAAGTATTCCAAAAACTGTTGAGGGTTCATTTCCTCGTCTAGTGGATTAAAGGGCAGACACACCACCTTTTCTCAGTCGTGGGCTTCAGTGTTCAAACCTCCCCTAGCGTGAACATGTTTCTGGGTTCCATGGGATTATGGGATTTAAAGATCTATATTTTGATACTGAATAAATCCTAAACAAGAGTCAATCAATGGATTTTAGCAGTCAGTCAAATACACAGTGTTTTGCTTTGACAACTGTGTGCAGAGCGTTATTTTTACTGAGAAAATAATGCTGAAAATATTCACTGTGATACTTGTAAATACGGTCGTGCATGCCTAGTTTATGTGAAAGTTAAGGGAATTTCTTTATGGGTACTTTGTCTATCTTCAATTCTTTACACATTGACCTCAGACCCTAGTCACAATAAAGGACGCATTTCTTCTTAAAAGCTAAGTAACTGTTGAATCCCCATGCTTTGCATATGGCAGCGGAATAATTACAAGGAGTCCTGACTCTGTTTTCCTGATGTGACCTCTTTTCAGGACAGCTTCTCTTCTACACTTTTATCTTTTCAGGATAACTTCTTTTGTACACTTTTATCTTTTCAGGATAACTTCTTTTGTACACTTTTATCTTTTCAGGATAACTTCTCTTGTACACTTTTATGCTACAAAAGGTTCTGACTTTTCTCTCCTGAATTATTTTGTACGTTGGCTTGATGAGGGGTTGAAGGAATTCCTGGGGAGAAAAACCACACAATTACAGTGTCTAGGAGACAGAACACCTTAGGTTATCTGGTTCTGGCAGCTCTGTGACCCAAAGGTCTCTTGGGCTCAGATGCCTGGGACCAGTCACAGAGGCTCAGGTTTAATACAGCTAGCTCCCAGTGGGCATGGAAGAGCCACACGCAGGACAAGCAGCCAGAAGAGGCTCCCCACCAGGGAGCTGATCAAAGTGCCATGGAGCAGCAGCCTAGAAAATGCCATGAGATGAAAGACAGAAGTCTAGAGCTGGTATGTTTTAGGGAGCCCAAGGGGATTTCAAATCGGAATCTACCTTGCACTCCACTGGAATTCTGGGTACAATGCAGGGTAGAATGTCAGATTTGGCACTGGATGTGGATCTAGGACTGCGTACTGTATACTGAGACAGAACAGAAAAATCTGAAACTAGCTCAGAGTTCACTTCAGTTCACTGTGTGCAGGAATTCTATGCCACAGAGACACCCACCAATATAGGATCATGAACACCTCGAGAGACTCCTGAGTGACACCAAGGATCCAGTCAGCTTAGCGAGCCTTGATGCCCAGCATTTGACCACCAAGTAACATTTAGGCAGGAATGATAAAACTATCCAAAAAAAAAAATCCTGAAACAACTTTCCTTGATTATTGCAGGGAGAAGCCAGAGAAAGAAGTGGCTAGTCAAGGTGAGCAGGGAGATTCAAAAGCCCCTCAGTCACATGGTTGGTCAGCTGATCCAGAATAGACACGAACTTCAGTGGGCCTAGCCCTCAGTCTCAACCTCATCCTTCCTCCAGACCTTCCAAAGAGGTGTGTCTTCTAGCTGATCTGTGTGGGGAGGCTGCTAGACAGGTATGCCTCGTGTTTCTGAACTTTGAGTTTTATTAAATTATTGAAGGGAAAAAGAACACTGCCCCAGAAGAATATGTTACTAGGAATATCCATATACTGTAGCTGATGGATCAGGCTCCAGGCTTTTGAGAAGGTTTACTAGTTACTGTCTTAGCTACTTTCCAAAGCACCATGGCCAAGGCTACTCCCAAAGCCAAGTGTTTAATTGGGGCTTGTGGTACGAGAGGGTTTGGGTCCATGAGCACAGCAGCAGTCAGGCAGGGATGGTGCGGAGCAGTAGCTGAGAACTTACATCCTTGGTCAAGAGTAAGAGGCAGAGAGATAACTGGGGAAACTTTGAAGAAACCTCAAAGCCCACTGCCAGTGACACATCTCCAACAAAGCCACACCTTTTAATCCTTCCCAAATAATTCCACCAACAGGGGACCAATCATTCAAATATGTGGCCTGCAGGGGCCATTCTCACTCAAACCACACCAGCAGAGTACAAAAGGCAGGTTCCTGGATTGACTAGTGTCACTGTTGCTGCTGCTTCTGGTGTTGTTTGAAAGGTGATAGTGAAGCCAGACAAAGGTTCCCAGAAAGTCATTTTGAATCTGTAACTGCAGAATTGACCTACAGTTACTCCAGTTCCCACTCTTGATAAATGTTAACTAAGATAATAAAGAACCAGGGTGATCACCCTCATCAGAGGTTCTGCCTTTCAAAGTCTTTGGTTTTAAACATCACAAAGTCAGGACTCAGGTATCTTTCTTGAACACTGCCTAGAAAATGAGTGTGTGCAAGTTCACTGTTCATAGAAAGACAGAAGCCATCTCTGGTTGCTTCCTTCAAAGAAAAAGGCAAGAGTCAAGAGCTGAGTTATACTGTTAGGACAGTCCCACTGTGCTCTTCTTTAGTGAAGCACACTACAACTTAAAGCTGTGCTCTACGCACATACACAAGACACCTTCCCTGCAAGCTTATGAGAGATCTTTACTATATAGAGGAAAGGGGACTACGGATTCACTGCAGCTCAGGAGAATGCTGCTTTGGTTTGTGTCTGAAATGGCTACCACATTCTCATATATTTGAACATTTGACTCCTGGTTAGTGGTGCTGTCTTAAGAAGCCATGGCCCCTTTGGGACATGAGACCTAGGTGACAGAAGTAGGTCATTTGGGGTGGGTCTTGAAAGTGATACTCACTCTAGTTTTGCCCTTCGTTCTCTATACACTCCTCATCCATGAAGCCACTCTACCACGTCTTTTCCTCCACAGTGAGTTGAAATCTCTCGGTAACCATGAGTCAGAAAAATCCCATTCTCCATTACTGGCTTCTGCCAGCTATCCTTCCACAACAATGAAAAGAACATACAATACAAGATAAAGAAGCAAGTTTCAGTTCTGAAAAGGAGATCCATGATGTTTGTCCATCATCCCCATGGGTCTTCCTTCCACAGTGACCCTGCCGGAGTACCATGTCCATCTACACATCCAAGCCTGCTTGTCGCCGCTTCGGGGGTTCCCTCTATTGCTTTCTGCCTCACAAACAGTTGTGGTAACTTATTTCTCCTATATGGAACTATTTGGAAAAAAGCCAAATATGGGCACAATCTTGAAACATATAGGCCAAGGAACTCGCATCAGGGAAGCACTGATAACAAAACCCCTTTAAAGGATAGCTGCCTCTTTATCACCTATGGATCTCAAGCTGGGAAACCATAGTGACCATGCCCAGATCATGCCTGACCTAAAATACACTCTTAAATAATTTGTTCTTTACAGAGGTCTTCCTAAAATCAGAGAAACCCACGTGACTCCAGGATGTGCAGCACCATTGGAGGAAAGCTTTCGCCATTTTCCAAACACTCCTTTTGATTTAGAGCATTTTCCCAGGTCATGATTTAAATATAATCACAGTCTAAGTCATCTTAATGGGGCATGTTACACAATAAGCAAGTTCCATTAGATACCAAAGCAAATTAGAAGGGTCGTTTGCTGTGTTCTGTGCTCCCAGGGAACCTGCTAAAGCTGTTTAGCCTGCCTTCCTTACTGAACACCCTGCCAGTTTCAAAGCATTTAAAATAATCAATTAGCTAATCCCTGAAAGACCTCAAAGGGTTGAGCACATGGTCTCATAACATTTTAGAGATATATTTTTAAAAGATAGGGAAAAAATAGTAAGCCTGAAAGGCAGTTGGATTAGGCAGCAATGCAGAGAACCTGAGCAGCCAGCAGCCAACACTGAGGGTTAAGACCCAAACCAAAGAGTTTTCCTCCACCAGGGACCTCCTGCTTTTCTCGCTCACTATTAGAAGAAGATTCATCTGAAAAATTCCGGAAGTGGTGTTAGATTTCCAGAGCAACTGTGACCAGCCACTCACAGAAATAAAATATTTAGATAAGCAAAAATGTGTGGAGCATGGGAGGCTCCCCCAAATTTGAAACACAGCGTCAGCACCACAAGGGGAACAGGAATTAAAGATGGCTACTTTGGAACTGACCGGGACTTACAAGTGAGTGATGCATTCAGTGTGAACGGAAACTAAGACAGTCTGGGGTGCTCACACATATTCTTGCAATACACTGTAGGATTGGGTAGTGGAGAGAGCGAATTATCCCCATCCTAAATCTGAGAACGCCAAGGCCCAGGTTGGTTAAATGATCTCTACTCCCACTTAACAAGTGACAACCACGTGTTCAAACCTAGATCAAATGGAAGATCACTAGGCTAACTTGCCCTGTGACACAAGAATTCTTGAGATAAGCTTTCTCTGCTGGAGCCCTGAAAGGAACAGCTAGCAAATGCGACTGAGGAACTGGAGGAAAACTGCATTAATGGTTTCTCTACTGTGATGAGTGAGGGAGCTCAACTAAGTCTCTGGGGTTGGGAGGGCGGGGAACAAGACTTGGAAATCATGTCTCCTAGCAACTCGCAGGCTTGAAGGCAGCAACAAATGGTTACCGCAGCCACTTTTGGAGAGGAGCAAAATACGAGAACTACAGGAGAGAAAAACAGATAAAATATATCAAAATACGAACAAACAAGGGATCGCCTCCATGAGAACATCAGCCAGGGCCTCTATACGTCCCTTGATTTAGTCAATGGCTACTGCACACTGAATAAACAGCTACACCTATCAATTCTTTCAATTTTCACTCTGCTAAATCCCTGTGCAATGAAGAGTGACTGTATCATTAAGGACTAAATGGACATGGAAAGGAAAGCCTATTTATGAAACAATATTTAAATTAAGATGAAGTGCAGACATCAGTGGCAGTCCCATTAGTCCCCTGAAACAGCCCTCAGTATTCAGAGGTTCCGCTGCCCTGCACAAAGTATGCAGCCTGCTGAGGGAGCACAACTAGCCCCAAAGCTAAAGAGATGATGATAGACTATGTATCATGGTGGAGACTTTCTCCATTGCTTGTTGTTGCTGTTCTAATCAATGACTGCCTAAAAACTCAGAGAAAGTAACTGCATCCCCCAGATCTCCCTCACTGGTGAACTTGGCTGAAGAATGTCCGACCTATAGCTGGGTCGTGACATTCACCATACATCATGGTAGAAATGGAGCCAGCTGGATCAGCAGATAGTGACAGCCGGAGCAGCAATTCACCATAATGAGGAACAAAGCCTGTGACCAAGTTCGCAGGCTGTTCCAGAGTTTTGCCTCACAGGTGGCTGTAGGTTTATCTTAAGGTAGTACCTACTGGGGTAACAGAGACCTTCTCAGCTAACCAGAGCTACAAGGAAGGAAACATTGCCCTGGCCCAGATACTTCCAGCTGCAGGGCAATGAGTGTGGTGGTCCAAAGACTATGGAAGGGGTAATGGGGGAAGGGTTACAAGGCAATGAGCATGGGAGTCCAAAGACTATGGAAGAGGTAATGGGGGAGGGGTTACAAGACAATGAGCATGGGGGTCCAAAGACTCTGGAAGAGGTAATGGGGGAGGGGTTACAAGGCAATGAGCATGGGTGTCCAAAGACTAAGGAAGGGGTAATGGGGGAGGGGTGATTGTTTTTCTTCTTCAGCAGAGCTTCAAATTTTTTAGGACAAAACTTATTGCATGTAGCAAATGGCATGCTCCTGCAGATGGTCCCATATTCGAGAAGCTGTGGCCAACACCAATTGGATTAGTTTTTC
>JAQHUG010000138.1:5075382-5090207 GCA_028555095.1 Dicrostonyx torquatus | reverse complement strand
CACGCATTCAGAAGTTATCCATAGTTCTCTTATCCGCAAGCCACCCTCACCAGCTCTGCAGAGAGACAAGAGGGCTGAACTCACACCTTACCCTGTGTGCTTTCTTCATGGCAGCAGAACTCGAACCCCATGCACTGAAGGGGAGAAGAGCTCACTAAATTACTGCTGTCTTCACCTTTTGTAAAGAGATGACTCAAAAAAGGGAAACTAAAATAATAGAAAAACGGAAAAACTAACCATCAACGTAAAAATAATTACTATAATTCACACATGTTGAGTTTTACACGTAACTCAAAGTACTGAATATGGGGGCCCCTGGCAGTGGGACCAGGATCTATCCCTGGTGCATGAGCTGGCCCTTTGGAGTCTGCTCCCTATGGTGGGATAATTTTCTCAGTTTTGATGCAGAGGAGGGGGGCTTGGTCCTGCCTCAGCTTGATGGGCCAGCCTCTGTTGACTCCCCACAGGACACCTTACCCTTTCAGAGGAATGAGGGGTAGGGTAGGAGGGGAGGGCTGGGGGGGAGGGGAGGGGAGGGAGGGAGAACAGTGGTTGGTATGTAAAATGAATAAAACATTTAAAATAAAAAAGTACTAAATACATTATTCTCTATTTGATCTCCACAATGTCATTCTTAACATTAAATTGAACAATTCCAACTATTAAATGTCATGTATCCAGGTAAGCGAGTGACTGTAGAACTTTTAGCAGGAGAACATAGTCATAGCATATTGAGTACAAAATGCTGGCTTCAAACATACTTGATTGCTCAGTCTCCGTTTTTAAACACATTTTTAACTGTGTGTGTACATGCGTGCATGCACGCACAAGCACGCGTGCTCATATGCACACATTCAGGGACTGGGGCATTATGTGCTTGGGAGTGCCCAAAGGGGCCAGAAGAAAGTTGGAATCACAGGCACTCTGAGCCACCCAGTCATGTGAGAACTGAACTTGGGTCCTCAGTAAGAGCGGCACACGCTCTGACCTGCTGAGCCATCTCTCCAACTGTGACCAATTACAGTTGTAAGCTGACCGACATGGGTGCTGGGATTTGAACTCAGGTCCTCTGCAAGAGTAGCAAGCACATGCTTTTAACTGCTGAGCCATCTCCCTAGTCCCAAAGAGATTATTAATAAGCCAAATCATATTAAGGGAAGAAACAGGACTGATCTAGGTATTTTTATTATAACCCTACAAATTATCATCATGAGGCAATATTTATTGGGAATGGAATCAAAGGGAAAAAACTAAATTAAAGAAATCATGAATAATGAAAACTAATCTCTCCCATTTAATTTTCCCTACATCTGTCTAGATGAAATTACACCTACTAAATATTGACTTTCCTTCTCAGGACCCGAAGGCATGTGACATATTTTATTTGACATAGATCACTACATTTAACCTTCAGAGAAGGATGAGGCCGGCACATCTCATTCAGTGACACAGAAGAAAGCGGAGCTGGGAGGTAAAGTGATGAATGTAAGCTCACGAGTCACAGAGTAATTGCCTTATAGATTCCGCTGCCACCTGGGGGGTAGGGTGGCTGATGAGCTGAGGTGACTGCTCCGCAGCAGTTCACACTTGCACCCACAAAAACAGGTTCCTCTCACAGAGGTTCCTCTCATAGGACACTGCAGACTTGCATGGGGAAAATACTGGCCTTCTTTCACAAAATCCAACATGTTTTCTTCCTTTAAAATGCAGGCTACAAAACCCAGAGCATTAGCGGCACTTAAAAATTCGCCTCCGATTGGGTATTTGTGAACTGTGCTGTTTTCATTCCCATCCTGTTGCTACTGATTCCTTGCCGAATTATTGCACACATCACCACTTCATAATTGCAGCAGGCAGCAGGCTTACTATGTTGTGATAACTGGATTTTGACGAAATTGATTTTCTTCATAATTCTATATATTTCATTGTAAGTGTTCAAAACCATTCTAGCGGCTGAAGGGGATTTGTAGCACAGAATCAACAACAAAAATGGATTGAGAATTTCTGCACCGAGCATCTCAAGCACTAAGGAATCTAAAAGCGCCTCTAACGAGGGGGGCTTTGAGAAGATGGAAAGAAGCACTGGTGTTCGGGGCTTGGCCTGGTATTCAACCACAAATCATCAGACCCATTGGCAAACATTGCACTTGTCCCATAACCAACACAAGTTGGTGATAAATCAAGCTCAGCTCTCCACTCAGGACTTTCCCCTTCTTGGGGTCTCTCAGAACCCTTTACACTCACTGCTCTCAAGGTGTGTAGGGTCTCACACACAAAGCAATAACCATTGTCCCAACAGAATCACAGGCTCTACAGGTCACCAACGCACTAGGTCACCACCCACATTCTAAGACACAATCAGTGACAGCAGAACCTATGATAAAGCTTAAAACTATCTGTGTTTTAACTTTGTATTTCTTCTACTGCACAAATCAGCTGTCACTCCACTATTTTCCTCTGGACGCTGAAGTCAGACTGAGGCGTTTCCGATCTGGCTCTTCAGCCTTCCATCGTGGGTAACCTCAGGCAGAAATCATTCCAGAGCATTGGGTTTTCCCACCTGACCAACTCTAGGAGGGTTGTGCCTTTATTTACTTATGTACTCATTAAACAACAAATCCTTCTAGGCATTGCTGTCTCCATCAGGGTCCTTTAGAAAGGAGGAGGCAGGGAGTCTAGGGGTTAGAGATAGCCCATTTCAAGTCTAAGCACACGATAAGACAAACGGGTATTTCACGGCAGTCCAGCAGAGTGGCAAGAGAGTTAAGTTTCTAGCAGACTGGATGAGCATCAGGGCAGGACCATCACATGAAGTCAGACCCAGCCAACACAGGAACATGGGACTAGATACAGTGGAAACAGCATCAACTGTCAAAACAAAGAGCAGCAAATGAGTCTGAGAGTGAGAAAGGTGGTCAGTGCATGAGTCATAAATCTAGAGTCAAGAAGGACTTGAGAGTGAAAAACGAATTCCTTGGTATTTATATTGGTTGCATTTTAAAGTATGCAAGAGCGGCGTTATAATACTCACCCTGTGGATAACAGAGCCTCTGTGGCCAGCTGGAAGGCAGATGCAGCCCTTTACAGGAAGATTGCAAGGAGCACAACAAATCCACAGGCACCGGAGCCGACTTCAGAGACAGAAGAGATGGCAGGGTCACCATCACGTGCTGGTTTGCTGCAGGAAGACTTTCAACTAGTGACTACCCGCCTACTGGGGCATGGCCTCATAGACTTTACCTGATCTAATGTGGGATTCCTTTTTTAAGCGTCCGATCTCTCTGCCAACATTGGTTCACTTTTCAACCAAGGTCTCCCTCTTTGCAACTGTCCAAGACATTGCCTACAGATACTAAAGTACTGACAATACCCTATTTCAAGAAGCAACTTCTACTCAAAATTTGTATACAAAAAAATCATGAGAAGAGATTTGTCCTATCTACTGTAAACAACTTCTGGGAAGCATGTACAAGCGTGGGTCAGGGTACATTGTAGGGGATTACAGAGCAGCCCAACCTAACCAGCAGTGCCCTCCCTCGTGATAAGCCAACATGATTTACCTCATCAAATTCCTAATGTTTTTATATATCTTTTCTTGTCCTGACAGGCCCAAATCAAAACTATCTTTTAAAGTTGGCTGGCTTGTATTTTTCAAAGGAAGTTGTGTTTAAACTACAAAAAAAAAATTTACTTTCATAAAGAAATAATTAACCTCAAATCCTATATTGCAAATACAGTATGCAGAGATGAACAGGTTTGCTCTAGTTTCAGAGATTAGGGCAAAAATCCAAGTTTTTCTTTAATGCTATTACATCATCTTTTTAAGGAAGGATGAATGGATAATGTATAAAGAAAGAGAAAGGGAAGAAAGAAAGAAAATTGATAGATAATTTAGGTAGATAGATAGGTAGATAGGTAGGTAGAGATATAGATAGATAGATAGATAGATAGATAGATAGATAGATAGATAGACAGATAGACAGACAGACAGACAGACCTAACCTCCCTCCTTAAATAGGCTATTTCTTTTTTCAAAAGTTCAACTTGTATGTGTCTTGTGACCTGAAGCAAGAGACTGGTCTTCCCAAGGGCTGTGACTCTAGAGGGTATCGGGTGTGAGGATGAAGAAAACAACCTGCCTTCTGCTTAGGAAACATAAATCCTGCTTGATTAACAGTAGTTCCCAGAGAATCCTTCTCACTGTTAAGTTGTGGCTGCAGGGTGAAGACGTAAGCTTACATTAAGGAATCCCACACATAATTTCTATTCACTCTTTTGAAAACCAAAATCATCTGAGAACAGTCGAATGGGAGCCAATTCGGCAGTATTTGTACTTGTAAGTGGAAAATAGCAAAATGACTACGGCAAAAACTGTTCTGTTTTAAATATAAAATTAAGGATATCAGGCAATCACTTGTGCTCTCAAGAAAGATACACTGACGTCATAACTGCGGCACCACAAAAGTTACCTTCTGGGAAAGAGATTTGTTGCAGATGGATCAAGAGAAACTGAGGTCATGGGGCAAGGGTCCTAACCTAATATTACAGGCATCCTTAAAGAAGAAACTTTGGTGTAGGAGGGTTCTTCTATATTTCTGTGCTTTCATTGGTTAAGTAAACAGACTACCTGGCCTGTAGGATAGGTCAGCCCTTAGGTGGGCGGAGTAGACAGAACAGAAGGCTGGGAAGAAAGGAAGTGTGGCAGACGCCATGATGCTCCTACCCGAGATGGACGTAGTTTGGACTCATGCCGGTAAGCCACAACACGTGGTGATACACAGACTATTAGAAATGGGTTAGTTTAAGATGTGAGAGTTAGCCAAGAAGAGGCTAGTGATAATGGGCCAGGCAGTAATTTAATTAATATAATTTTCGTGTGGTTATTTCCAGTGTAAGCTAGCCGCGGTGAGACACAGCCCTCTGTGCCTCTTACAACAAAACTTTGAAGCTATGAAGACAGGGGCAGACGTTGAACCATTTAAGTCCTGAACCAAAACAAGAAAGGCTGTCTGCAGGCCAGAGAACCTGGAAGAGAAGACAAGGGAGGGTCCTCTATCAGCTTCAGAAGGAGCCAGGTGCTACTGGCATCTTAATTTCCAACTTCTAAAGTCCAAAACTTTAACAATTAATATCTATGGTGTCAATCCACTCAGCTGTGCTGTTTTGTTATGGCAATACTGAGAAACTAACAAAATGTTTGTTTGCAGTGTGTGTGTGTGTGTGTGTGTGTGTGTGTGTGTGTGTGTGTGTGGTGTTGGGGGATGTGATGTGGGGAGGAGGTATGGTGGCAGGGTGAGTATGGTGTGTGGTGTGTGTAGTCTGTGTGTGTGCAGTGTGTGCAATCTATGGTATAGTCTGTGTGTGTGTGTGTGTGGTGTGTGCAGCATGTGTATGTGGTGTGTGTGTGTGTGTGTGTGTGTGTGTGTAAATTTCCTCCTTTAGGAAATTTCCGTGAATAGGCACAATAATCTTTATTGACCAAGCAGTTGTCACGGTTGCAGCCACTTGGAGGAGAGATGAGCAGCCACAAACAGTTCCAGTTTTGGTATCATGTACTGTTGTCTACTTAGATACTGACAAATAGGCTTTGTTTAACAAATTAAGAGCAGTTATTAAGGACAATTAAAGAGATTCCATACACGAAGAGAGTTTTTTGGTGGCCAGAAAAAAAAAAAGACACCAAAAGTTTTCTGTCAGTCACAATGTGCAAAGCTGTGGGCTGCAGCAGAAAAAGTCAGGGTCCTAGGCAGCGGCAGGTGGGCCACAGAACTGGGGAACCAGGAGCGGCCCACGCAGGCACCAGATGAAGGGGAATGCACCAGAGGAAGGGAAACACAAATTAAATAATCTCACACCAGCCCCGAATAGGGTATAATAAGGGGTTCTTTATTAAGGGGGAACTAATAGATCACAACGGGGAACAGGAGCAGAATCCAATATCAAGGTGTGGCAAGCAGGGAGAGAGCAGTCGGACAGACCCACGGACTTTTTGGTGCCAAAGGCCACGCCCAACCTGGTCCATCCTCTCAAAGGCCATTGACTGAAGGAGGTTCCCCATCAGTGTGCAGTGTGTGTTGTGTGTGTGCAGTGTGTTGTATGTGTGTGTGTGGTGTAGGTGTATGTGGACGTGTGGTACATGTGTATGAGCATGCAGTTGCCTGCATCCATGTCTACCCAGACACCAGATATATTCCTCTATTGCTCTCCACTGTATTGCGTTGAGAGACAAGGCTCTCAAGATCAGTGACCCAGAAGCCGACTGGTTTAGGCTCCAGGGAATGAGCTCTAAGGAACTCAGTGCCGGGTTACAGACACTTGAAGGCATGTACAGCTTTTCCCATGGATCCGGGGATTCAGATTCAGGTCCTAATGTTCAGAGAGGAAGTGTCTTGGTCACTGAGAAATACCCCAGCCCCCTAAAACAACACTGCTGTGTGGGGCTGGTAACTTCACGTCTACATGAGAGTCTTGGTGGACTCTTCTTTCAAAGTATCTTACTCATTCATTCACAGAGTGAAAAGAGACCAGCCTTGTACAATAGATACAATGAGTGGATTTAGTATTTCATATGGATTACAAACGGTCTCTCTTGCTAGTTTGCCAGGTCAAACACAGATTGCCTTGTTAAATTTGAATTTCAGATCAATGAATAATTTTTAATACAAATATGTCTCAAATGATGCATAGGATATAATTACACTAAAAATTAGTCACTATCTGAAACTCAAACTTAACTAGATAGCCATATTTTTACTTCTTAAATTTGGCAACACTATATCCCGCCACATAGATGCAAGATCACCCCTTCTGAATATTCAATTGTTTGCATTTGCTTCTGTCCTTGAGATAATAAACAAAGTACCACATTTTGAATACTATACAGCCTATTCTTCATCTTCAGTGGCAAGGGCCTCTAGCTAATTTGTGGATGCCATTAACAATTATAGATGGATGCTGGTGGCTGCGGTGAGTTTGCTTTGGGTAAGCACCATGACATCCATATAGCTTTTATAAAATGCTACACAATCAATAAAAAGAAATTAGAGCCATCAATTCTGGGTGTAAAGATGTAATCAGCATTCAGGGGCATTCAGTTTAATTCCTTATTTCAGTGTTGTCGCGAGCACACGAATAGAAGAGGATTTTTTTCCCTTTTGCCACCACTAAATTAATTGTTTCTTTATAAAAATACAATATATCCCCTCACAGACAATGCTGTCGTTAGGAGACTTTGTAATCTGCAGCTTCAATCTTGTTTCTTATCCTCCCTGGACCACTGCTCCTTCATCTGTAAAATGAAGGGGTGGAAGATGCAATTCCAAGGTGTCAGGATACTGGAATTAGCTGCAGGCTCCCTCAGCCCCTCCCTGCCTGCTCCCTTTGTCTCCCCACAGGTGACCCCACCTCCAGCAAAGCTCCTCCCAGGGGTAGGAAAGGCCTTCCTGAGCATAACAGAAGCGATTACCAAATTTGACATTAGTAAATCTGACTACATATATCAATAAACTCTATGAACAACAATGAAAGACAAACAAAAAAACCTGGGAGGAAATATCCGTATTTTACAATATAGGCAAATTTAAACATGCCAAGAAGAAATGGACAAGTGACATGATAATTACACAGAGAGAGACGGTAATAAATGTAAAAATATTTCCATGTATTATTAACCAGAGATAAATGTTTTCAAGGGGAAAAACAACAGCATTTGCCTATCAAATTAACAAGATTCCTTTAGGAAACCAACCCGGTGTCTGCAGAAAGCACTCTCAGACACTGCTGATGTGTGACTATATGTGAGATAGTGCAATTATTTTGGAAACTGGTTTACTAGTATCTCCATTTCCCTTAGTTTAAAAAAAATGGAAAACTAAGCTACTTAATACTTTCAGCACAGTGACAGACTCAACTCAAAGGGAAGTTTCTGTTGCCCATTGAGTAAAACACCATAGTCTGCTGAGGAGCTCACGGAGACAAGGAAGATGGAGGGGGTATTAGCCTGAAGTTAGAAATGCTGACTTGCAGCTTATGGCCAGTTGTATAATAAGGACATTTTCTTCCTGCTTTTTGATGTTTCTGACTTTATATAGGATGTAGATATGGTTAACTTTAAACCTAGTTTTTATTTTACAGGCTATCAAACTGAGGTTCTACCTAAATAAAAGATTATCTCTCAGAAGCAAAGAGGAGAGTCAACCCTGAACCAAGGAGGTGATGTCACATGGAAAGCCAGCCTGGTCCAGGAGAGTGACTAACTAACCCAACCCCCACAGGCAGATCACTGACAACAGGTTTCCACTGGAGGGGAACCAAAGCCACACCTCCTAACTAGGCCACTCTCTTTGGGGACCATTTTCTTTCAAACCACTACAGATGTTGAGGCAGAGACATGCTGCTGTAGCTATGAAAGTTTAAATATAGGTAGAAGTATTTAGATGCCAAGTATAGAACATTCTATCAAGTACATAAACCACAATGTGCTGTAGATCATAAAGCTGGATAATAGAGGACAATCCTTTCAGGTTGGCATTTCAATCATTTCCAGTGTTTAGTGTCACAAATTCGGTAATGACAACACACTCTGTGTCTTGTAATTTGTAATAGATTCATAGGATGGAGGTCGATATGGTGGTACACACCCAGGATCCAAGCTCTCAGGATGTAGGTGTGGGAGGATTATGTACACTGGGCCAGCCTGAGCTACATGGTAAGACCCTGTCTCCAAAACAGAGGAGGAGGAGGAAGGAAGGAAAAAGGGAGGAGGAGGAGGAGGAGGAGGAGGAGGAGGAGGAGGAGGAGGAGGTGGAGAGATGGCTCAGAGGTTAAGAGCACTGGCTACACTTCCAAAGGTCCTGAGTTCAATTCCCAGCAACCACATGGTGGCTCACAGCCATCTGTAATGAGATATGCTGCCCTCTTCTGGCCTGCATGGCAGACCACTGTATACTTAAACAAAAAACTCACACAGGGTGTCTCAATGGTGCCCCAGCCTCATTAGCTGTGCCTCAATAAACCCCCCTACTTGAGGGAGAGAGGAAAGGGGGCCTCCTTCCCACAGGGCCTCCTGCTTCCTATCCATCCAACAAGCATTCACAGCTACTCCTGGGACTGTGCCAGCTGTGTCTCTTCTCTCGCAAGGTAAGATTCTACTTTCTTCTAGAAAGCACACAGGGTTTTTATGACACACCTCTAGGTGATAACAGTAACCTTCATTCTGTGTTCCTTTCTTCTTTTTTTTCCTCATTTGTCTCATGATTTACCTATTTATTTCATATTTCTTTAATCAAATTGCAAGGTGCCTTAGGCCCTCTCAGAGACAACAAAGAACAGGATTAGAGTGCATTTATATGTTTTGACTGAAATAAACAGAATGCCTAACTTAGAATGGTTTAGATAATAAAGACATTAGATTATTTCAACTGACAGCAAGGCTGGGGTCAGGCAGTTTAAGAACGGCTCCAGCAAGCAGCACCATCACCCGGGACCCTGGCTTCCTTCGCTTTTTGCTCTGGTCTACTGAACACATTGGAATTTTACCTCCTACTGGTTCCTTTGCAGTCATAGGACAACTGCAATTACTTCAAATACGTTCCCATGCCACTATGCATAAAAATAGAAGAAAATGCCCTTTATAAATCTGTTTAACATAGGAAAATCCTCAAAAACATGCAGCTCCTTATTTTACATCTCATTGTCCAAAGCTGAGCGATACTAAACACACTGAAGAGGTGGCTCAGTGGGTAAGAGTGCTTGTCCAGGAATCACAAGGATGACCGTTTGAGTCTCAGTACACAAATAACAAACCAAGCATCCCGACAAATGCCCGTAACCCCAGCTCCTGGGAACAGGAGGTTTCAGTCCAGCTGAGAAATTGGAAACCCCAGGTTAGAGAGGCATCCTTGCTGCCAGGAAAGAGGTAGAGAATGAAAGAGGAGGATACAAGACGTGTCTTAGAGCCTCCACACACATGCATAAGCACATAGGTACACACACAGAGACATATACACGTATATACAGAGGCAAATAAATCTAGTTACAAGAAAATAAGAAACTAACTTTTAGTCAGGAAAGTGAGTTTCCAGATGGACGAATAGGCATCCAGTGTGAACTGAGTCGGTGAGGCTAAGGACAAGCAGACACTTGGGTACATACGTACTAAACTAAGCTGGTGCTCTCTTCCAATTCTAAGCCCCAATTTTTGCATTCAAGATGTCTGTCTGTCAAATATGTATCCCCAAGACTCTTAACAAATACTTTCTGCTGGGTGGTGGTGGCACACGTCTTTAATCTCAGTACTCAGGAGTCAGAGGTAGGTGGATCTCTGGGAGTTCAAGGCTAGCCTGGGCTACAGAGCAAGTTCCAGAACAGGCTCCAAAGCTAGAGAGAAACCCTGTCTCAAAAAAAAAAAAAATCACAAATATTTTCCTCCCCCATTTCCCCGTGTGTGTGTGTGTGTGTGTGTGTGTGTGTGTGTGTGTGTTTGCACGCATGTGTGTCATGTATGTGCATGTGTGTGTATATCTGGGGTGGGGGTGTAGACCAGAGGTCAACATCAGATGTCTTCCTCAATCACTCTAATTGTCTTTGAAAACAGAGTCACCCCTGAACTCTGCACTGCTGGCCTGCAAGCCTCAAAATCCTGTGTCTCTGACTCTGCCATGGAATATGCGGCCACACCCAGCTTTCTTATGTGGATTCTGGGAGGTCAAACTCAGTTCCATTCCGCTGACTAAGCTATCTCCCCAACCTGCCCGGTTGCTCACTTGCCTTACACACAGGAAGCTTCTGGACTCTTCCTGCAGTAGAGTTCCTAACGTATGTGTTTCAACACTATCAATGCAAGGCTGAATTGTTCTTTGCTTGAAGTGATTGACATGATCCATACACATTTACAGAATTTCATTATTAGATGTTACACCCTCTTGCTCAATAACTACCAACCTTGTCTGGAGATCTCACTATGGAAAAGTTGCTATATGTGACTCAATTTAAAAAAAAAAAAAAAAAAAAAAAAACGAATTGCAACAACGGGAGCCTCCTATTTACTGAAAGAAGTCGAAAATGCCTGCTGACTAAGAGTGCTCCACCATGGACCAACCACATGCATATTCATTGTCTTATTTAATCCTTGTGAGGCTAGTGCCATCATTAGTATTTTACAGATTAAAAACATTTATAACCGTATTAATAATTAATATTAAGTGGCCTTGGCCAGCCAGAGATAATAAGTGGCAGACCGGGAGTTTGACCCACTCATCAAATGGTGTTATACCAATTAGGCCCTGTGTGAGGAAGAAGTGACCAGTGTTTGTCATATTTTATTAGGGCGCTGCACGTCTAAGAGTCATGAAAATGAAATAAGAAGCACAGTAGTTCCAAGGTACCCAGAAACTGATACAGCATCAAACCAAGGACAGCCTAGGAAACACTAACACTTTCCCCAACAATACAGGAACAAGTAACATTGTTTCCCTCTCATCCTGACTCACAGCACAGTTTCCTTCACTCATATTTTCATCTGGGAACTATTTGGAGCCAGGCATTTCCAGGATAAAATAGACAATGGAACAAAGCTCTCCTTAAATGCTGCCTTCACTGTCAGCCACTCTCCCACTGCCCAGATTAGCATGTTTTTATGGTGAGATTTAACACAGCATGTTTCTAGGTTTTAAACTCAGGAAATCAAATTAATTAAAATTATAAGCCGGATGTAGTAACATATACCTATAATCCCAAGATTCAGGAAGGTGAGACAGGATTAGCCATGAGTCTGAGGTCAGCCTAGGCTACATAGTGACTGCATTCTAAAGCACCCAGTTCTCCAGAGTCAGATCCCCATCTCAAAAGAAAAAGTAATCACAGCAAAGAAAGAGCAGTAGCGAGAGGATAATCAGAGAAAGAAATGACCAGATCCATAAATAACAGCTCAGTTTCCCTCCAGCATCCTTCAGATGACACGGAACTTGAGAGTCTATCCCAGCACTTTCACAGACCCAAACACAACCCAGCCCACAGCTCATTCTGAGGGCATCCGGATCTGGGCTTGGTGCTCTGACCCGAGTCTGGATTACAGGATCCATTGGGACTCTGGGTGCAGCCCTGATTTCCCAGCGGCAGAGATGAGCGGTGATGGATGTCTATGATGCCGGAGGCCATGGTGAAGATTAATGACTTATGTTTTGCAAAGTGTTTTTAAATCCCCACTTGAGAACTGCTCGTACAGCTGGCTTCTGAACAATTAGCATTCGTTTGCCTCAAGTTGGTTATTCCCACCATATTTCAAGCGCCCCAAAAAAGACCTAGATTAAAGGCAGCACCCAGGACCCCACTGATGGCTTTTAGATTGCACTTCCCCCGAGGCTGAGGAGCTGACGGAGGCGGAGCAGCCCATTTGGCACCTCCCTTTCAGACACACACCTGCATCCTTACTTTCAGACAGGGGACGGAGAGCACAAAAGTCACATTTGAACCTGATATCTGATAGCTCCCTCACTGTGTTTTCGGAACATTTCCAAGCTAATAGCAAAATAATTTCTTATGGGACCTTTGGAGGGGGGGAGACTTGAGTGGGGATTTATCTTGCTATTTAAAAAACTAATTAGTAAAATAAGTTTGAGTAATAATCACAGAAAACTGCCTTAGAAAGGGTGGCTCCTGCTCATCTAAATTGACTAAAAACTGTGCTTATAATCTAATGTCCTCAGAAAATCAGGAACAAAGCTCGGTTTTTAGATTCTATATTGCTATCTCCTTTCAGAGCGCTTTTTTAATTAATTGGCAATTGGAAACACACTTTAAAAAATAAAAAAAAAGCACGCATCTACCCAATAAAGAGAAATGACTGGATTGTATTTTCCCTTTTAAAGCAATTTCCAAATCCTTTCATGTTTTGGTAAAGAATACTAAAATAAGAGAGCTTATTTCCTACCTTGTTTATATATACACAGGGACTTCTACAGCACCCTTGGGGCAGCTCTGTAAGCCAGCTTCAACATGACGACCAGAGCTACAGAAATCTGCATTTGGGGAGTTCTAGAGTGTTTGCAGTCAGAGTTTTCACAAAAAATAGACAAGAGGTCAAACCTTTTCCTATAGATCAATCTGATTTCAAATAAATAGCTCACAAAACGTCTGAGATAGGGACATAAATATTATCAAACATTACAGACTATCAGTAACAAATTTATAACTAAAATATGGACTTTATCAAGGCCTACTTTGAATTTTAAATTTTCTTATTTGGTTATAATAAAGAATAACAGTAAGCTCTGCAGCCTCGGGCTTCCGGGATATTCCAGAGCTTTTCCTTCAGTCTATATTGAGAAACAGATAAGTGCATGAAAAGCACCCGTAGGGAACACATCCCTATCTCCTTAAACAGAATTCAAAGGGACTAGCAGTCGTATTGAACGGCTTGTCCTCAATAAGTAAGTCAAAGCCCGCCCTTCCTTTGGTCAGCTAAAAAGCAACCAGGGATTGTTCTGCCATTTAGTGACAGTAATTCTTCACCATTAGCTGTAGTGACAGTTACAAGGTACAGAGGAACAGAGAGCAGACAGTGGAGCTGTGCCTGGTGTCTTCTCTGTTTTCTTCCCAACTTCCCATTAGGAAGTTAGTACCTACATAGGGTCGGTGACATAGAAATAACTGGTCAACACAGACAACCCAGGAAGCACACTGTCTCAGACCCGAATGATATGGCTTTGGAACCTAAAATCTAAGTGTCAACCAGCTTAGTGGTCTTAGAAAACAGCCAAAACATCCAGTAATAACAACAATTACCTTGTCTTGCTTACCTGCCATATGAACGTTACTTTGGGGTCATCCCTGTTGATCTTTTCAATAACTCAGTAAGATCAGAATGATTGACCCCCATCTTACAAATGAGAAAACCAAATGTCAAGAAATTAAGTCACATGCCCAAGATAGCACAGTGCAAAAAAGGCAGAGTTCAAACTCAGGCCAAGTATTCAGCCAAGCTACACACACCCAGGTAGCCGAATCCATAGGACCAGAAACATCTCTTTCTATATACATACTCCTTAGGTACTTGGGTCCCTGTTATGTGTACAGTCTTTGAAACACAGAAATCATACAAAAATGTTGGCTATATTTACATAGTTGCTGTGTGACAAAACTTTTCCTTGGAAGTGGCAACACAGATGTCTATTAGCCCCAGATAGGGAACCCACAATAGGCCAAAGTGCAGAGACCACCAAAGCCCAACTTGGTGAACCAATCAGTTTTATTGGGATTGCATATAGAAATGCAGGTGAGGACTTAGTTACAGAAGCAGAAATGACTCAAGACAGCTGTATCACCAAAGTCCACCCCAGCACGGGTGACAGCTCACAAGCTAGGAACCTGAAGAACACTGCACACACAGCCTGCAGGCAGCTCAGAGGTTGGAGAGTGTCCTTCCCAGGTGACTAAGATGGTCTCAACCTCTTCCAGGCTGGTTTCTGCTTCTTCAGGCAGCTGATCTGGTCTCAGTCTTCTTTGCAGCTTGGTTTGTCTGAGGGGGACTCTTGGCAGTCTTTATTGTCTACTCTCGGGAGGAAGGGGCCTAGGGAATCTGGTCAGTTTCAGGGACTTCCAGAAGTTTTTAGAATTGTTCACCTTTCTATTCACAGAGATTCCCTGCAGAGTGGAATATTGCAATCTCAGAGAAAGCCCATACCTAACACTTCACCCCTTCCTGAGGCTTTTACATTCTGTCCACCCCCTCTTCCATAAGAGGGGGTTGCTATAGATGTCACTGCGCCGTAGCCACAGTCACTTGCTCCCGAGAGCACTGCCAGTGGTTATGAGTTGAGGCTGACAAC
>JAQHUG010000138.1:5046517-5068996 GCA_028555095.1 Dicrostonyx torquatus | reverse complement strand
GGTATGAGAGTCACACTGTGTGAAAGGGTATGAGAGTCACACTGTGTGAAAGTGTATGAGAGTCACACTGTGTGAAAGTGTATGAGAGTCACACTGTGTGAAAGTGTATGAGAGTCACACTGTGTGAAAGTGACACCAAGAGTGGAGGACACCCTGATGCCGCCTCTTGAGCCAGGAATTGTTGAAGCTTCGCAGGTCACAGGAAATTGGAGTCAGAGCATTCCCAAGAGAGGAAAGACATAGATGGCTCCACATGAAGTAAGAATGCCCTCCCTCTCCCATTAGAAAAAAGTCTGCACCCTGAAGAATGGCCAGCGACACATGACAGCCCTCTAAAATGAAAATGACCCATTTCAGTTCTGTGCTAAATGAAAGGAGAAAATACGAACCCTGAAATTTTTGTGTCCTCTACTTGGCCCTGGAGTTGCCTAAATTTTTAAAACCTGATTTAAAATATTCATCACTACTAAGACTTAAAATAGAGTAAGCTGGTTGTAACTGCAGCTGCCTGATACAACGGCAAAAAAATGTAAAGTAATCCGCCTTCAATCTGAGCTACCAAGAACTGTCAAAAGTAAGCATTCCCAATGAAAACAAAACAGCCCCCAGATACCATGGAAACAACACGCCACCCTAGAAAAGAGGCCTGTCATAAAGGTGTTTCCTCAGCATTATGACAGTCCCTCCCATGGAAGCCGAGGACTCCTAATACTCAGGAGGCTGCTGAAAAAGAGCTGTCATGAGCATCTGCTCAATTGTGGAGTCTGTGGGCCATACTAGTATAATGCTGGGTGAGATGCACTCACTAGGGATGCAGTGGCACAGCTTCTATAGGCGCGACCACTGTTTATGACTGGATTTAATGCCCCTGGACAAAACTCATGTCAGGTACTATAAACCATCACAAAAACTCATTGCGAGCTCAAGGGGGAAACAAATTGCTACTTTTTTCCTAAATAGATGCAGCGTGGCTGTGGTAGTTTGGATGTAATTGACCCCTATAATCTGGTAATCCTATAATCTCCTAGGGAGTGGCACTACTAAGAGGTATGGCCTTGTTGGAGGAAGATGTTTCATATACTCAGGAAACCACTCAGTGAGTCCACCGACTTCCTGTTCCTGCAAGATGCAGGACACTCAGGTATTTCTCCAGCACCACGCCTGCTTGCATGCCCTCATGCTCCTTACCACTGAACTGTAAGCGAGACACCTCGATTAAATATTTTCTTTACAAGAGTTGCTATGGTCATGTTGTCTCTTCACAGCAACAGTAAACCCTAACTAAGACAGTGGCTCTCAAATTGCCTTGTAAACATTTGTATTTAGGCCTAGAGTGTATTCCTACTATCAGTCTTGGTCATGGACATGAACTCCCTCTTTTCACTGGGTGGTGTTTACAGCAGAGACTCATAACTGCTCAAGAAGCTAAAAAGTGACCATTGCTATGCCACAGTGGCCCAATGCTCAGCTTTAGTGGAATAAAAATGGTCATACACTCATATCACACCCCTTCAAAGCTCAAGAAACAGCAGGGAGGAGTGAGAGTCAGAAGAAAGAGCAGAGTGCTCTGTGACTGTCTCCTCTGATTAAAACTCGCTTCCTTATAGGAGGTTCACCCTCTGATAAGAGGTTGGGAGGTTCATGTACAACATTTGGGTCATTGTAAGTATAACCAAGTTAAGATGAGGTCATACTGAGTCAGGATGGGCCACAATCCATCTTAATACCAAAAAATGCCATTAGACTACAGAGGCAGATGCTGGAGTCATATGACTATAAATCAACTCATTTTATCATGAGTCCAACAGAACTCAGTTCTAACAACTGTCAGAAGAGAAAATAATTCACAGCCCAGTGTTTGTACCACAGATACAAATGTCCTAAAGAAATTGCTACCCAATACTAGAACAATGCAGATTAAAGAAAAAACACCATCATGTTGGATTAACCCCAACAACGGAGCATTGGCTTAACATTAGAAAATCAAAAATATGACTCATCAATTTAAAGATTAACTATGCATGCATTTCAATAGAATCAATGGTAAGTATTTGATAAAGCTTATGGTAATGACTTAGCAATCCAGAAATTATTTTTTAATTTATTTTTTTCTCTTCTTATATATTACATACTGACAGCAGTTTCCCTTCCCTCCTCTCCTCCTAGTCTCTCCCCAACAACCTTCCCTCTCCCCCAGACTCACTCCTCCGTTTCCCTTCAGAAAAGAGCAGGTCTCCCAAGGATATCAACCAAATATAGCATCACAAGCTACAATAAGACTACACACATACCCTCATATCAAGGCTGGACGAGGCAACCCAATAGGAGGAAAATGGTACCAAAAGTTGGTAAAAGAGTCAGGGACATCCACACTCCCAACGTTAGGAGTCACACAAGAACACCAAGCTATAATCATAACTTATATGCAGAGGGCCTAGGTTAGTCCTCTGCAGGCTCCTTGCTGTTGATTCAGTCTCTGTAAGCCCCTATGAATCCAGGTTAGTTGATTCTGTGGGTTTTCCTGTGATGTCCTTGACCTCTCTGGCTCCTACATTTCCTTCTTTCCTCTCTTTCTCAGGAGTCCCAGCTTCACCTGATGTTTGGCTGTGGGTCTGCATCTGTTTCCATCCGGTGCTGGATGAAGCCTCTCTGATGACAATTGGGTTAGGCAATAATCTATGTAGTACACTGACTTTTTTTGCCAATGGTATTTGGTTCTCTCCCAGGTCTCTGGGCTGTCCAGCCTCTGGGTCCTGGCCCTCCAGGCAGTGTCAGACATGGGCCCCCTCTCTTGGCATAGGTCTCAAGTTGCACCAGTCAGTGGATGATCCCTCCCACAAGTCCCGCACCACCTCCACCCCAGCACATCTTGTAGGTAGGACAAATTGGAGGTCAGGGGCTTTGGGCTTGGGTTGGTGTCCCAGTCCCTCCACCAGAAGCCTGGCCTGGTTACAGGAGATGGCTGGTTCAGGTTCTGTATCCTCCATTATTAAGCGTCTTCACTACGGTCATCTCATTGATCCCAATGAGTTTCCATTGCACTAGGTTTCCCCCTCATCCCTGAAATGCTCCCAGTTCTGACTGCCTCTCCCAAAACTCTCTCCCTCTGCCCCCTTCCACCTGATGCTCCTGTTCCTATCCCTACTTGCTCCAGTTCACCCATGAGAGCAGGTCTATTTCCCCATCCTAGAGAGATCCATGGGTCCCTCTGGGCCCTCCTTAGCTTCTCTGGGCCTGTGAATTGCTTTACTTTATAGCTAATAGCCAATTAAAAGTGAGTACATACCATGTTTGTCTTTCTGAGTCTGGGTTACCTCACTCAGGATGATTATTTTTTTTACTTCTATCCATTTGCCTGCAAATTCATGATGTCATATTTTAATAACTGAGCAATACTCCATTGTGTAAATGTGTCACATTTTCTTTATCCATTCTTCAGGTGAGAGACATCTAGGTTGTTTCTTGTTTCTGGCTATTATGAATAAAGTTACTATGAACATAGTTAAGCAAGTGCCCTTGTGGTGTGATTGAGCATCCTTTGGGTATACGCCCAGAAGTGGTATAGCTGGGTCTTGAGGTATATCAACTCCCAACTTTCTGAGAAACTGTCATATTGATATCCAAAGTGATTGTACAAGGTCGCACTCCCACCAGCAATGGAGAAGTGTTCCCCTTGTTCCACATTCTTGCCATGAGCTGTAACATGTATTTTTGATCTTAGCTATTCTGACAGGTGTAAGAGGCCAAAAATTCTTAGTTTAGCACTAAATAAACTTTAAAATCTCTAGCAAACATTGTATAAATTATAAAACATTAAAAGAACCATATTAAGACAAGAGTACCTGCTATTCGCACCCTAGCTCATCATTGGTTCTATATCATAATCAGTACAGTAAAGGGCTAGGTAGATGATAGAGAGAGAGAGAGAGATGAGATAGATAGATAGATAGATAGATAGATAGATAGATATAGAGAGATAGAGAGATGATAGAGAGATAGATGATAAATAGATGGATAGATAGGTAGACGATAGTTAGACAGACAGATGATATAGATAAGACACTTAAGAATCAAAAGAAAAACATATCTGTTCAAAGATGATATGACTACATTAAGAATTTAAAAAATTGAACTGAGTGTTATGGTACACACCTTTAATCCCAGCATTCAGGAGTCAGAGGCACACAGATATCACTGAGTTCTAGGCCAACCGGGTCTACAGAGTGAGTTCTAGGCCTTCCAGGACTACATGATAAAAATCCTATCTCAAAAATTAATTAATGAATGAATTAATGAAATTAAGTAAACCATCTGATGTGTAAGGGATTTTTTGCAAGGCTGAATAATATAGAATCAAGACATAAGAATCTACTGCATTTCCAGTAACTACCAACAAACAGGAAATATTTAATAAGTAAGGTCTTGGAATGGCTCAGTTAGTAAAGTGTCTGTCATGCAAGCCAGAGGACCTGACATTGCATTCTCAGCATTCACCCGCCATGGAGGGGGGGGGGTGCAGACAGGGAGTCATGGCATCCCACCCACCATGGAGGGGGAAGGCAGGGAGTCTCCGCATCCACCCGGCATGGGGGGGTGCAGGCAGGGAGTCTCAGCATCCACCCAGCATGGGGGGGTGCAGGCAGGGAGTCACAGCATCCACCCATAATGGGGGGGGTGCAGGCAGGGAGTCACAGCATCCACCCAGCATGGAGGGGGAAGGCAGGGAGTCTCAGCATCCACCCAGGATAGAGGGGGCAGGCAAGGAATCATGGCAATACGTGCTGGTAATCTCAATGCTGGTGAGGCAGAGACAGGAAGATTCGGGCGCTTGCTAGCCAAATTAGTGAGCTGCAGGTTCAATGTGAGATACATAATAAAGGCCATGGAATAACATACACAGAACTCAGGAGAGGGAATTAGCTGGGAAAGAGAACATGAGATGAATAAGATGGCCTTGTTACCTCCATTACCTTCGGCTCCCACTCTTTTTTTTTTGTTTTTGTTTTTGTTTATTTTTGTTTTTCGAGACAGGGTTTCTCTGTGGCTTTGGAGCCTGTGCTGGAACTAGCTCTTGTAGACCAGGCTGGTCTCGAACTCACAAAGATCCGCCTGCCTCTGCCTCCCGAGTGCTGGGATTAAAGGCGTGCACCACCACCGCCCGGCTCCCACTCTTTTCTTTGGAAAACCCGAATGTTGGGGTGACAAGTCCTTCTGCTGAGCTCTGTGGGAGTGAGGGGTTCCAGTTATTCTCTCTAGTTTACACGTGTTACAAACCATCTGTAGAAATCAAAGTGTTCATACTATCTCTACAAAGTGTTCCAGAGTTGGTTCCTTGGTGGCATACTGACATGGCAACTTCAAGAACTAGGATCCTCTCTAGCCTAGCCTTCCATGTATTCTGCGATCCTCACTATATCAACCAGTCTGGACCTGAATCAGATTCTCTAGAGTTTGGGATCAGTAAACTGTGTATTAATGGAGCCGCCTAATGCCTTTTGAAATTTAAGAAGCATGGTTGAGTTTAGATGGGTCCTTCTTGGGTCACTTAGGCTAGAAGTAATTTTACATGCCTGAGAACACAGGGTGGAAAGGAAAAGCCCATACAAGTTTGAGACCCTTAAGAGAAAATCACAAAATCTGCTACCAAATATCCCTAAAAGCCACAGAAGCCACATGGGACTCAGTTCGGGGAATGGGAGGGCACCACAGATCACAAAAGCCTGCTCAAAAACAGAAAGAAAATGAGAAAAAGGAGCCACAGTAGCCCAAAGCCACTTAGCTGATTAGGACTCATTTGCTGCAGATGAAGTAAAAATTCATTTTCCCAAACGTCAATCTAATAAATATGAGAGACTCCAAGTCCTTCTTTCCCAATTACAAATGTGCCTCCAGGGGGCTTGTAATTTTAAACTGCCTCGGTGTGAAGAAAGCAACTAATTCCTGTGCGGTTATTCTTCATACTTAGATCAACTGAGACTCGGTATTACCCACGGTGTAATCCCTCTGTATTGTGATTACTGCTTTTCGCAAAACTAAGTTTGCCAGCAGTGTCTAAGGCCATAGCTTCAACTACTGCTTTGGGAGCTTGTCCAAGGTAAACAAGAAATGGACGGCAAAGGACAGCAAATAAATAATTTAAAGGCAAGCGACAGACTGGAGCAAATATTTGCAGCATATAGAATAGAAGGGAGTTAATATTTATAATAAATAAAGAACTCCTACGGATAAAAAAAGAGAAGTAAACCCAACACAATCAAAAACTGAGAGAAGGGTGCAAGCAGGACGCTCATGCAATTGCTCATTATCTGTAATTTGGTATTGTTTGTATCCTGGCTCCACGTTTCTCAGTGGTAGGATCAGGAATAATCTGTCTAGCTTTTCAATGACCCCATTTTCCCACAAAGCATAAGCAGATAACAACAGTGCCTGTTTGGTAGGGGCTTTGTAAGTGTCAAGGAATAACATATGCAAAGCACAAGACAGTGCAGGACTGCTAGACACTGGTCAGTAGCCCTGCGGCACCTTGTCCTGCTGAGTAGCGTCCTATGACTTCACTGCCATGCTGGCCACCAGGTGATCTGTCTCCAGCTCTTTCTCTCCCTTTGCACATAGTGTGTCTGCGTCTGAAAGGAGAAGGCTTCAGGACTCTTTCCTGTGTCTACCGAAAGTTGCCACTATCACCATGGTACCTCCCTGTCACCTCCCTTCTCCCACCTCTTCAGGAAGCTGCAAACCTGCTATTGGCGAGACAATACTGTATGAACTGAAACTAGAGAGAGGGAAAAGGCACCACTATCCCTGCCACCAGCTTAGTATGGAAACAGTAGAACACCTGTTTCACAGCATGGGATGTGGTGACCAAGACAAAAGCAGGCCTCTTTGGAGGAACTCCTACCAGAAACCCCAAGGATCCTCCTTTAGTGGTACCCCCTGTGAAAGAATCAAGAAAGAGTAGGCATATACAGACAGTGTGTCTGGAAGATGAGCTGCAAATGCAAGGCTGCTGCTTTTTTCAAACCAATGGGATTTGCCATCTGCTACGGGCCATCAGTGAAATGATAAATTAGGTTCTTGGTCTCTTTGTGGTAGAGCATGGGATGCCCAAGCCACTTGTGCTACACAAGGAAGTAAGCTGGGATGAGGGAGTCATGATTGTCAAGTGAGCTTTCAAAACGCTGGCTACGGGTTGTCTAACCAAGGACGTGCTTGATAGAATCAAAATTAGTTTGCCTTTTGGTTATTAAACCATATCCGGGACCAGGTAAGGCAAAACACTAAAACGTTTTGAAATGCTAGATATATTCTTTTCTTATACATTATAATCTAACACTCTAGTCAGTACTGTCAGATCTCAAAGAAAAAGGACAAAAGCGAGGTAAAAGCTGCTTACTGTCACAGCTATGCCAGGTTCCTAGTGAAAAGTCAGTCTTGTGTTTCAGTTTGCACCGGAACAAAGACTGTGAAGCGGAGGCTGGGGCATAACTCATTGGTAGAACCCCTGCCCAGCATGCAAAGCATATGCTCCATCCCCACACCGCACAAAAGGAAAATGACTGTGGAACAAGTGGCACCATTTGATGCCAAAATGCCAACCTACAGGGTTACCTGGGGAACTCACAAAAACTTAAACACATGTTTTATAATGGAAAAGAAATCTGGAAACACCCTAAATGTTCATCCACGGGACAGAATAATATAATATGAAACATTCATATTATGGAACATGCATTCATGAGAATATCACAGATATTCTAATATCTACTATCTAAAGATATTTTCAAAATATATAATATTACTATTTCATCTGTTTGCTTCTTTTAGTATTGGAAAGTGTACACAGAACCTCACAATACTAAACAAGAACTCTCCTACTAAGCTGTGATCCTAACCCTCATTTTACTTTAAAAAACAAACAAACAAACTTTGAGGTAGTCTCTCACTAAATTGCCCAGGCTGGTCTTTAACTGTCAATCCCCTTGATCCAGTTGCCTGAGTAGCTAGGATTATAGGTCTGTGCCACCAGGTCCAAATCTAATATGTCTTTCCAATGAACATAATGATTCTTTTATGAACACCTTAAGAGGAGAATAGACATATATGCATATATACACATATATGCAAGATATGACATGTAAATTGGGTCTCAATCTCTTCATACCAGAGCATGAAGTCTCCAACCACTCATGCTACATGAGGAACCAGTCTGTATGACAGGCTCAAATAAATGATATAGATATATAGATATAGATACTGATATAAATATAACATATGCATGAAAATATTCTGGAAGAATAACTCAGTCACTTTGGGATCAGGGATAGAAAGGAGCTGTATTTGTGTTTTATTAAATATTAAAGTCTGTTTATGGTTAAGTATGCTTCTCATGTAGTGAGATGATGGATTTGCTCTTTCTTAGTTTTCTTGCTGTTTGTAGTGGCATTTCATTTATATTTAATAAATAAAGCTTGCCTGAAGATCAGAGAGTAAAACACCCACATTGGTCAGCCTTACAACCAGGCAGTAGTGACACACACCTTTAATCCCAGTAGCCACACTAGTTTGCCATAGAAACAGGGCAGTGCACGCTTTTAATCCCAGTGGTGAATGCCTTTAAGCCCAGCCCTAGAGAGGATTATAAAACGGGAGGAGACAGCTCTCAGACACAGTCTCATTCTGAGATTCCTGGAGGCAGGACCGCCATTTCGGACTGAGGTCGAGGTGAGAGGCAGTGGCTGGCTGCTTTGCTTTTCTGGTCTTGAGGTTGAACCCCAATTTCTCTCTCTGAGTTTTTATTAACCATTCTTCAGCTGTTGCGGCTGCTTTTGGGGTTTGTTTGTTTGTTATTATTTGAGACAGGATCTGACTATGTCGTCCACACTTTTATTTCCAGCTCTTAATCACAGGCATCTCATTTGCTTTCTTTGTTTTGGTTTTGAACATTTTTATAGATCATACAGACATCTATGAATATCTAGATGTATAGATTTTTAAATAAACAAATTTTTCACAGTATTAAAAAGCCAGAAATACAGCCTGGGAATGGTGATACCCACCGAGAACTCAGGAGGCAGAGGCAGCTGATTGTGAATTTGAAGCCGAGAACTCAGGAGGCAGAGGCAGCTGATTGTGAATTTGAAGCCAGCCTGGTCTACATAGCAAGTTCCAGGCTAGCCAGCGCTACATCCATAGTGAGACCTTGTCAAAAAGAAAGCCATAAATCTCAGGGCACAGTGACTCTTGTTATGTATCCTTCCTAAGCACAGTGAGGATGTTGGCTGAGGCTGGTTCTTATCCGAGTCCCACTAGGAGACCCTGACAACACGGTCCCTCACAGCCTGTCAGTCAGGGAATTCAGTATTCCCTGTGTGAGCCATTTCAGAAGTCTGTTCACAATAGAGCAGCTGGATTTCTCCAGAGCAAATAGTGCAAGAGAGCAAGGAATACTGACTCTTATGACAGGGGTTTTGAAATAACACACACCCTTCTACATGATTTCAATTCATTGTGAAGGGATAGTGGACATGATGACACCTGCCTACATATGCCTTTAATACCAGTGCTGGGGAGGAAGGGGCAGAGGACTGTGTGTACAAAGTCAGCCTACAGAACAAGATCTTTTCTCCAGAAGAAGAAGACAAAGAGGAGGAGGAGGAGGAAGAAGAAGAGGAAGAAGAAGAAGAAGAAGAAGAAGAAGAAGAAGAAGAAAGAAGAAGAAGAAGAAAGCAGAGAGAGAAAAAGAAATGAATCTCCCTACATTCATGAGTTAAGTCACTCCTCCTCCTAAGAGGAAGAATGTCAATGAAATTATAGACATTTTAAAAACACAACATAGGGGTGCTGTTTAGGAGCCAGAGTAGGAAGGAAGGGAAGGATCAATGTGTGAAAATAGACACATAGAAAGATCTGGGAGCTGTTCCCCCATACACAGCTAGTGCTTGGCAAATATCTGCTAAATAGTCAGTTAAATGTTACACAAATAATAACTTTGCTGAGCCATGGGTCAAAGTGGCCCCACATTACAGGCTCCCCTTAGTGGGACAACAAGTAGCAGAATTCTTTGTCAAGTGAACTTTTGTGGCAGATGATGCCTAGAGAAGAACATGGGGCAGGAAGAAGTCCTGGCATTCCAGAGTCCTTGCCTGCACTGGGTACCTTTTCTGCCCAGGCCCTAAGACAGCACTATGACTCCAGTTCCCTGTTTTATATCTCTCATCCCAGACCCCTTACAATGTCTCACTACAAATGTGATCAATTTCATTTTCTGAAAAATAGAGCTATTCTAGTCATCCTCATTCTGACAAAGAGCAACTCCACTGCCCACATTGTCCCATTGCTCATGCCCAAAGCTCGTGAGCTATTCACAGTGTGTGTGTGTGTGTGTGTGTGTGTGCGCGCGCGCGCGTGCGTGTGCATTCAGCCCTCATTTCCAATGCATGTTCCAGTCCTTCTCTGTTATATCTGGAATCCAGATACTTCTGACCACTTCTGCTTCTGCTGCTCTGTCCGAGCCTCCCCACCCAAACTCCCACCAAACATCTCACTTGATACACTAACATCTCTCCCAAAAGAGAACTCTTTTTTCAGTTAGCCATTTGTCTGGATCTAACACCCAACTATGAATGCAGTTTTTCACCCTGTGCAATGGTTGGCATGTTTAATGTCCCCCAAATGTCTAGGCGAGAAGGGCTCAGCCCTCACAGTTGTATTATTGAGTGGCTGTAGAACCTATGAGGGGTGAGGTCTTATGAGGTGGCCCTTAGGTCACTGTAGGCTGATATCTTCCTATTAGTCAGAAAGTTCCCAGTCTTTTGCTCCTTTTCTCATTCCTGGGCATGAAGTGAACAATTTATTCACCATCGACTCTGCAGTGTTGCCATCTAGGACATCTATCAGAAAGCTAAAGCAGGGGTCTGTGTAGTCACAGGCTGCAACTTGGCATCTGCAAGTCAAAAGAGACATTTTCTCTTTATAAGCTGGTTGTCTCAGGTATGTTGTTATTGTGACAGAAACCTAACTAATATACACCTTGCTACCAGTATGGGTTTGTAACATTTTCCCACTATTTACAGAATCTAATGTTATGTATGACTAGACATGATACAAGTTGGGTGGCACTATACTGGGTGGCATGATGACAAGTCTGCATACTTAATCCATATTCTACTTCATGGGGTCCAGGCTTGAGGTCTAGTATAGCTTAAGATCCATAGAACTAAGCTACATATGATAAAAAAGCGAGATACTACTGACGAATTCTGATGTTTGTAGTATATAAAATGTATGCAATGTAATCTGTGTTATTATTACTGCAGAATTAACCAAGTCTAGGACTTCTAGACTAGCTATATCAGACAACAAAACCCTCCTACTTAAAGCACTATTAGATAAACTACTGAAGTCAAAAGGAAGGGAGGGAGGGAGGGAGGGAGGGGGGAGGGAGAGGGAAGGAGGGAGAGAGGAAGGAAGGAAAATCCTTATCATACATCAGCTATAGCTAAATGGACGGTGGCATCTTAAAATGTCTTTTAAGCGCATTAGATCAGTTATTAGAAATTAATAAGTTATTAGAAATTAACTTGGTTGGTTATGGTTCTTTTAGTTTTTTTCAACTTGACACGACTAGAGTTAGCTGGGACGAGGAACCTCATTGAGGAAACCCCTTCCACCACATTGCCTATAGGCAAGTCTGTGGAACATTTACCAGACAGTGACTGATGTGGGAAGGGCCCAGTCCACTGGGCAGTGCCACACCTGGTCAAGGTGGCCCTGAGGCACAAAAGAAGGCAAGCCGAATAAACCAAGGGGAGCGAGCCGGTAAGACTCTCCCTCATGGCTGCTGCTTCAGTCTCTGCCTCCAGGTTCCTGTCTTGAGTTCCTACCTTGACTTCCCTCAGTGATGGACTTTACCTAGAAATGTAAGACGAAATGAACCGCTTCCTCCTCAAGTTGCTGTTGGTCATGGTGCTCATCACAGGAAGGGAGAGATGATGCCATCCACAGTGAGGTAAGAGAGCCACCAATGTTACAGTCTCTAGCCATGATAAAGGACGGAAAGCAATTATTTCAAGAGAAGACTCTTTTCCTGTACTTTGTATCAGGACAGCGCTAGGAGGCTCTTCTCTGCGGCAGAGCTGTTCAGTGCTCACCCCGAATTTTGGCATGCTGCCTAGAGAGCCTTCTTGTGATATTGTGGTGAAGAATGTGGATGATTTTTGCCTTTGCCTAAAAAAATTTGCCTGAGGCTAAAGTGGAGAGATTTGGACTAATTCCCTTGGCAGAGGAGATCTTGGAAGAGCCTGGTGAGACTCTACTGTGGTTACTGGAGTTAAGGCTAAAGAAGATACATAACAAGGAGACAAAAGGAACACCCAGAAGAATGGAGCAAAGTTCTTTGTTCAAGAAGATAAATAGATTTAGAAATTAAAAAAAAATCCCATAATCCACTGACACAAAAAAGCAGGGCTAAAGCCAACGACCTTTAAGAGGTTGGACCAGGTTGGGGCATGACCTTGGGTACCCAAGGGGCCGCTGTCCTGGTCACCCACTCCACACCCTGTTCCTGTTTCATGAGTTTTCCCCTTACAATAAAGAATAACCTTAGAATACTCTTTTGAAATTATTTTGGGATTATTGGACTTGCGATTTCCCTCATTGGACGTGTTCAGCTTAAAAAAACTATTTGAAATCTCCAAATTAGCATAATTTTACTAGCAAAACCCTAGTTGTCTAAATAATCTCACATAAGAAAATAAACTCTGACAGACAGAAACACTAAGGGGAAAAGGAGAGACACATGACTTCTGTCATCTCAGTTGCCATTGTGCCCATTTTCCCACCTGTCCTCATGGGCATGACTGGTGGGCTAATGCGTATCAGCCTGAGCAGCTCCTCCCTGGTCCTGCAGACCTCCTTCCTGCTAGCCAGCTTGTGAGTGGGTGCTGGACCCCAGTGTAGCTGAGGCTCTCTTTATGACAGTCATGTTCAGGATGCTGTATCCCCACATGACCACTAAATCAAGCTTACTTGGGATCTCTTCTCAATAATTTATTTTGTTGCTGTTGCTTTGTTTGTTTGTGTTTTAGAGACAGGGTTTCTCTGTGGCTTTGGAGTCTGCCTGGAACTCGCTCTGTAGACCAGGTTGGCCTCACACTCACAGAGATCCACCTGTCTCTGCCTCCTGTGTGCTGAGATTAAAGGCGTGCACCAAGCCTCACTAAGTTCTTGATGATAAATTCCTGTTCTTAAGTCCATTTATAGGAATTTTTCTATGGTCTCTATTTCAAGCTACTGTTTTTTCTAGTCATGTTTCTTCCCCATCTCACCTCTCCCAACCCCAGCAAAAATAATAATAATAATAATCTAACCCCTAAAGTTGGATCTTCCAACCATGTGTAATATTACTGAATACTTATGAATAATTATATAATAATAAATGCAAATAAAAATTCTTTGTAAGCATTCAGCTTTTTAACAAATAAAGTCAAAGAGGGGGCTGGAGAGATGGCTCAGCCAATAAAGGCTAGGCTCACAACCAGAAATATAAAGTTAAAGAGGATTACTAAAAGTCTTAATAGCAAAGGACAGTCCAGAAGAAAAAAAAAATGGTCAGGCCATATGCTACGTGGCTGTCCTACAGCATGTTTAAATGCTCCATTTTGTGAGGGGACGGAAATCTGAGGCAGTAGATAATGTACTCCGTTCCCAGGCTGGAGAGTGGCGGAGTCACAGCTCTCTAGTATCTGAGGGGCGAGTAAATTAATGCATTTGATGCTCGCATACCACGTGGGCAAAGCGGATCTAGCCAGGAAGGTGTTACCCACGACGGACTATAAATGTGCAGCTCAAATACAAAAGCAGAACCTAGGGACAATTTTTCTACCAGCAAATCAAGAAAAAGAAAGGTAAAGTTCAATCTGAGGGTCAGACAAACGTTTCAACAAGCTAATCTCAGAGCTGAGCGCATGCTAAGGCGGTCCGTCAATCTGATGCTAAGGGAGTCCAGTCAATCTGCTGCACAGGCAGCTGGACCCGGTTCCGGGAAGAGGTCCTCACGGATAGTGTGTTCTACTAACTCCTGCTCGCCTCCTCAATGCTGGACAGAGCCTCTTCCACATCTTCCCTACAGAATCAGAACAAGCCCATGCTAACCTTGGACGTTTCCTTATTGTTTTAAATAAACACAGAGGTGTTTTCGAGGGGAAAGACCCGGTTACAGTTCTTTCCACAGTTTTGTTTCTAAAATGAGACTAATCTGAAACTTCCTTTTTGGTATGAAAGCAGTAATTCACACACTCATTTACTTTAACAGTTTTTGACATTAACTTGATTGAACGGCAGTTTGCAAACCATGCATTGAGTATGAGCGCCCTCATCAGGCCACAGCTGGTATGTTGTCATATTAACAGTTCTAACTGTTCTTGGCTTTCACAATAAGAAAGTTATGGAATAGTAAACAAATATTGCAGAAGTATGAGCTAACCTTCCAAAAATTATCTCCAAAGCCATAATCCCCAAATTATCACTTAATAAGGAAAAATGTTGTGCAATGTTTTGTGTTAAGGTAGAAAAAATACTAAGGTTTAAAAAAAGTTTCTGTTTTAACCCCACGTCTTGATCTTGAATACATTTTTTAGCCTCCTTTTACTTATTTTAAGATTGGGTAATTCGCTGGGCGGTGGTAGCACACGCCTTTAATCCCAGCACTCGGGAGGCAGAGGCAAGTGGATCTTTGTGAGTTTGAGGCCAGCCTGCTCTACAAGAGCAGTTCCAGGACAGGCTCCAAAGCCACAGAGAAACCCTGTCTCAAAAAACAAAAAAAAAAAAAAAAAAAAAAGATTGGGTAATTTTCCCTTTCCAGAATAAGGCCATTTTAAAATTCACTTTTTATTACATCTTATTTAGTGGGGATGGTTGCATATGTGGGGGTCAGAGAGCAACTTGTGGTTGTTGGTCCTCTCCTTCCACCACGTGGGGCCTGGGAATTGAACTCTGATCATCAGACTTGGCAGCAGGCGCCTTTAACCACTGAGCCATTTTGCTGGCCCCTCAGACCTAAAGTGCTTTAAGGTACAACATAAAGTAGTCGTCATGTATTGTACATACTGTGTTTTGAGATGACAAAGAATTGCTTCACTTTGCTGACAGAGAGTGACAGCTAACAGAATAAAGACATCATTATTTCTGTACAGAAAGCCTTGTGGTTCTTTATTTTATGAGACAAGATGTCATTTATCCCAGGCAGGCTTCAAATGCACTGTAGAAGATTAACTTCTGATTCTTCTGTCTCCCACTCCTGAGGGCTGAAACCATAGGCACACACAGCTTATCTAGCCTGAGCTTTAGCAAAGTCGACAGGCATCTACCAAAAACCAAGCTGCAGCCCCAGCCCTACACTTCTTAGATGCAAGCGAAACCTGTAAATATGAATATGGACACTGTTTTGCAAAGGATTTTGCTACTCATAAAGATGTGTATTTCAAACCCATATATTAGATGATCAATATTTCAGCTCGTGTTAGTCTGCTTTCCATCACTGTAACAAGCACCCGAGGTCAGAGCAAGAGAAAACAGTGTCTTTGGTTCAGTTTCAGTGGTTTCAGTCCCTGGTCTCATGGCCCCAATACCTGCAGGTTTACCATAACACAGCACATCAAGGGCACACTCAAGGAAGCCTGTTCACTTCATGGTGGCCAGGATTCCAGTCTCCAGGGATCTTAACTTCCTCCCAATAGGACCCCACGTTTTTAAAATTTAAATATATTTCCTTCCATTTCTCCCTCCAGCCTTTCCCAGGTACCCCTTCTTGCTCTTTCTCAAACCCTTGGCCTCTATTTCCTTAGCTGTTGTAACATACAATTTTTCCTAAATATATAAATACAGCCTGCTTAATCCATATAGTGTTACGTGTATGTATATGATTTAAGAGTTGATCATATGTTATTGGATAAGCAACTCGGGGGCTCTTCCCTGGGCAAGATCATTTCTCCCTGCTCTCAGCACTGCTGTGGGATTCCCTCTGTATGCTGTGAATACCATTGGCTGAGAAAGAAACTGCTTTGAGCCTATAGTAGAGCAGGGCAGAACAGAGCTAGGCTGGGAAGACTAAACTGAATGCTGGGAGAAAGAAGGCAGAATCAGGGAGAAGCCATGTAGCCCCACAGGAGACACATGCCAGAACTCTGCCAGGCAAGCCACAGCCTTGTGCCAATACACAGATTAATGGAGATGGGTTAATTTAAGATCTGAGTTAGCCAGAAATATGCTTAAGAATTGGCCAAACAGTATTGCAAATAATATGGTTTCTGTGTGATTATTTTGGGGCTGAGCAGTCGGGAACAACTGAGCGGCTGCCTACAACCCAGCATTGCTTAGCTGCCTTTAGTTCTTTGTCATGAGGCCCCATGAGAGTCTACTGGTATCATCCTTGTCCAGATCTTGCTTAGGCAGCCATGGTGATGAGACTTCATGAGTATAGCTTCTCTCACATTTGTAGGAGACAATCTCACAGGAACCTTGTGCCTTTGGCTCGTACAACTTTCCTACACCCTCTTCAGCTCTGATCCTTGAGTCTAGGGTGCAGGAGCTGTATTGTGGATGCTGGGCACCACACAGTCACTTAGTCTCTGTTTTGTGATGAGTTGTAGTTTTCTGTAAGAGTCTCCATCTGTTGCAAGAAAATGTTTCTTTGATGAGAAGCAATTGGAAAGCTGTTGGCTATTGACAAGTAACTGGTGTCTTCTGGCCATTAGAGCCAGACCTCACGGAGGAGGTTTTCAGGTCAGATCCAGCTCAGATCCTCCAGGTCCAATGGTACCTCTAGCAATTGGGGTAGACTGCACTTCTCTTAACACATAACACCACCTTCCACTGGTGCCATCAGCTGTCATCTAAACCCTTAATACCTTGGAAGAATACTTATCTAAACCACAGCATGCTCCTTATCAGAGGTTTGATCAATTATATTGAGTAAGTATCAACAAAGATTCATTAAGTATCACAGGAAGGGCATACCCTAGGTTTTCAGAGAGTCAATAAAACACATTGAATTTATATTTTTAGTCTTAGGTCTTAGGAAATACTTCAATGAGTCATATAATATAAATACTTTTCAGATACATTCCAATGTCCTAGAAGATATCTGCAGTGATTTGAATCAGATGTCTCCTGTAAGTCTTGGACATTTGACTCTTTAGTCCCCAGCTGGTGGCTGTTTGAGGAAAATTAGAAGGTGTGGCCCTGGTGGAGGAAGTATGTCACTTGAGCCATTTTGAGTTAGCTCTATCTGCTTCCTGCTTGTGGGTTGAGGTGTGAGCCCTAAGCTACTGCTCCAATCACCATGCCTGCCTGCTACCACTCCTCCAAGCCAGTATGGTGATAGAATCTAATCGTCTGGAACTATAAGCACACATAAACCCTTCCTTCTATAAGTTGCCTTAGTCATGGTGTTTTGCAAGCAATATCAACTCCTGGGAAATACAACCGAGTATTATGGGATTGTGTGTATGAAACCTAGCCAGAAGAATACATCTATACTGCAAATGCCCTTGGGCTGCCTTTTACAAAAATCCTTTTAAATTGGGCTAACACCTAATGTAGAATCAAACAAGGCTTCTGAAGCCCATGGTTTCTGGATGAGGTGCTCTCGCACCCACTCCCATTCCCCGCTCCCCTCCCTGCTTCTCTAGCTGTTTGTCTCTCACTGCTGGTCTTCCACAATGAATCCAAATCTGTTTTCCCCATGTCCTTCCACTCTAAAACTGTATAGTTCTTCCGTCTTTATGCTTATTTTCCCTCTTATAGCATCTGCTAATCTAGTCCTTAATGGGACCACCTCTGTGCTTCCCTGGCTTCTGCCACCTGCCTGCACCAGGATTTTTAAGTTGGTCAGCTGACACAGGTTCCTAAAAAAAAAGTTTTATTTGTCTGTATTAAAATAATGTGGTCACAGTATGCTTATTTCATGTCTATGTGAGTATATGGGTGTGTTTGCTGCCACAGTATGCTTGTCTTATTTCTCTGTGTATGTGTGCATGTTTTAAAACTTATAACTCCAGATTACAACAGCTCTGGAAAAATACAAACACGTGGATAACCTCCATTTGGACCTCACTGCCATCTTGGGTAAGAGTACCCATGTGTGCTAGTATTCTTTGACTTACTAAAATATTTCTTTTAATCTTCTTACATTTACTAGCATTGGTAAGCTGTAACTAACTGGGTAAAGTACAGTCTAAATTTATCTTATATGTCTAGTATAAATATAACTAACAGGTAATGGTACCCAGTTCTCAAGTGCCTTTACAGATCTGAGAGTATGGCATTTAACAAAAGAGCTTCTAATATAGAGNAAAAAAGATAAAATTAAAATAATATGAAAATGTTTGCAATATGATGCCCAGCTCCACATGCAGGGTTTATTACAGTCTGTTTAGTGCCTTCTGGGAAGTAACTCTGTAGAACCTGTAATCTTTGGCATATTCACATCTCTACTTGGTTAGCATAATGACCAGCCAATGACACAACAGTGACTAGAACCCTGTCAGCCCTCATTGAGTGATTTTGGACCCTCAGCCCTCACTGAATGATGTTGGATGTGGGGAGGGGGCTTTAAAATTCATCTCTTTAAGACTTAGCCTTCCCCTCTTGTTCATGCAGAATCTCAAGCGAACCCAAGGCGAGGATTTAGGATAGTCTCCATTCTTGTCTCAGTTCTTTTCTCGGCAGGCTCAGTGCTCATCCACCTCACGAGCAGCTGCAGCAACAGAAATGTGTCAGAACTTTTCAAGGCCCTGATAGAGAGGCCGTTCTACAGTCGATCCTCTTTAGTTTGGGGTTAATCTTGTGTTCGCCACAGTGGTTCTACAAAGTCTTCTACAAAGTCAAAATACTTGCCTACAGCCACTTTTGACAACGGTCTCCTCCCTGGCTGTGGGCACAAGTTTCTAGCATTGAATGAGGAGTGGATCGAGCTTATAAAGCGTGTTTGGCTGGGGCGCACTGTGCTTGGTTTGGTTTTGAGACAGGGTCTTGTATGTCACCTGAGTTGATCTCAAACTCACAATCTTCCTGCCTCTGGCTCCTGTGTCCTGGAATTACATCTGTGTGACCGCTGTGTGCAGGGAGATAGATGTCTGATCCGTCCTGTGTCCTGGAATTACATCTGTGTGATGCTGTGTGCAGGGAGAAAGATGTCTGATCCATTCTTCATTCTATGGTGGCTGGCAAGTTTCCCTGAAACATGGACTGTTGTTTCTAGCAATGGCTAGAAAGTAGTGAGAGAGAGTAGAGCAAACCAGAATGCCAGCGTTCGCTATTCATAGAGATGCAGCTGTTTGTCCTGAATAAAATATCCCTGAGATACTAAAAGCCACTGCTTGATTTCTAGAGCCCAAAAATGTTAGCTTAAAAAAAAATTTTACAAGTTTTTTCATTGTTCTTATAGAGGGAAATTTTTCTGGCCTTCTGGCTTTCCTCATCCTATCATTTGCTGGCATTCTTGCACAATCGAAGCTAAAAATAATCTATATCTATAGCTAAAAACAAAAGCACTAGAAAGCAACCAATCGCTGTCGTCACAGAAATGGAAGTCTGGGACTTGTGTAGTGCAGCAGACATAAAAGAAAGCCTGTGTCTCCTGCAAAACTGGGCCCCTAAGGCCCATTCAGAATGTGCACCAATTCCCAATGCCCCTCCACCTCCTTAATTAACCCTCCTCTTCCTTAAACACCAGCACCAGGATAAAGGAGAGCGGCTAATTCGGTCTCATTGATTCCCTGCTCTATTTACTCGCCGCAGTTACTTATTTAATTACTAAAGATGGCTTTCTACTATTTTTTACTGCAAATGTACCTTGATTCAACTACAATATTTTCTTCAGAGAAATGTGTTCTACATTTCAAACCATCAGTTCATAAACTCTGAAAGTCAACAAAATCAACAGAGTTGATTGAACCCAGTTAACGGCGGAAGCCAACAACAGGAAGTAACCTGAGTAGCCTGGTGGATTGCTGCAGACTTCTAAATGCACTGGCATTTAAACTGGATGGAATAGGGATTAGGAGAATGTGGGAAAGATTACATTTCCTAATGTCTGTCTTGTGCTTGGCATAAAATGATCTCAGGTCGGCAGACTGTCACTGACAAACAAAATAGTTTATATACAGAGCAAAGTTGGAGAGATAATGGAGTTGGGAAAGGCAAAGGAAGACTGGACAACACGCAGATGTTAGCCCCACCCCAGAGGAGACTGGCTAATACTCCTCTACTAGACCTGAAAGATGAGACCATTCCTGTAGTACGAGAGGCTTATTACTCCAGGCCAGAGGGCTGTTCTCCAGACCCCGAGTTAGGGAAAGGCATGAGGGAGGGAGAGATTTCGGAAAAGCCCCATTCAAGGACTGAAATGCCTTCCTCCACCACTCCAGATACCTTTTCTACTTTCTCCAGTGGGAGCAGGAAGCCAAACTCGATCTTAGGAAGCACTGCCCTTCATGACTGCAGTTCATGGACTAGAAGTGTCTGACCTCCAAACCAGATAGCCCTTTCCATCAGCGTAACTCATAGAACTCTTGCCCTACGAGCGACCTCCCATCTTTGAAAAAGGCTTGGTGCCACCAGTCTGTATCCTTTTCTAGCTGAGATTCATATACCACGTTACTTTATTAAAGATCTAAGCCTTACCGCAGTTAAGAAATCTGCCTGCTCCTGCCTGCACACCTTTAATCCTAACACTCAGGAGGCAGAGATGGGCAGATTGCTCAGAGTCTATGAGTTTGAGACCAGCCTGGTCTACACATTGAGTTCCAGGACAGCCGTGGCTATGTAGAGAGACCCTGTCTCCAAAAAACAAAAACGCCTTTAATCCCAGCACTCAGGAGGCAGAGGCAGGCGGATCTCTGTGAGTTCGAGACCAGCCTGGTCTACACATTGAGTTCCAGGACAGCCGTGGCTATGTAGAGAGACCCTGTCTCCAAAAAACAAAAACGCCTTTAATCCCAGCACTCAGGAGGCAGAGGCAGGCGGATCTCTGTGAGTTCGAGACCAGCCTGGTCTACAAGAGCTAGTTCCAGCGCAGGCTCCAAAGCAACAGAGAAACCCTGTCTCGAAAAACCAAAAAAAAAAAGAAAAGAAAGAAAAAAAAGAAAGAAGAAACCTGCTCCATAATTTCTACATAATTATCTGATAACATATTTATCCCCTCATACTACCAATTGACATCCTCGTATTACACACACACACACACACACACACACACACAAAATAATAAATCCCAAACTCGGGTCCATTTTGGCATCTGCATGTTTGGAAACACTTACTCACACAGAGCTGCGTCTGTGGAAGACAACGAAGCAGGAAGGCGCAGTCAGTCCCTGCCCTGCCCAACCCACTCCTGCGTAGCCTGTTCCGTTCAATTGTCTCTTTAACGCCCAAGGCACCAAAGACCCCCTCAGTCCTCTACGGCTCCCTTCAGGATGCTCAGATGGCTTTACCGGTGGGGGCGGTGAACTAAGGCTCCTGGTTTCTGCGTATTGTTCTGGAACTCTCGCTGCACTCATCCCCTAAATCTAAGCCAAGCCACTAACCTGGACAAAAGAGAAAGCAGCCAGGTGGCTGCCTGACCAGAGGAAAGGGGAAGGCTGCGCAGCGCTACAGAGGAGAGACCAGAAGAAAGATGAGGGCAGTAAACTCTGTCCCGGAGGAGGAGCAGTGAGGGCACAGGACGGAAGAGGAGAAAGAAACGAAGGGGACCTTCCTCCCAGAGCTCATTTTCTTTCCTGGGTAGAAGCCCTCGTTTTCCTCCGCGGAGGTACAGTTTACTTCAAGCCTGTGCTCTGTGCTCCCCCTGCTGGCTCTGACACAGCAGCCGGATGTAAAGCAAGGGCAGCGAAATGCCAGCACACCTGGGGGCCCTCAGGAATGGTTGCCGCTTCTCTGGGATTCGGCTACACTTTCCAGCAAAGGGTGGGAGCTCAACATTTTCCCTATTGTTTTTTAAATGCAGTTAGAGAAGGATGGCTGATAAATTGAGCCCATCATGGTGTGGTGTCTTAGGGATTAAAAAGATTGGAATCCTCACCTCTACTCTTAGGAATTTACCAGTTAAAAGGGAGTCGCTGTCAAAGAACACATTCTCAAATTAGGAAATTTCTATGACAAGCACCGTAAATGATGGCTCAGATATGATCGCTGCACGTATGAAGAAGTCACTCACATAGGCCAGGACATGCTCCAGCAAACGTTCATCTCACTGGGCAGACTGGTTGCAGGTCACCGTGAAGTCATGGCCCACAAGAGCGGTCACAATATGTTCGTACACTCTAGTCTGTTTTATGAACTAGGTTCGGGGATGACGTTTGGAAAAGTCAAGGTCACATAGCTAGGATGCAAGGTCCACAGTGCCACACTGACCTGAAATCTATCTTTAAAGAGGAGGAAGTGGAGACCTAGGGTCAAGTCAGGGCCAGCTCTCAGGTTGCCAGT
>JAQHUG010000138.1:5019479-5031341 GCA_028555095.1 Dicrostonyx torquatus | reverse complement strand
TATATGTATGTATATACATATGTAATATATATTTCAAATGGAATTGCCTTGCCTGTATAGACAATGATACGTACAAAATTCATGAATTACTAAATGAAGATTGAGTGCAAGGCATGGCTGCAGGACATAGAGAAATCAATCACAGACTTCCTCCCCACTGGCTAGCTTTCACAGTGCTTGAAGCTGCTGTCGGGGAAAAGGACATCGTGGTCTTATCCAGCACCGGGCCCTGGATGCTGCAATATGAGCCTACCAGGTAAGCTTTGCCTACTGTGGCATCAGTGGCATGACCTTTATGGGGTAACTAACCAATTTTTAACTGTATTTCATTCTCTTCACAGGTGAATACTGTATTCATTCTCTTCACAGGTGAATACTGTATTCAGGCCCAATACTGTAATCCTGTCAAAAGTCCACAGCTAGGGAAGTCCCAGGCTTTAGGGTGGAAACTGGTATTGTTGCTTTGCTAAATGGTCACGCTTTCAAAATGCCTTCTAGATATCGAGTTCATGTCCATCCACTTGGACTGTTCTTTGCCTTGGTCAGAGAATCTTCTTTTTGCAATAGGCAGGAATCAGTGGAGAGATAAGCAATTGATAATAAGAGACTTAACTGTTCAGCCCTAAACCAGACATCTTTATCAACCTCTCCCCAAACCAAGAACGTCACAGAAGATAGAAGGAGACAAGAGTGTAAGAGCCAAAAGATGAAGAGGAGCGCTGTGGATGCTGTCTTCTGCGCATGCCGTGGCTGTAGCACTCATGAACTCACTGTGGATAGCATTAGCTGCACTCGATCAAACCAGACAAAATCCTGGCATGAACTGAATGGATGGCCCAAGACCTCCCTTTCCCCTTTAATGGGGACCTAATGGCTGTAATGCAAATTCTAATTGATCTTAATAATAAAAACTCCTAGTCAGATATCGAAGTAAATGCTGAGAGATCAGAGAAGTTAAGGAGTCAGCCACCAGAGAGAATTTTTATCTCTACCCAATCCTCATACCAAAGGGGACAGGATCCTGTCTCTACAAACCTTCAGACTGAATGTGGTGAGCTCCTGTCTCCTCCTGCCTTATATTCCTCTCTGCCCAACCATACCCTTCCTGTCTCCACCTCCCTAATGCTGGGATTAAAGGCATGTGACTCCCGAGTACCAGGATTAAAGGTGTGAGCCGTCACCGCCTAGCTCTGTTTCTCTTTTAAATGAGATCAATTTAGCGTGTCCCAGAGTGGCCTTGAACTCACAGAAACCCTTTGTCTGCCTCTGCCTCCGCCACCCAAGTGCTGGGATTAAAAGTGTGTGCCCCCACCGGCTGGCCTCTATGGCTAACTGGTTAGCTCCACACTCTGCTCTTCGGGCAGGCTGTATTTGTTAAGAGCACAAAGTATCACCACAAATGGCAGTGGACCGTTTCTAGGGAGTGTCTTCAATCGTCCTGTTTAAGGATGCAGCCTCTGGAAGGATTCAGATGTGCCAGTTTATGGCCCCGCACCCCTGCACACAAGAGCACCAACTGGTCTTAGTGGGTTACTGAACAAATGAAGTTGGGAGGGGGATGTGTTGAGAGACATGGAGAGTTGGACTGAGGAAATGCGGGTTAGATATGGCCATATTCCATTGTACACATATGTGAAATTCAAAAATGATAAAGGAATTCTCATTAACATACATATCACAAGCCAGAATGCTGCAATATATCCTATATGTATGCTAATATTTTGCTTGATTTAAACTCATCCGCATTATATGGGTTAGGATACGGAGGCTCTGGAAAGTTCTACATAGTAAAGGGAAAGAGTACTCCCTCTCACCTTTTCTCTTGGATTTAATTTCCTTTTTCTCTGCCACCTGGCTTATATCCATTCCCCAAACCACCCGCCTTTAACAGATTCTGTCCACATAAACAGCCTTTTTCCCCCACACGTGGGGAAAGCCAACATTTTCTAAACCAGTGGTTCTCAACCTTCCTAACGCTGTGATCCTTTTAATACAGTTCCTCATGTTGTGGTGACCGCCGACCATAAAATTATTTTTGTAGCTACTTCATAACTGTAATTTTGCTACAGCTAACAATTGTAATGTAAATATTTTTGAAGCTATAGATTTATCAGAGGGGTCACAACACACGGGTTGAAAACCACTGCATGGAAGCGCTCCCTTTGATGCTGTGAACATATGTGTCACAGCACGCTGAAAACTAGCATTTGTCCCGCGTGTGCTTAAAGTTCTAGAACAACTCAGAGATGACCTTCATCTCCCCACAATTAAAGGCAGACCGTGCGCAAAACATTCCACCGATGCTTGCTAATTTATCAGTGTGGTACATGTGAGCATGCATGGTGTGTGTGTGTGTGTGTGTGTGTGTGTGAGAGAGAGAGAGAGAGAGAGAGAGAGAGAGAGAGAGAGAGTGTTAGTTGTGTGCAAATGTTGAGGCATCTTCCAAGGTTGTTCTCCACATTTTTTGAGACCAAGACTCACTGGGCCTGAAGCTTATCAATTCAGGTAGGCCAACAAGTTCCAAAGACCCACTGTCTCCACCTATCTCACTCCTGGCGGGGGGGGGGGCGGTTTACAGTCCAGCTACTATGCCTTTCCTTTTCTTTTTAAATTTTTTTATTTAAATTTTTGGTTGGTTGGTTGGTTGGTTGGTTGGCTGGTTGGTTTTTCGAGACAGGGTTTATCTGTAGCTTTAGAGCCTGTCCTGGAACTAGCTCTTGTAGTGATGGCCTCGAACTCACAGATCTGCCTGTCTCTGCCTCCCGAGTGCTGAGATTAAAGGCACGTGCACCATCACCACTAATGTGGGTTCTGGGGATCCGAATTCCGTTCTCCGTGGGAGACTTTACCTACTCCCAGCTCCGCAGCCAGTGAACTGTATTCTAAAACCAGGTCTTCCTTCCCCGTATCCTAGACTGACTGAATCACACGTAGGTAAGGCCCCGAGCAGTTAAACCGCTCTTAAATGGTTTGACGGACAACCAGGAGGACAGAGACATCTCCAACCCGCAGCATCTTCTGTGTCCTCCCCTCTCCTGCTCACGGATCGGCTCTGCAGCACCCACGGGTGGTCCCGCCTCCTCCCCTGCCAATCAACCTCTCCTCGCGCCTGCGCGGAGCGGCGGCCGAGCTGCGGCGAACGGTTAGCATCTGCGAATCCAGTCTCTCACTGGCCGGCCGGCTATGACGATCATCTACAGCTGCGTTGCTAATGGCCGGGCGGTCCTGGCGGAGTTGGCCTTGACCGGCGGCTCCTATCGGGTACCTGAGGGTTCGGCTCCACGAGGGTCGGGACGCGGAGTGACCTCGGAGGACTCCGGGGTCGGAGGCCCCGCCCCCGCCCCAGCGCTGAGTCCTAGGCGGGAGCCGCGCGTGCGCCGCCCAGGGGGTAGGCCTGGTCCTGCACGCGGGCAGTTGATTCCTAGCCATCTCCAACCTGACACAACTCTTAGATTTTCCCTCTGCCCAGAAATAACCGTCATTTCAGCACACACTTAGTGACTACTTAGTAGTTGAAAAAGCCCAGCGTCATGAAAGTGAGGGCCACCCCGACAGCGCAGCCTGGCATTCCAGTACTCAGGGTGGGAGGCCAGCATGGACTTCATAGACGCGCTCAAAAAAAAAAAAAAAAAAAAAAAAAAAAAGGACAACACAAAGTGTAACGCAATGTTAGAGCATTTGCCCATAGTATGTGAGGATGAGTTTAGTCCCAGCACACACACACATAATTCCCCTAAAACTTGCCAGATGCCATCTAATATTGTATATATTGTATCTGGACCTTAGATCCATACAGTGTTCCCAGAGAGTAAAAAGTGTTTTGCTGGAGATAGACACAACCCATTAAGATGATATGGTTATAGTCTATAAATAGACTCTAAGGTCTGAGCTAAGGCACTCATGGTACGGTTGTAGAAGTGTGGCAGGTCTGGAAGAAACTTGGTAAATGCCCTCTATCATTGGCACTTGGCTGAATATGTGGAATGAGGGCTGTAACTGTGCACAGGACGATTCTCACGGTTTTCTTTGGCAGCGTTGAACAGCAGAGGGTACATAGAGAAGGGTAGGACTAGGGGATTCAGGGAATGCAGAAGGAAGGCGGCATTACCGTTCAGAACACGCCAAATCGCGTTGCTTGTTAAAAATTCAACACGTCGTATATGTTTATTTTTCTGCCTCATTTCTGAAAGCCAGAATAGGTTCAGGAGGTCATGGATGTGTTAGTCTAGTACCTGAAAGTCTGGGTCTGGCACCAGAAATAAGAGCTGTGTGTCAGGCTGCCCAGGAAGTGCGCAGTGAGAGAAGGGAAAAGAGAGAATCCTCAGAGCACCAAGAGGTGGGTTACCGCCACTGGGTTAGACAACAGGAAGACGCCTGTCGGTCACATTGTGAGGCCTTTGGAAGAAATCGAAGAGGCAGAAGCCAGACTGCTTCGGGCCAGCTGAGTAGGAAATGAGGAACTTAGGATGGTGAGACCATTTTGTCTGAAATTTATATAGAAAATGGAGAGTAGAAACTGGAAGAAGCATGACCCAGAAGGGTCCTCATTTGTTAATATGGAGACATTCTCACCTATGTGACCCTTAAGGAAAGAATAAGTATAAGACGGGTCGGGGCCATTGGTGAAGCAAGGCCTGAAGGGGCACAACTGGCCAGCAAGAGAGACATGAGCCTTGCTCAGAGCAACACCCTCTTGCTTTGAGAGAAAGGAGGGAGTGTGGGTGTGGGGCGCCGTACGGTGAGGACCTCGTGTTCATACTCGCAGCTATGCCGTCCAAGGGTCCGCTGCAGTCCGTGCAAGTCTTCGGACGCAAGAAGACAGCCACAGCCGTGGCGCACTGCAAACGGGGAAACGGGCTCATCAAGGTGAACAGACGTCCCCTGGAGATGATCGAGCCGCGCACGCTGCAGTACAAGTTACTGGAGCCTGTTCTGCTGCTGGGCAAGGAGCGATTAGCTGGTGTGGATATCCGGATCCGTGTGAAGGGTGGTGGTCATGTGGCCCAAATTTCTGCTATCCGACAGTCTATCTGGTGGCCTATTACCAAAAGTACGTGGATGAGGCCTCTAAGAAGGAGATCAAAGATAGCCTCATCCAGTGTGATCGGACCCTGCTTGTAGCTGATCCTCGGCGCTGTGAATCCAAAAAGTTCGGAGGTCCTGGTGCCCGTGCTCGATACCAGAAATCTTACCGATAAGCCCAACTCAAGGATCAGGGTTTACCTTTGTAATAAACATCCTAGGGTTTTAATGTTAAAAAAAAGAGAGTATGTGTGCAAATGTATGTATGAGATGTATATGCTTATGTGTGTGTGTTCAGAAGCCAGAGGAAAGCATCAAATATCCTATCGTTGCACCTTCTACTTTTTGAGGAGGGGTCTCTCCCTGAACTTGGAGTTCACATTATTTTCAGCAGATTGGCAACCAGCAAGCCATAAGGATCCCCCTTTCTCCCTCTTTTGTCCCCCACTCATATATAGGTATATCTAGGATAATTCCTGGCTTCTTACATGAATGTTGAGATCTGAATTCGGTTCTCATGTTAGAATGAGTACGCTTAACAATTGAGCCATCTCTCCAGCCTCAAAACATTTTACATGTAGTTTTTCTCAGTAACTGACATTGGAAAGATACTTGAGGGACTGGGGATTTAGCTCAGTGATAGAGTACTTGCCTAGGTCCTGGGTTCTGTCCTCAGCTTTGGGGTTGGGGAAAAAGACACAGTACTTGATTGGCTACTGTTTCCTAGCCTTAAAGCCAAACCTAAGATCTTCCTATAAAGATATGATTATCTAATGCACCCTATAATCACATACTTACATATGTATATATAACGTATTTTGCTTTAATTCATACACGTATTTCATGGCATCTTACCTCTTATCACTTATGAGTCATACCAATTAATTCTCTTAGGAAGAGGGTTTTTCTTAATAAGCCAACCAGAACACTGGTAATCTTAGAAGGAAAATACTGAAGAGACACTAGAGTCCTCCATAAAATAAAGGTCGCATTTTTTCCTAGGAAGCAGCGGCAAAGGTGCTTAGACAGGTGCTTCTGAAAGCTGAACCAGCGACCATAATCCAAATAGGAAGGTAAGGTACACCCTATCATGAGTCTTCTCTTGACAGCTATGATTCCAGATAATGGTTCTAATGATGACGTGAGGAGACTAGCGATCGTTGTGCACCACGACTGCCTGGCCTCACAGGAAGGAGGAAAGCAGAACAGCGCTAACGGAACGGGCTACCTGTGTACAGGGAGGGGAGGGTGACATCACTGCATCTGCAGAGTCCTGATGGGTGGGGCTGAAAGACGGTTCTCTTAGTTGCTGAGTGGTTTGGGTGTACCTATAGCATTTCATTCGCCAGAACAAAAGAAACTTCTACCTTAAAATATACTTAGGAATGTCAATAAGAATAGACACCACCATTAAGTTTTACTTGGGATATTATATATATATATTCTAAGCCAGTATGAAACCATAGTGAAGACACAAGTGGGTGAGTCAAGAGCATTTGTTATTTTAAGTTGCTTGTTGCTGTTGACATTGTTGTTGTTTGAGATAGGGCAGCCCAGGCTAGCCTTGAACTCATGGCAACTGTCACACCTCAACCTCCCAAGTGCTAGAATTACTGGTGTGGGCCCCTACGCTTGGCCAGTCTTTCAGTTTTTGTTTTTTGTTTTTGTTTCTGTTTTTTATGAGTTTATTTTAACCTGTCCAAAAAAAAAAAGGTATGTAGCACAAATAATATAAATCCAGAGACAGAAATTGGGGTTCAACCCAAAAACCAGAAAAACAAAGCAGCCAAGCCACTAGAGAAGTCTTCCCTCTACCAAGGCTGAGTGACCGCACACTAAGCAGACTAAGCCTCTCTCTCCTCTAGTGCTGGGATGAAAGGCTTGTGACTCCCCAGTACTGGGATCAAAGGTGTAAGCCGCCTGGATTTGTTTCTGTATTAATCTTGTGTAGCCCAGGGTGGCCTTAAACTCACAGAGATCCATCTGCCTCTGTCTCTCAAATCCTGGGATTAAAGGTGAGTGTCACCATTACCTGACCTCTAGTGGCTTAGCTTTGCCTCTGGTCTTCAGGCAAGCTTTATTAAAATACAAGTAATATACCCCTACACGGTTACAAAGAACAAATTCAGGCCAGGTGGCACTTGTGGTCCCAGCTACTCCGGAGGCTGAGACGAGAGTTCTTGGCCTGAGCCCAGGAGTTCCAGACTTAGCAAAATCTATGTCCAACAAAATAATATATATTTTTTAAATTTTAATAAATTATATATATATATAAATATAATTTTTGAAGTAATTGCCACCTATGCGTAAAAAGCAGTACCCTGCCAGCACCTAGAACCTCCCCATCGTGTGTTTGGTTCCATCCCATCCACAACCTCCTCATTCCCTGAACATCAGCCATTGTTTCTACTTCTGTCAGGGTCACAGTTTCTTCACTGCCTCTGTACCCAAGAAATGCTCCCTTGGTCACAGGCCAGTCCTGCCTGCTTCTAGTCTCATTTCTTTTAAGCTCCTTCCATCCCTTTCCTTTCAAATTAATGTTAAAGAATTTACAGTTTCCCACAGTCTAGGTTTGTTGGCTGCTCACACACAGATCACCAGGCTCCAGGCAGCTGGATCCAGAGGCTCCATCTTCAACAAGACTATTAGTGTTTGATGGTGTATACTATCTTATTACATTTCCCTTTGAGATGTTAACAGCCATCTGCAGTCAATTCCTCGCACCTAAAACCTTCTGTATCTTTGATTCTTGTGTCTCCTGTATCTACATCCAATCTACCTGCAAATCATGTTCTTTTCCCTTCCTAATAGAAACCAGCCCACCCTCGACTTTGTCTGGGCTATGCAATACAAAGTCATTCTTCTCATTTTGTTTCATTTCTAATGACTGTGCCTTTAAAAGCCCTCATTGAATAACATAAGTGTGCTTCCAAAGTGAAATCCACAAAACAAGTTTCCTTTCAGAGTCTAATTCTCATCTCTGTTTTTCTACCCACTTTTCTCCTCCTCCCTATAGGTAGGTAAGCACTTCGAACGAGATTTGGGTTTGTATTCCTTTTGTTTTTCTTTTAATTCCTCTAAGAAATGCTCCTTTAAGAATATATTATGTAAGGACCATAAGCAATCATACTTGTCTCATTGTAGTGTGTGCAAGTGGGATTTAAGGTCTTGTGTCAGGTAACATATATCCTAGATACAAAGTATCTGCATTTGTAAATGTTAAAAATAGCCTCCAGGTGTTATTCACAATATTCTAAGAATTTAAAATATCTCTCCTCACATTGGGTATCATGATATTTAAAGCACACACCGTGAAGCAGATTCTTCCAAAACCATTAAACATAAACCAGATATGGCAGCTTATGCCTGAAATCCCAGCACTGGGAACAGAGGGCGGGAACATGGAGAGCGAGGGCTACCCTGGGTGGCACATTTATTCATATGACCTGTTTCTTGATTTTCTCATCTCATGTATATCTCCACTTTAATATTTGTCCAGATTCACTGCCCATTAGCCATCTGGAGTTGCTTTATTCAAAAGCCTGGGTCTAGGCACCAAGAAGTGAGTCATGTAGGTGCTCCCCAAGAACCTTACAGCAGCCTAGAAGTTGGTGCTGTCGGGGCAAAGTGTGCTTTAGCAAACTGCGACAAGTTTGGTTCTCCTCTCCCGAGCTGTCCTGTCCTCTAGACTACTTGGCATTGATAGTTCACAGCTTAAAATTCCAACTCATAGTGACAGAAAGCCAGGAAGTGCAAAACTATGTCTACCTAAAAATGTACAGAGTAAAGTCAGTGGGCACAGTATTTCTGCTTGCTCAAATTACTGCAAGTCTGCATAAAAGATATTAGCAGATCATAACATTTCCTCCTTACATTGATGCAATTTTAAATATATATTCAAATTGTATACACTTTAATGATTTAGCATAGTTTTTCAAATACATTGAAGTTCTCCGAGCCACATATGCGGTGCTGCACACCTGTAGTCTCAGTACTTGGGCGGTGAGGCAAGAAAACTGCTGTGAGTTCAAGGCCAGCCTGAACCACAAAGCAACGCCCTGGCTTGAGAAACCAGACAGTTACCTGTCTTTCCAGGTATAATAGTACATGCCTGTAACCCAAGCACTCGGGAAACAGCACTGTCCATAGTTTGAGGCCAACACAGGCTGCACAGCAAGTGGGAAGTCAGCCTGGACTACTTAGTGAAGTCCTATCTAAAAAGCAAAAGTTACATATAAATTAGTATATAGATTTTATACCACAGTGATAGCTCATAAATGACAAGTAATTCAGTGTATTGTACTTAATTTCTTCAGTATTATAAATAGATGCATTCTTTTCAAAGCTATGTCTACCATACTCTCTTTATTGATGGAATCACTTACTTATGTGCTACAGACAATGGCTTGGATACTATGGCACCATCTGCATTTCTTAAAAAAGTAAGTAACTGTCTGTACTGCTGTGCTGACATTTTACAGCTGCTGAAACTGTAAGGTCTCTGTCCTGCCGGCCATTAGCAACAGTGTCACTAACAGAAACAGGTCACTCATCTCCTGCCTATTTGCAGAGCACTTACTGACCTCAGAGATTTAATGTCTCCTGGTTCCTTTAAGCCCCGAACTCAGAAATAGTGTCTACAAAGACCTTCCACTGAAATCCATTAGAACCTCTCCTTATAGTCATTTTCTTTTCAAGCTTAAAAAAAAAATTAGACTACAATAGCACATGTAATTCACAAAAAACTATATGCAGAAGGATGTCAATGGCCAAACATTTTTAGGACAATATTCTAGAGATACTTCTGTTATAGTATATAAATAAATTATATGGAAAATTTTAACGGAATTGCCAGCAAATACAAACTGCGGTAAAGTGAGACTTTATACATTTCCGAGAGGCTAATTGCCTTAGATATCACCTGTTGCCCCAAGTCTGAGCTCAGCCAATAAGAGACTTCCTTCTAAAAACATAAGCTAAGCCATTGTCCTGGGGATTTCTATGGGATATTCTTATTTTTATTTTATGTGTGTCAGTCTTTTGCCTGATTGTATAAATGTGCACCACATGTGTGCCATCGCCATGGGGGTCAGAAGAGGGCACCAGATCCCCTGGAACGGTAATAACAGATGGTTGTGAGCCAACATGTGGGTGCTAGAAACTAAACCTGGGTCCTCTGCAAGAGTAGCAGGTGTTCTTAAGTGCTGAACCATCTCTCTAATCCCTGTTTCTTACTTTTAAAAGTAAATGTTCCTAATCTTCAAATTTATATATTATCAAATATATAAACAAGATAAATATTTTAATAAAAACATTGACTCCTTTAGTTCTACTACAGTTACTAATAGTTCTTGTCCCATCACATTTATGAATCATGCACACACTTCATCTGTTCAGAGCACAAATAACATTGACACAGCTCCCACTGTCACTCTATGGAACACTGGAGGGTAATTCTCTCTGTGTTGACAACCGCTAGAGTTCAGAGAGTAAAGCATTTTAGTCTTTAACTGAATGTCCCCTCACTTTTTTCTCTCTGCCCTTTACAAAACGTCCCAACTTTACTACCCTTCTGGACACCAGGTGACAAGAAACTGCTAAGCAGGTCATTTTTACCAGTTCTTCTGAGAGATACACTGTTAAGTACAAACAGTTGTCAGGATTCCTTTTGAGGTGCTGAAACTTCGTATAACTAACATTTGGAAGGAAGGCATGGCACTTGGCATCGTTTTGTGATTTCTAAGTCAACTTTTGAAGACAAAGGCAGGAGGGAAAAATAATAGCACCATTTGGAAAATGTCACAGGTCTCTCCTTTCCGTGTCCTTGGATACACCAATGGAAGAAGGGAATACCTGCAGTCAAATTGTACGAGTCTCTGGTTTGTACTTAGAACGCTAGATAAGCCTGAGCCAGACACAGTGTTTATAATTATCATGTCTTAAAGTGGAAAGATGCCCTGCCACCAAACAGCTCCCCATGTTTCTGCCATGTTTTGCTTAGAATGAACATTGACTCTGTTGTCCTCCACTTGGCATTAGCCATGCAGGTTACATATTCTATTAATTTCTCCAGGTTAGTGATATTTTTACAATAAATCCTTTGATGTCACAAGAACGTTTTTTCCCTTCAAATGCACCTGCTACAGATTTTCAACAAATACTAGCACAGCACATGGTACGTACCTCAACTTGTATCCTAAGCTGGATTTTACAGTGAACATGGAATGTTTCTAAAAGGAAAGTCTGTTTTAAAATGATTAAATAAACCATTTTTTAAAAAATCACTCAAGCCAGGAGGCACACGCCTTTAATCCCAGCAATTGGGAGGCAGAGGCAGGCAGATCTCTGTGAGTTCAAGGCCAGCCTGGTCTGCAAGAGCTAGTTCCAGGACAGGCTCCAAAGCTACAGAGAAACCTTGTCTCAAAAAGAAAGAAAGAAAAGAAAGAGGAAGGGAAGGAAAGGAAAAGAAAAGAAAAAGAAAATCACCCATTGTTTGTTGAATGGATTGGTGGGAGTCTCTCTCCCCTCTTTGCATGTTTTTCTGTTTTGCAAGATTAGAATAGGACAATTTGTGGCTTAGTTGATTCGTTATAAAAATTAGTTGTGCCCTTGACAGTAATGTGTTTCACTAATACAAATGAAGTTTTTGTTGTATTTCACTTCTATGTAGATGGAATACAATAGAAATCAAAGTGACAACACAGTGTCTTCAGTGAAAAGTCAAGTGACTGACGTAAAAAATGTTATGCTGAGAAACATAGATACAGTTTTAGAAAAAGAAACAGTGACCATCATCACTGAAGGAGCAGAGGACCCCCAGGCAACTGTAAGTATTTTTTT
>JAQHUG010000138.1:5000036-5019464 GCA_028555095.1 Dicrostonyx torquatus | reverse complement strand
TAAAGATTAATTTCAGGGCTGTCAGCTGGCTCACAGGTGAAGGCACTTGCGACCAAGCCTGATTACTTGCGTTCCATATGGAGTGAAGGAAAAGGTGTGAGCCCAGCAAGCTGTCCTAACCCCCACACTGGCCCTGTGGCATGCAGGTGCACACATCTATGCACATGCATGTACACCAAGTAAACAACCTTTTAAAAAGAACAATTGGAGCTGGGCGGTGGTGGCTCACGCCTTTAATCCCAGCACTCGGGAGGCAGAGGCAGGCGGATCTCTGTGAGTTTGAGACCAGCCTGGGCTACAAGAGCTAGTTCCAGGACAGGCTCCAAAGCTACAGAGAAACTCTGTCTCAAAAAAAAGAACAATTGGAGAAGCTGGCAAGATGGCTCAGAGGATAAGAGCCACTGGCTGTTCTTCCAGAGGTCCTGAGTTCAATTCCCAGCAACCACATGGTGGCTCATAACCATCTGTAATGAGACCTGGTGCCTTCTTCTGGCCCACTGGGATACATGCAGACATAATATTGTGTATATATATATATATATATATATATATATACATATATAATAATAATAAATAAATCTCAAAGAAAAGAACAATTGGATTGTAAATGACATTCAGGGATTATTACTAACCTTCAGGTGTGAAAAGGATGCTGTACTAATGCTTTTAAAAGTCATTTAGAAAGACTCATACTAAAATGTTGTGGCTGAAACCACATCCTATCTGAGCATTTGCTTCAGGATAACTGGAGAAAGGATTGTAAATGAAGCTAAACTTGTCACACACTGGTAACTACCAACACTGGTGCTGAGTCTCCGCAGGGGCCTCGCCATGTCCTCTGTCAATTTTTATTTATTGGTGGGTACGCGCGGTACACAGATGTGTGGGGGACAACCTGCCAGAGTCAGTTCTCTCCTTCCACCATGTAGATTCCAGGAACTTGTCACCAAGCGCGTTCTCAACCAAGCATGCTGGGGTCTCCTGTTTGGCCACAGTGACAGCCTCACCTCTGAGTGAGTTGTGTTTTGGTTTTGGCTACATTCACACTAAAATGACAGCTTGAGTAGTCACAACAGAGGCCATGTGGCTTGATCCTTCATCGTGACTGCTCCATTTCAAGTTCCGTTGACAAACTAGACTCAGTAACCACAATCAAGATAGGAAGGAAAGCCTTTGGCCTGGGTCTTGCTCCTGTGCGTTACCGCTGACTTTCCTGACGCTGGCCCCAGGGAACCATGACTCTGTTTTGTGCTCCCACAGTTTTGAACTGTGACACAAAATTGAGCTCTGTAGTCAGGCTTGGCAGCAAGGCCTTACCTATGAGCCATCTCATAGGTCCCAGCATTTTTCATTTTATACTGATGAAATGTAATGTACCTATCCCTCTACAACCTGGTCTTGTAGTTAAGTCCTCTTTCTGAAATAGATCCATTTACCCTCTTCTAAAATGCCATTACTTCTTGTCCTTTGTTGTCTTGATAAACATTAATATTGATTCTTTATATTAGTTTACAAAGAATTAGGTTTTATTACAGCATTTTTTTCTTTTTTTTAATTTTATTTATTTATTCACACACATTCTGCCTCCATGTGTGCCTGCATGCCAGAAGAGGACGCCAGATCTTGTTACAGATGGTTGTGAGCCTCCATGTGGTTGCTGGGAATTGAATTCAGGACCTCTGGAAGAGCAGCCAGTGCTCTTAACCACTGAGCCATCTCTCCAGCCCTATTACAGCATTTTTTAAACAAACTTTGTACCTATTGGTGCTTCTCACTCTTCCCCATCCTCCCCTCCCTTGCTGCCTCCACCCTTCCAGTTAGTCCTGGAACTAACTCTTGTAGACCAGACAGGCCTTGAACTCACAGAGATCCACCTGCCTCTGCCTCCCAAATGCTTGGATTAAAGGCATGCGTGGCCACTACCTGGCTCATTCCTACCCTTTTGTGACTATAACTAGCTGAAAGCAAATGGTTTGAGTGCTATCTACTTGAAGCCTACATACTTAATCAGATATTTACCATAGGTTGGAATTCTTTTAATTAGTTATTTGCATGTGTATGTACACATTTGTCACACAAAGAAGCCAGAAGAGGCCACCAACTGTCTTCCTCTGTCACCTCTCCCCCTAGTCCTTGGAAGCAGGATCTCTCCCTGAACCTGGGGCTCTCTTTTTCTCAGGTAGGCTAGAAGCCAGAAAGCCCCAGTCATCCTATCCCCACCCCGATCTTCTCAGAGCTGGAGTTACAGGGGTGTGCTGGACGTGGGTGGTGGGAGTCCCCATGACTGTGGGACATCCAAATGCTCCTAACCACTGAAACATCTCTCCAATGTCCAGAATATCATTCTCAAGTGAAGGTAAAATGCACTTAGTATAAAATTAGCACTTTGAAAGTATACAGGAAAATGACAGTACATTTTTAGTGCTGTATACCCTCACTTCTGTCTAGTTCCAAAACATTTTCACCTCCCCTACAAGGAAACCTTACCAAATAGTCAATGCCCAGACCATAGGAAACTGTGTTCTCCCGGCTCACCTACTGTGAACATCCCATATAACCCGGGTCACAGACTGTGTTCTCCCGGCTCACCTGCTGTGAACATCCCATATAACCCGGGTCACAGACTGCGTTCATTCAGCTTAGCTATTGTGAACACTCTGTATCACCCGGATCATATACAGACTTTTCCATTTGTCTTCTTTGACTGGACTGTTGCAGACTTATGCTCTATCAATGTTGAAGCCTGAGTCACTTCTTTACTCCTATGGAAAAATATTCCATTATCTTTTCATTCCATATACCGCAGTTTGCTTGTCCATCAATGAAACTGACAAACATTTGGGGCTCTGTAGGTGTTGTCTTGTTTTGTGGTGCTGGAGTCAGAGTCAAGGCCTCACACATGCCAGGCAACTACTTTACCACTGCACCACCGATGCAGTTCTTGGCTTTTGAAGACATTGTCTCACCGTGTAGCTTAGGCTAGCCTCATGCTCAACATTCTTCCTGACTCAGCCTCCCAACTTCTAGAATTATAGTCATATGACATCACATCCTCTATTGTGAATAATGAGTACTAAGTTTAAGTGATACATTTTTAATACATTTATTGTGTGTTGTGTGCGTGCACACGTAACACCACTGTACCTGTGTGGAAGCCGCTTCTTTCCTTCTACCATATGGGGTCTGGGGATCAAATTCATGTGGTCAGACTTGGTGGCAGACATCTTCACCTTCTGAACCATCCAGCTGACCCCATGGGATCACTTCTTTATAGAACTATGTTCAGAATTGAAAACAGACCTCAAATCATCCTTTTAAGGCAGGATTGCTATGTAGCCCTAGTTGTCCCGAAAGTCATTGTGTAGGTTAGGCTGGCCACAAACTCACAGAGATCTGCTGGCTTGTCTGTCTCCGGAGTGCTGGAATTAAAGGTATGCACCACTACATTTAGCTCCCAAACCATTTTTCCATATCCATGGGAGTCAAATTGCTAGATCGCGCGGTCACTGTTTACCTACCTGAGGGACTGGAGAACCATTTCCCAGGGTCCCAGAATCATCTCACCCTCCTCCTCCTCAGCACTGGCCTCCTGTCATGACCAGTGCTGCTACCAGACTGACTATGATGTCTTATTATTTCAAATTTCCTTAATGACAATGGTGTCATGTGCCTTCTTGTACGCCTGCTACCCTTGTGTGTCAAGATTACATAAATCGTTGTTCAAGTTCTTTGTGTTTAGAATCACATTGTTTTTGAGGCAGGGTAGACATTTTGAGGATGTCAATCTTGGGAGTTACAGACAGTTGTGAGCTGCCATGTGGGTGCTAGGACTTGAACCCAGATCCTCTGGAAGAGCAGTCAGTGCTCTTAAGCACTGAGCCATCTCTCCAACCTCTCAGGGTGGATTTTCAATGTGCATTTTTAAATTCATTGGCCTTTGATCTTTTTCCTATTGTTTGGGCCAGAAAGTCAATATTGTGTCCCATCTTTCAGTGCTCCCCAAAGAGGTGTATCTTAAATGAGTACAGACTTACTTAAAAAGAGTAATACAATATAATACAGCACAGAAGGAGCTGATGAAGGGATCCAAGGTCTAGATAGAGGGAGCTCAGCCTAGAGAAACAGAGGTGGGAATTGAAGACCAGAAAAGATCAGATGGGCGGGCCCTGCTCCTTTCATCTCTACTTGCAAACCTGCCACCAATGGCCTGCTAACTACAACCAGTGCCACAAAGCATGATGGCGCTCTGTATTTCATCCTTTTCTTCTGTAGGCACAGATTCAGGAGGCATGTGGTGTCCAAAGCTGTCACAGACATGGCTCTCTATGTCATCAGCACATTGTGTCCACATGCTTTTAAAGTTTTGTAATGACTACAGCTTATCTTTTAAAAAATAAGTTTTAACTGTTATGTGTGCAGTGTCCGCGCGAGTGCAAGCACCCACAGAGGCCAGAAGAGGGGTCAGACAACCCTGGAGTTACAGGCGCTTGCATGCTGTCTCATACGGGTGCTGGGATTCAAACGTGGGCCCTCTGCAAGGAGTGCTCCTAACCACTGAGCCATCAGTCCAGCCCGTGCTGCCTCATCTTTAGGGTTAGAGATCCGTAGCCGATGTAGCTACATGCCTGAGCTTCCAGGGCTTTACCTCCGCAGACACTTGCTTTTCGCTGTGTGAAAATCGAAAGTGACTTTCTGTGAGCGGTCTCGGCAGCCGCCTCAAGCATGAGACTCTTTCGTGCAACAGTGAGCAGAAAAGGCATCTTTGCTCATCAGCCACTTCAGCCCCAAAGTGGGAGCACAGCTTTACTCTGATAAAACCTAGTCTCCTGTCTTTCTATGTATATGTATACACACATACGTACATATACACACTGCACATGTCAGAGAGGAGCCCGAGACCTCCTCTGTGACTGGAAGTCTCTTGCCAGCAACAGCTGTATGTGATGGGAAGGGACCCGCACTGTGGATGGGAAACATCAGAGGCTGTCTTGACGTGTGCAGCGAAAGAAACCCTGGAGGAAATAGTCCAAGTAGATGGAGTATGACAGCAGATGAAAAGCCCAAGTTCCAGAAATATATGTTTTCTTAAAAGTGATCACTTTTTTGGTTACTTGAAGTGACCAAAAACCTATTTGAAGTCAGTCACTTGCAGTGAATATTGAGTGCAGTATTGTTGGTGAGAAGTAGTTGAATTATGGATACATTTGTGAAGTGTTGAAACTCCTAAAATCGGGGCTAGAGAGTTGACTCAGCAGTTAAGAGCATTGCCTGCTCTTCCAAAGGTCCTGAGTTCAATTCCCAGCCACATGGTAGCTCACAACCATCTGTAATGAGATCTGGTGCCCTCTTCTGGCCTTTAGGTATACATGTAGAAAGAATATTGTATACATAATAAATAAATATTTTTTTTAAAAAAAAACTTCTAAAATCCTGAAGATGAGGTGAGAAAGCAAGCCCCGGGAACCTCGATGCTTAGACCCCTGTGTACAGATGAGGGGGAGGGGCAGCATCAGCAGGTTCCCACTGCTCCCCAGGCCCAGCTCTTCCAATGCTTTCTTCCAAAGCCAGCCATATAATTAAGCTAATTATTTTATCTAGCATTTCTAGGTGATATTACTTGGAAAGATTGCAGGAATGCTTAATCCACCATATCAATGGAGCTATTTGCTTATGCAATTGAGGTGGCACCTAATCCAGAAAACATTGGCCAAAAGAAAAAAAAAAAAACAAACTATTTTTACCCCAGAGATTTTATTTTACCTCACTGTCTTACCTTACAAACCCCATCTTCACTGGAGGAAAAGTACCCTCTTTTTGAAGCAATTGGAATAGAAGCAGCTGAGAAAAACAGAGAATTTTACCACAGTGGCTGCTTAGACAGAGGCTCCATATAGAGCCAGTCTGATTTTGCGTTCACTCTTCTGCCTCGACCTCCCAAGGGCAGTTCTTACAGGCATGTGCACGCTGTCCAGCCAACGATGAAGTTGGGCTGCCACGCTTTACAACACCAGCTGGATCGCAGACTGGTTCTCACAATGTTCGGCCTCGCTGCCACTAGTTGTCTCTTTTCTATCTTGTTTTTTTTTTTTGTAAAGATTACATTGGTCTTAAATATATAAATATATATATTTAAGCCCGGGCATGGTGGTATACACATTTAATCCCAGCACTCAGGAGGCAGAGGTTCAAGGTCAGCTTGGTCTACAAAGGGAGTTCCAATTAGCCAGGGCTGTTACATAAGAGAAACCCTGTCTCAAAAAACTATAACAGATTTGAGGGGCTGAAGAAATGGTTTAGCAAGTAAGAGCAGTTGTGGCTCTTGCAGGATCCAGGTTTGGTTCCCAGCATCCACATGGTGGCACACAACCACCCATGACTTCACTCCCAGGGAACAAAGCATGACAAACAGGCACACAAATACAAATAAAATCCTTTTAGAAGCTTTTTTTGTTGTTGTTTTTTGAGACAGGGTCTCATTGTGTGGCCCTAGCTGACCTGGAGCCAGGCTGGTTTCAAACTGAGTTCCTCCTGCCTGACACCTGAGTGCTAGGATTAGAGGCCTATGCCAACAACCACTCCCAGCTATTAAAAACCAGATTTTGCAGATTTGTGCACGTGTGCACATGTACAGGTGCATGGGGCAAGGGAGGGCATGTAGAGGCCAGAGGTAGACGCTACCCATCTTCCTCCACCTTACTTTCTTGAGGCAAGCTCTCTCACTGAACCAAGAGCTTACTTTTTGGTTGGGCTAGCTGGTCACCAAGCTCTAAGGAGCAACCTGACCCCATGCCCCAGTGTTTGTGTTGAGACAGGTGCTGTCCACCCAGCTCTGACATGTGTGCTACGAACCTGACTGGTGAACAGTCGCCTTATCACTGAGCCATTTCCCTAATTCCATATTTGACATTTTAACAAAAAGTCAGCTAACAAGTGGTCAGTTTTCCTACAGATAAATAAATATAGATCATACATTTTTGGGCAGGTTAAATGTATCCCCTCCAGGTATTCCTCAGACTTCAGCATAAAATACCCCGGACTCAAATAAACCATTAGGATAAAAAGCAGGAGTGGGTGAGAATCAACACTTTTAGGACTAGGAAATCCATGAGTAGTTCCTGATCTCAGGAAAGCAGAACACATTGAAACATAAGCTGATAGTGGAAGAGATTAACACAGAGACTGATCCAGTCAATAGAACCTTAGAAAGACAACCAAGTGGTATTTCTAACAGTGCTACATAAAACAGGAAGGACCATAAACACAGTCCTTATAAAAGTAGATGAGCTACAGGTCTGGAAACAAGAGGCTGAGAACAGCCCTTAAAAGGGACATCCTAGAGCACCCTCCCTATTCTATCCAGCCAGCTGCTTCCCCAATAGAGGACAAGAAAGTAGCTCTAAAGACGGCAGCCCAGAGAAATCCAAGCTCAGGTACCAAGTCAGGTGCAGCAGAATGACTGCATTCTAAGATGAGATGGAGTAAGAATCGAGTGGCTGCTCCCAGCCTAGCTCCCTCTCAATTTCATCCCAGCAAGGGGCAAAAGGATTACTCTCTGAGAACCAATTTCCTAGACTAAAGGAAAACTAGGCAGACACCACTAACGACATGATCAGACCCACCCCAAATCATCCTACAGTGAATCCCACTAATGACAGACCTCATTTTCTCATTCCAACTTCCAGTCTTCATGTTACCAAGCCAGTAACACAAACCATGAGCTATTAGAAGTGATGCGTGCTTCTAACATGAGCCCTCGGGAGGAAGGGAAGGAAGACAGATCTCAAAGGCTTTTAGGAGTCAAAAAGAAGCAAAGACAAAGACAGTAATGAAAATGACACATTTTCAGTAATACTGGAAGTTAGAGAACTGGAATATACTCTCACAATTCTGATAGAAAGTGACTTCTAAATTCATTTCTATAATGACCAGATCAATGTAAAGGTATTTCTAGGCATGAAGTTGTCAGAAACCTACCCCATCACTCTTTGTACCGGAGATCTGGGATAACTATCTACCAGCCAGTAAGAAGGAATAAATGTAAAGAAAAGGTCCGGCATAAGAGAGGAACAATCCCGGGACACCGGTGAAGATTCAAGCCACGTGTCAGGTGTGGTGACGCACTTGGAGAAAGAGGCAGGTGGATCTGTGTGAGTTGGAGGCCATCTAGCACTACATAGTGAGGTCCAGGCCAGCAGAGTTATATATTCTTAAGGGAGAAATGACCTTGTTTATTTACTTTATTTATTGTACTTTAGGTACACAAGCCTGGGCTCTTGTAATTGTTCTTACGTGAGAAACATGAGGCTGTGGCTCAGTGGTGTAGAGTATCTGCTGCTCTTTCAGAGAAACCAGTTTGATTCCCAGTACCCATGTGGCAGCTCAGAACCAGATATCTGCCATCTTCTGACTGCTGTGGCTTCCAGGCACACGTGTTGTACTATATACACGCAGACAAAGCATGGACATGGGTTTTTATTAATTGTGCTACATAAAATAACAACTAAAAAGCAATGTGAGACCAGGGCTAGAGCAATGGCTCAGTAGTTAAGAACATTGGCTGCTCTTCAGAGTTTAACTCTCAGCACCCACATGGCAGCTTTCTGCTATCAGTAGCAGAGGCTCGGTCAGTATAATCTTCAAAAGCTCACCTCTAACAGCATTCCAATAGCTAGTGCCACCTCCCAAAGACCACCCCCACGCTTCCAAAATAGCTTAATTAGCTGAGGAACTGTTAAATACATGAGTGTGTAAAGGACATGGCAGGTTCAAATCCTAACAATACCTAATTATGAAAATTACAAGTAAATAACAATATTCTCATAGGGCAGTCATCTTAGATGTGCCGTGTTCACCTCCTCAGTGATCTTCAGTCTGTGGTACTCCACGGCAGGTACTATTGTCTCCATTTAAACTGTCATTACTCCAGCAAATATTTAGCCTACTGTGCGCCATGCATTGTCCCACACAGAGGATGCAGCAAAACAGGCAAGTTACACCATAGCGCTTTCTCCTACCTAGCACCAAATGACATTACTTACTGAGTAACTGGACAACAGAGAATTGAGAACACGGGGGCTGGAGAGATGGCTCAGCAGTTACAAGTGTTTGCAGCTCTTCCAGTGGGTTCCAGCGCCTGCTGCTTCAATGCCACACGCGGACAAAGGAATCTTTAAAAACAGTTGAGAGCAAGGTGTCTAGAACAAAAACTCCAAACTGGGTTACAAGGAATCCTTTCAGTAAAACCATGAGGAAAAGGAAGATGAGAAAACTCACTCAAGGTCCTAGTGTGAATATTGTCACAGTTCAGCACAGGCACCTAGAGCCAAGGTTTTCTACTTTAAATCCCCTGGTCCTCGTGACTGCTTTTGGAATTGTTAAAACTCAACTATCAAATTAGCCTTCATTAAGTATTTGAGTGTGCCACTAAATTCAGACATGGAGAGAAAACTCTAAGTTTGTGTTTATTTCTATTTCAGGCTGAAGAATTTGAAAAATCAAGGAAGACTCCAAAGAGAACATGGTGGAAGTGCTTCAAGGTCGTCATCAGCACGCTCACAGTCCTCCTCTCAGTCATTGTCATTCTTTTAAGCACACACGTAATACCCACTTGACCCTTCCTCCCTCAAAGGACTAATAAACTGTTCCATGGAATCAGAGTGGAGAACTGGAGGACGACGCGCTGTTGTCTGACCCTTCACGTAAGGCGTCTTCCCACTTTCTCTCTTCTATCTGTACCTCCATCTCCCTAGCACGGCTTTGCCACTGTTGCACTTCCTCCTTGGCTTCCCCTACCTTGCAGACTTGAGTGATGCTGGTGCCTTCACCCCCAGCACTCAGGAGGCTAAGGCGGGCAGATCTGAGATCAAGGCCAGCCGATCTACATACCAAGTCCAGGCCACCAATCTATACCAAGAGTCTACTCAAAACAGCACGATAACTCATGCTTGTAATCCCAATACTCAGAAAGCAGGACTGCTGTAAATTCAAGGCTACCCCACGTTACACAATGTGTTCCAGGTCAAACTAGTCTTACTGTGAGTTGTTTCAAAGAGTAAGCATTTTTAAAAAGCACAAACCCTGTAAATTATACAAGTTCAACTCAACTCTGCCACACATCACCCACCTGTGTCTCAGGGACAAGTTACACCCTGTCCTGTTCCTCACCTGGGGGCAGATACCAAATACACATTTCCCACAGTGGTCATCACCTAATGTCTTCTATTAGTAGTGGGTTACTGAACTAATGCCATTAATTATTGATATTCATACTGAAACCCATAACTAACCTTAAAATAGCTTTAGAAATAAGAATTTTAACATGCGCATACAGCCTTATCTTTCATGTTTCATTTAAAATGAAAATTCAAACCATTGTTTTATATGAGGCAATTCCTTGTGTACAGGTAAAAAAAAAAAAAACAAGTAAGCCATATTTTTAACAAGTCACAGGTCGTGCCCTTTCTGAGCACTTTGACTGACAGCCCTTTGTGGCTGCTTTAAATGGCAACTCATCCAGCAACCTCATGTCACCAAGACTTCTGACACAGCATCCAGCTCTGCTCTGAAGTTACTAACACCAATGGGAACAAAGGTCTTTTTCCCTTAACATTTATTCATGTGCACCCGTGTGTACATCATGTGCCAGTGTGCCTGTAGAGGTCAAGCCCTATGGAAACTGATTCTCTTCCCACATATATTCCAGAATTGAACTCAGGTCATCACACGTGGCAGCAAGCACCTTCCCCCTCACTGAGCCATCTCACCAACTCAAGCTTTTAAAGTCATTTGGCTTCATGACTTTAAGTACAAGTCTTGGAAGCCTGAAGTAGATGTTATTTGAGGCCATCCAGGCTACATAGTATCTCAAAAAACAAACAAACAAAAACCGAATAATAAGCCAGACATGGTGGTAATTCCCTTAGCCCTAGGACTTAGGAGGCAGTGGCAAGTGATCTCTGAGCTAGGGGCCAGCCACAGCCACAGAGACAAAAAAATAAAACACAAACTAAGAAGACAGTGATTGATGAGAAGTGTACCAGCTGATGCTTGAATTGTGTAATGAGCAGTAGCCAGCACTTCCAAAGCTAGTTTGCTGGTTTAGTCCTCAAACCAGAAAAACACATCCCATTCACAAAGTCATCCTTGGTACTGCCTCTCCTACAGCATACTAACAGCCTGGGGTGCACAACACTGAACTGCACTGTGATACTAACAACAAACCTTTAACTGTATTAGTGTGACCGTGAATCAAGCACGTGCTGTTAATATAGCCACACCCATTTGAATTATGAGTGTCTTGTCTGACTACTTGATTGTGGATCACACAGGACAAACAGCAGTTTGTTGCCTGACAGTTTTTAGGCAAAAGAATCTGAATAGTAAGAAAATTTGTCACATCTCAAGACATTATTTTTGAATCCATAGAAAACTGGTTTTAAAACTTAGTGGCTTATAATTCTATATATAAAACATTTATTCTAGCCAGGCATTGATGGCACACGCCTTTAATCCCAGCACTCGGGAAGCAGAGGCAGGTGGATCTCTTTGAGTTTGAGGCCAGCCTGGTCTACAAAATGAGTTCCACAACAGGCTCCAAGTTACACAGAGAAACCCTGTCTCAAAAAACAAAACAAGAAGTTCTTGGAGTGCACATTAGCATAATTAATAAGAAGTTAAGCACTTCAACACCTAACCCAGTTCCCTCATTTTACATAACAGAAAGCCAAGAACCAATAACCCTCAAAGAATGGTGAATCCTGGGGGTGGGGGGAACACGGACACGGACTAGGGATCAAACCCAGGACCTTGTGCATACTAGACAAATGCTATCCCCAAGCTACACAGTCTGAGATTGGAAGTTTGAGGTTTTGAGCTCATCTCCAATTACACAGCATTGTAGAAGTACAGTTGCTGCCCTGGTTCCAGGCTTAAGGGGTCTCAATGCTTCTTTTCCTACACAATCTTAAGCAGAACTTAAGGGTTTTTCCAGAGAATGTGAATGTACAAGTTGAAGAAAGCTTCCTGGAGGAAGAAAAGCAGTTGCTCAGACTGCCTGGTCTCTGAGCTCAGGCTGAAGAATAAGTGTCGCAGCATCACAAGCATTCTTGCTCATTTAGGTTTTCAAACTGGCTGTGGCCCTGCTCACACCAAGCAGCTCACACGCCTTACCCCAGAAAACTCATGGCAGAAACAGAATGAGGTCTGTACACACGAGTGGCCATAATCCCATGGAAAGTTAGGAAATCAGAAAAATGACACCAACAGCTCAAACAGGATCTACACACAGCATACTGCACGGCAGAGAATTCAAAGACCAACCAAGACAGGCCAAGTCACTAGATGCCATGAGTTACAGGGGAGTGGAGCCTCCAGGTTCCATTTGTATCAACAGTCAGAAGCAGCTCGGTGGACAGTGACATTTATTTAGCACACTATGTGTTTGTTAATTGGATTCTTAATCTTCCCAATAACTGAGATAATTTCCATGGCATACCCAAGACGCCTGAAGCCCAAGCTGTCACACCGAGTCCCTTGAACTAGCAAAGGCAGGAAATGAACACTGAATGCTGCTGGAGGTATAGCAGGCTCTGTTGAACACAATCATGTGATTGCTAAGTCTAAAGCAGAGCCCAGCACTTGGTTCATTTCTAATTTCCCAAGGACATTTTCTTCACCTCCCTATTGCCCTCTCCACCTCTACCCTCTGAATACCAGTTTCCAACTCTCAATTACTACAGCCACCTGGATATTAGAACAAGCACTTCAAATTTTAGATTTCCTAACTCCAACTATATTTTCCTTCCTTCCTTCCCAAACCTCCTTGACTTTTTCAGTACAAGAAACTTCAATTCTCTAGTAATCTGAAACGACCTTAACTCTTCCCTTCAGCTCTCTCCAATTCAATCAGCAAATATTACAAGACTCCATTGTCAAAGTTCTGTTTCACAGCTCAGGGAACCACACAACTACAGAAACAGCTCCTCCTAGAGGGCCCTGCCACATCCTAACCCCTCTCCTGCGCCCAGCAGAAGGCTACCACCCACTTTTCTCATTTAAAACCTCACAGATACACACAGCAGACACGAAGTGTGTTTCCAACCTCAGCAGTAGAATCAGAAATCTTGAGGCAGGGTTTTGCTCTGCAGCTCTGGCTGGCCATGAACTAAGTTATCTATCGGCCTTTGCCTCCTGAGACAGTATTAAAGGAACATGCCACCATCAAGCTAGATTCAGAAATCTTAACAGGCACCTGGGCTCTACCTCTGATAATACTCACTCTGGGATGGAACCCCTGTATGTTTATAGCTTCATTTAATAAGCATGCCTCAATTATGCCCAGGTGAGGAAGCTTTATAAATGGAAAAGAATGGATGTTTGGCCAGTATCAGTAGGCAAACAGCAGGACTAGCATATTATCTGTCCCATTCATGTATTAAACTGCAAACTTGACAATCTCCTAAACAGAAAGTCCCACTCAACACAAAACGCTAAAACTCACAAGACACTTGGAAAATTCAAAAATTCATTTTGTGTGAATTATTTTTCTTCTTTTTTAAAAGGCTAATTTCAAACAGGCTATTTGTTAAAACCTACACCATGACCTGGCAAAGCCAACACGAATAAAAACCCACATTCCTCCAAAACAGTGGTTCTCAACTTTCCAAATATTTGACCCTTAGAGTTCATGTGGCGGCCCCCAAACAAAATTCTTTTGCTACCTCATAACCAATTCTGCTCGTTACAGGATTATTCACCACCACCACCACCTACCCCACCCACACAAGAGGTAGCAGCACATAGGTTGGTTGAGAACCACTGCTGTAAAAGAACAAGCCTGCAATCCCAATGCCTGGAAGAGGTTGAGGCAAGAAAGGCCCAAATTCAGGACAGCACAGTCTACATAATCAATCCCAGAATGGCTAGGGCAAGACCCAATCTCAAAAAGACAAAAGGGAAAACAAGACACTAAAGGAAGTGCCCTTCTGTTTTCTGCATTTACACTACTGGGAAGATCTTGTTCAATGTTGCCAATAAACATTTAATTAAACTTACTCTCTTCTAAAACTAGTGGTCTCATTACACCCAACAGCACACAGGTCAAAGACCAAACACCTCCATACATATCCTGCGACCCTCTGGTGCGGAAGAAAAGAATTGTCTGTAATCTGTCAATCGTTTTAAATAAACGCTGATTGGCCAGGCAGGAAGTATAGGCGGGAAAACCAGACAGGAAGTAGAGGTGGCATGAGGAGAACAGGATAATTAGGGAAGCAGGAAGCTTCCCTGACATTCCTGCGCAGACCACCAAGGAGGCAACAATGTAAGTTGCCCAGATGAGAAAAGGTACCGAGCCATGTGGCTAACATAGATGAATTAATATAAGTTATAATAGCTAGTAAGAAGCCTGAGATAATGGGCCCATCAGTTAATAACCCAATGTAGACTCTGTGTGTGATTTCTTTGGACAACCCTCATGAGTAAAACTGGAGCAGCCCTTTTCTAGCACTGACTCGTCAACGTGTTTTACAGTTTTTGACTACTTGTATATAAACACTAATTTTCAAATGACCCAGCATCTAAAGTTTTGTGTGATGTTTAGCCTTACCTTATCAACCAAAGACAGGGTCTTTATTTAAAGACAACCATCCAAGAGAATAGCTTAAATTGGGGGTAAAAACGACAGTGCAAAGCATGCATGAGTGCTATAAAAGTTTAATTGTTAGGACAAAAGCACTACATTATAAACATTAAGTGATCTTTCAGAAAATAAAATTTAGTGCAAAAAAATTAAAACCCCGTGAAAGTCCACTGTAAGCTCCATTTGAAGAATCTATAAGGAAGTCTCTACAATGGAAACAGTCCCAACAGAATTTGCCCAGGAAGAATAACTTCTGAAAATGGTAAACGGTACAGAGGACATCTTATAGCTTAAAATCAAGTCAACCACATACTAAAAAAGACATGCCGACAGGTCTTAATACATAGAACTGATTGGCAGTAGCATGCTTTATAGATCAGTGATTGTGGAAGTCATTTACAAGTTTCTGGTTCCAAGTTTTATTTACTGATTTTGGAATATCTCTCTACTGTAATACTCAAAAGGCCATCTTCCAAAATTTAGTAAGGATTCCATTTCAGTCTCATACCAGCTTTATAAAATATGTGATTAAGCTCAATATAATCACGCTCATTTATACAACAACAAAAAAGGCAATTATGTAATTCCTTTTCTCAAGTATTTATTTAAAGCAGTTTGCATGACATGTTAAATGTCACATTCAAGTACTGGCATTAACAGATCTCGTTTTCTTCCAGTATTTTCTTTCTAAAAGCAATTAAAGTCAAGGAGTAACCTTGCCTTCAAATTCTAGAGTGCAAACAGAATACAACCAATTCAATTACAAATAGATACAAATTAACTTTGAAGAGTTGTTGCCAAACATCGTTTCCCAAAATAGAATTCTAAAACCTTTATCAGTATAGTTAATGAAAATCCCTCCCATTTTAAGTTTAAAATAACAAATTTGGACCGCTTTAACACCTTCCCTTTACACAGAATCTAATTTTGAAACATCGTTACCTGCTTTCTTAAACTGGGGAATGAACCCAGGGCTTCCCTCCTTAGGCACATGCCCTGGTCCTAATGCAGTTTCCTAAATTCTTTCCCCTACCCTTAAAGGTACATCCTTCACCTTCTTAAATCACATGACTCTCAGATTATCGAAGGCTGTTTACAATAAAGCTGTCACAACCAAACATCCTTAAGACTCTAAGGTGCTCAGGACAACAGAGTAAATACAAAACCAGCCCAACTCCAGATTTCAACAGCAAGGCAATTTCAGTAAGCCAGTGGTTAACTCATGATGCAATGGATGACTCACATCATTGATAAGCGGGTCAAGGTACAAACAGTAAGAGTGTTATCTGCCTGTAGAGAATTTAAAAACCACAACTTAGTATGTTCCCAACGACAGCCACTTACTGCTACTGTCACCTGTATACTCACTAGAATGCTAATAATTTTCTGAATATTCTTCTCCCATGCTAGATGTAGAATTACTTTATAAAAATATGTAACTGTCTTTATACGAGATAAAAGCAAAAACTAGAACACCTTATGGAACAGCATGTTTATTCTATCTTTGAGTAAAGGTTTTTAATACATTAACATAGCTAAAGGGAGTTTATGTGAAATAAAGGATCCCAGGCAACACTGCCTTACAATACATATGTAGACAGCCTACACACCCCTATGAAGTACATTATAATCACCCTTCTCCCGATTACTAGATTACAGGCAACTGATGGCAAATTCAACAACAGCAAATTGAATTTGCACAATTGTGTATTTAACTGGTTAGAATTATTTTACCCAAAGAAATTTTCAGACAAGAGATCTAAACTCTGTTAAACTGTTAACAGCTTTAAAGTGGCCAGCAATGAATAAAAGTTATACCGTTATTTTTCAGCCTTTTCAAAAAATTAGTTAAAAAAAAGAAATCGATTGCACTATTAGGAAATTGTTCCAAAATACATTAACTTCATTATTACTGCATTAAGCATGGACCTAGAGAGTTTTACAATGCAGGCATTATGTTCATAACAAAAACTGTGCTAGATACTGGGTTCAACCCTTCTGGTTGTCAAGAATCCTAATACTTCAACATCCTAAATACAAAATGCAAAGCACAAGGTAGTCTTAACTAAAGAAATATTCCAAGCATAAAAGTATAAAAATTAAAATTTCTAAACATGTAAAGTAACAAAACTTACTCAGAATGAGCTGCCATCTCCACAACACCCTGAATTCTAACTTGGGAACACCATACGATGAATTAACAGTCACCCCAGTGCCCAAAGGATAGATATGGCAACATGGCCTGACTCTAATACACACTAAGTTTGGGGAAAGAGTTCATTAAAAGAAACAGAACCCCAGGAAGAGAAGTAAACTCACTGGGTAGTAGATACCTAGTAAACCAAGATACAAAATTGACTCAGGAAAGCAGACCTAGAAACTGCATTGCCTGGGAATTGGCAATACAAACAGGTCTACCCAGAACTAAAAATCAAAGCTACCTAACAGTCTAACAAGATTTAATTTACCTGCTTTATTTCCTTCCCTCTAGCTTTCACCACTAACCATCCTACATGTACAATACACACACAACCAACTTTACTGAAATTCTACTGAATAGCAAGCATTTTTTAAAATGTGAGCAGTGGGGGGCAAATAAGAGGAAATAAGCTTTCTAAGTTTAAGAGTTTTTGAACAAATGTTAAGAAAACAGCATTCTGTGAGCATGGAGGGGAATTCAAAATACCCCTGCAGAGTCCCCAATGACAAAGATGTGGTAGCCCAAGCCGGTACACATATGGGTAATGAACAAAAACCAAGGACTGGTTTAAAGTCTGATGTCACTTAAGACCGCCAGATCTTCCAGCAGTCAACGGACTCATTCTGGCAAGAAACTATTGTCTGAAGCAGTTGCAATGGTTTTCTGGACACATCTGCCTTCTTTCCTCTTTGAGATGAGAACACCGCAACCCAGATGCTCACCCTTCAGGCAGGGTGGAAACTGCCACAAGCTTAACCAGAGTATAAAAAAAAAAAAATCTATCTAGAGCATCCGATGAAAATTATGAACAGGAAGATGTCCAAGCAACAGGATGTAAAGCAAAATGCCTTTAGTGTTGTCTTCCTAAGTTGGGTTCTTGCGAGTGTTCAGGTCAGCCTTGAAATGAGCTCAAGTGATCCACTTCAGCCTTCCCAGGATTGATTACAGGATTATCCTATCAGTAAAGCCTTAGAAGAGGAAGAAAGATGAAGGGCACACATAAAATTATAATAGGTTGGAGAAGAGCATCTGAGAAATCCTAAGGTGAACTGTTTTTTAATTTAAATTGTAGAAACTGGAAAATAGGGGGAAAAAAATCCCAGGAAGTTCTTCATAGTTTATTAACACTTCCCAGAACTGAAGAGTAAGTTTGTACAATAGAAGTCACTGGCTGCTTAGACTCCACAGTTCAGGGACATGGTAAACCCTACTTAAAAGACTCATGTAAGACCCAGATTCAAATTATCAACAAACTCTCTCACAAACCTCTCTATCCAGCTAACTAGGAATGCAACTACGGTGTTGAAGACACCTAGGTCTCGGCACTATGGGAAGATACTATGCCCAAAACAAGCAAACACTTTGGAAAAATAAAGGACTTAATTGAAAGACAAAGAATTCCTGAAAGCAACTGCCTCAGGCTGAAGATGTAAAATGAGAAAACAAAGCTGACAAGATTGGCACAAATGGCAAAAGTTCGAGAAATAAATTAGGGGTCAGAAATCAGAAAGATATCTAGGTCAATCATTAATACTTAAAATGGGTCTGAGAATAGAACTTTAAATGTGATTTAGTGGAAACAAAAGAAACATAAAAACCAGGTTGTCTGTAATTCTTTGCAGAAGAAATATTTAGATAGTGGGTCAGGAGTACAATGACTTCCAAAATTTATTAACAAAAAATAAAATCAAATCTGAACACAATGGCTTCCTACTTTCTACCAATTTGTTTAAACACTAAATCTATTACAGGACCAAGATTAATCTGATAGCAGTTAGTGAAGTATGTATGTGATGTGAGGTTCTTATGTAAAATAAGCATAATGAATGATGTGCAATCTAGCTTAACATATTTAAGCGACCAAGTCAAGTGATTAAGATCCAGGATAACATGCTTTCTGTGTTAGGCCAGGAAAATATTTGAGGCTTTCAAAGTTAAAGCACCTCACTCTGCCACTGTAATACAAAAGCAGTATATGTAAACAAATGGGCATATTTTTGTATTAATTTTGTAATTAATTTCTAATTAAGTGCATTAATTTTTGTAAATGCGGGCTGAAGGCCCCATTTTAGATGTATCTCATGAACTCTCAACTTCAAACACTGGCTGTTATCATTAAAAAGTCTAGTGAGGAAGTCAAATTCTTTTTTTTTTTAAAGTAAAGATATATTTTATTAAAATGACATGGGAAGTCAAATTCTTCAAAGACATAACTCAATACCACAAACTCCAGCAGCATTTGCCCACACAAGAACAGCACCATCCCTCACCTGACTTTCTAACAGCCACTCGAGTCTGATTCCAATCAACTCATCAAACTGAAAACTTACCAGGGCTGAATATATTATTAACATATATTTCAGTAGTAACTAAAAAGAATTTTTCCATCCAAGTTGATAGAATTACAGCCCTGAATGCTAAAAGCATAAGAGTCACCAATTTATATAATTACACACATAAACAACTTTCACACATGACCCTCTGACTTAATCCTGAAGTTATCACTTATACCTCACCACACACCCTTAGGGCAACAGAACTTCTGGAGGCATCTTACCTTTAAAACCTAGACTCAGTTAATAGCCCAAGC
>JAQHUG010000138.1:4975036-4995036 GCA_028555095.1 Dicrostonyx torquatus | reverse complement strand
GTACAACCCAGACACAATGGGTTATTCCTGTAGTTTGTGGGACAGAGGCAGGAAGGTGTCTTAAATTAAGGAGTTCAAAGAGAATAAGAAAGAAAAAGTTCAAGGACAGCCTAGGTTACCTAACAGACCCACCATCTATGTGCCCAGTACTACTTTACATATGCACATGGCTCAACAAAAGAAAAATGTTCCCTAATCTTCAGATCTGCTCAATTTCCTTATTACAAAAAAATTTTTGCAACTCCAAAAACTACATTGGCCAAGTCCACTCAATGTACAATCACACATTAATTTTTGACATAAACTGGATCAAAACACACATACCTCACCAAAACCACCAAAATACTCTCTTATTTTCTCTTCTGGTGTATCTGGAGAAAGGCCACCAACAAAAATTTTTTTGACGGGCTCTTTTGTTTTCATGGCTTTGGCCCTTTTAGGATCAATGACTTTCCCATTCAATTTATGTTCTTTCTGATCCATGACCTAAGAAAATTAAGTTTTTCACTTTAATATGTAAAACTTAACTAATGTACAGAAATAAACGACTTCAGCTAATAGAGACTAGTGCCCAAGTATAAAAGTCACTAAGAATGATGGAGGGGAAGTACCACACCAGTTGAATTGATTACTAGGTAACCATCACCTTTAACTGACAACATAAACAATGGCTGCTAATGACAAATAAAAAGTTGATTGTGTATAGATATCTGCCGGTGTGAGGGAACTACTCTATTCTGAGACTTGAGTAAGAGAGACAAATTGCTTGTCTAACAAAAATGTAAAACAGGCACTTTCTGCCAAATTGTCATACTTTATCTTTTTAATTAGACTTTTAAAATCCCCCACTACCTTCTTGAAAAATGTCTGCTAGGACTGAACATAGACCATGTACTTATTACACCTCAGTCCTTTTTAAAATTACTTTTAATTTAGAAAGGCTGGTACATGGAAAGTATTCAGTAAATAATTCCCAAATTAACACAGGGTGTGTTATGCACCTTCGCTGTCCCAGAACGTGGACAGTAGAGGGCAAGAGATTCAAGTAATACAGCCTAAGACATATGGAACCTTGTTTCCAACAAGGAAAGAATGTAAGAAATGTGTCTCGTCTTTCTCATGAAAAGAACTCACAAGTAACACACAAGTTTACTCTATCAAATTCTCCATGTTTCATTAATCAGAATATGTAACACACTACCTTATCTACACTCTCCGATTCTTTAAATAGCACAAAGCCAAAACCCCTTGATCGCCCTGTGATAGGATCTAACTTCAGAGTGCAGTCTACAACTTCACCAAATTTGGAAAAGTAGTCCTTCAGATCTTTCTTTGTAGTGTCCCAGCTAAGGCCTCCTATAAACATTTTCCTGTAAAGACAAAAAGCAGTATTAAAATGCTATGAAGGAAATTAAACCTTGCCTTGCATTTACTCACATCAGTAACACACCCTTTTCAAACTACTATTTTATTTAGTACAATAAAATATTCTTCCTACAAAGACACGTATCAAAAAACAGTACCGTTTAAAGTTCCACTTAACATTGCTCCTTCTGATCAACCACAATACTGAGCAAGAAGCTAACTACTGGTATTTACATACATATACATATATACATGTATATATGTATATATACATGCATGCCAAATAAAAGTATTAGTTTTTTAAAGGTAAAATCTTGGCTTCCAAATCTTAACAAATCTTCATTAACCATGTCAAGGGCTATGCTGCGGTCTCCAGTGTGGCAGCACCCAGCACACTGTCTACGCTGAGACTCCTTTTCTACTTTCAATAGTTCTCCCATCTGCAGAACTCTTAGCACATAAAATGGAAAAATGGTAAACTAAACTAGCCTTTTTCACTTCCAAGAGTCCTTAAAAAGAAACAAAGTAATCATGTAAACAGCATGGAGAAAGAATTACCCACTGAATCACATGTCAGTAACTTAGATGATTTATTTACTGACAGTAGAACCTCAGCTAACAAGTTATGAAATGCTTAGGCCTGTAAAATGCTAAGTGGAAAACACCCAAGTCTCAACATACAGTAAAATGCCAAAAAGCAGTTCTGGCAGCAGTGGTGATCCTTTCTACATCTGCTTGTTTCACCAATAAGTTAACAGCAGTAATTATAAAAGCACATCTGTACCTTTTACCCTTTAAGAGTCAAACTGAAAACAGTAAGCTGTCAAAATTAGCCCTGTAAGGCTAAAATTTTCACTTCAGAGATAAAACCATGCTTGCTCAAGATGTTCTCACCTTCATAACTTGGGGGAAAGGGGGTGTCATGAAAAGGGATGGGGAAGATAAGGCACCAACTCTCAGCTCTGCAAACAGTAAACATATCTCCCCACTTTGCACCTTTAACAGGCTGCCACTACAGACCAGTGGGCAGTAAGATACTCATCAATCTCTTTATCTTCACTTCTAAGGCGTCCAGCTAACTGAAGTGTTATTATCATTCTTACAAGTTTGTTTGAATTAATGCTAATACCAAAACTAACAGTATAAATAAACTTACTTCAGGTGACATTCAACTCTTTCCATTTAAACTTAGGTTTTCAACCTGAACATATTACAAAGCAGGCCCCAATTTTCAAGACTCTTTCAAAGTGTCTAGTCCTAAAGTAAGATTTATAACCATTTAGTAATGTTATAATCAAATGAATATAACCAAAGCCCATTATGTACTTTTAAATGTGTTTATTGCCAATTCCATGGAAAATTTAAAACTTCTCAATACACGTTTCTTTCAATTGAATAATGCCAACTCCTAATATATAATCCTTATTTAATAACCGCTGCTATATACACAGTATTTTTTTACCTACAGACCAGAATACAACTTTCATAAGTGAAAATTCATTACCAACATGCACCTTTCAAAGTGAGACAGATGCTAGTCTTTAGCAAGGATATTAACTACAAAGCAACGGTCTCTTGCTTAGATACCCGTTAGGTTATACAACAGAAATTCAGCTAAATTTAACTACCTAGTAACCATTTCTGTTATTACAGAATTTCCACATGAATAACTGAATAATTTAGAATTATTCTAACCAAACTGACATCCTATATAAGACAGTGTATGGTAAACCTGAAAACCAAGAAAAGTCTGTCTAGTCCATTACCCAACTATCAGGACAGAATGTTTTTATTCCATGAATATATGTATAGGGAGAAAGTCCTCAATTTAAAATTGTTATATATACTTCTGTTATCAGAAGACTGCAGAAATGACTCAGAAGAACACTGGCTGCTCTTCCAAAGGACCTGGGTTCAATTCCCAGCACCCACTTGACAAGCTCAGAGTTATCTCTAGCCCCAGTTCCAGGAGATTCGACATTCTCACGCAGAATATATACAGGCAAAACATAGCGCACACTAAATAAATCTTCAAAAAGAAATCACACATAGAATGAGGTGTCTACTATTTTCAAACCACATAACTGCTATTTCGATAGGAAGTTAATTTTCTAAATATTAGATATGCATACCAAGTCACCAACTGACCCAATGGCCTAATGGAAGTGCTCTCTTAATAACGAACAAACAAAAACCTTTGCACTCTTAATAGAGCTAAAACTGTTCACTGCAAACACATTCTATGAACCTCCTTTGTCCAGAATATTAAATATTCTCGTCAACTTTTATACATTGCATAGTATTACATTTTTCTCCAAGGACTGTTTGTCCTCCCTAGTCCTCCAACTGTTTGTTTTCTTTCTCCAACTGTTTTAAATGAAATGTTTTATTTAAGACTATTTGTGACGAGGTCTTACACTACAACTCAAGCTAGCTTCAAATTGGTGCCAATTCTCCAGCCTCCACCTCTAGTGGAGCTCCCACAATTGGCTCCAAGGAATGATAGTCTTCAACACAGCAGTCATGATTTAACAGCCTATGGACCTGCCATTTCTCTTAAGCTACAGTAGCATGTTCATCTTCTCTGAAGCAAGCTACTAATACACCAGGTGCACCTCACTTGCTTAGCTTTTAGAACACATTTTCTTTCAGTTTTGCCAGCAAGCAATTACTTGTTATATAATGAATATCTCCCTTCCAAGATACAAGAGGCCAGGTAACATGTTTCCAAATCTTCTGTGAAATGTAACATCTTCTGAACTAAAGCTTAAAATTAGTATTTTGGTAGCACAATTACTTGACATTTCTTTTTTTCTTTTCTTTTGCTTTAAGAAAAGTTGAACAGATAACCAGAAAAGCCAATACACTGCAACAAACATTGTATTCTATCTTTACTAAATGGAGTATTTTTATTCTGTAGGCACAAGGTTTAACTATATAGTATGCAGCCTAGTGGGAGAATGTCTGCTAAACTTTATGGACAAATAAGCACCTATTGTAAACTCTCTAGAACACCAGCATGAACTTCCTCTCATTCTGAGATGACTTGAGATTAACACTAATTTGGACTACTTTATACAGTCATTATCTTGTTTAAAGCACAATACCTATTGTCTGTCAATAGGGATGGAGCCTGAAATCAAAGGTTTATTCTGAAATTGCTATTAACTCTTGCGGACATAAACACCTTTCACCAAGGTGACAGAACTTTGAAGTTTCTAAGCAACCAATTTAAAACTATCAAGAGAACTGTCAAAGTAGCAACAGTCTCCTAATGCTATAACCTAAATTTAAAATGTGTTCCTTAGCTGTTAATGAACCAACTATCCCAATTAAAGAACTTACCCTATTGTCCCCTCTACTCCATTTTTTTTTAGGTTTCATGTAATCCTCCCTGATGGCAAACTTGTAGCATATCTTACTGCTTCAGCCTCCCCAGTGCTGGGGATAATAGATATGCACCACCATGCCTGACAAAGTTTAATTTCTTACAGTTTTTTTTTAAAGATTTTTTTATTATGTATACAGCGTTCTGTCTGCATGTATGCCTACTCGCCAGAAGAGAGCACCAGATCTCATTACAGATGGTTGTGAGCCACCATGTGGTTGCTGGGAATTGAACTCAGGACCTCAGGAAGAGCAATCAGTGCTCTTAACCTCTGAGCCATCTCTCCAGCCCTAATTTCTTAATTCTACTTATAAACAAAGTATTTCAATAGCCCAAAGGAAATACAGACTCAATAATGTGTTTTCAGTTACTGATAAGAAAGTCAAGTGTCAGGATTACTGATTAAGAAAGTCAGTGTCAGGGGTTGCAGAGATAGCTCAACGGTTAAGAGCACTGACTATTCTTCCAGGACCTGGGTTCAATTCCCAGCACCCACATGGCAGCTCACAACTGCCTGTAGCTTTACACCAATGCACATAAAGTTAAAATAAACTATATATATAAAAAGAAAGTCAAAAACAAAACAAAAAAGTCAGTCTCATAGTTACATAAACTTAGTATTGATGACTGACTATCCGGATTCTCAGCTCTGCAGGGCCACTCAGAAATTTAGACTCCTTTGTGGAACATCTTATTGCTTTTTACTGCAAGGTTAGAGATAGGGGGCCAACTGTCAGTTTTTATATGCTAGTTCTGCCACCTACTAACTATCCAAAGGCAGTTAAAATGATAATGGTCACCTGCAGTCAGGAATAAAAATTGCTTTAATTTAGAGGACTGTACTTTAATTCAAGAAAAGTTATTTTTAGAGGCAACACTAAACAAAGTTTCTTGTTTTCATTTTCTTTTTTAATAATTTATTTACATTTGTTTCCTTTGCATTGGTATTTTGCCTGCATGTATGCTCTGTGTGAGGTTGTCAAATACCCAGGTTAAGAAATTATGTCACTTTCCTTTAAGAAAAATTATAAGCCAGGTGGTGGTGCACGCCTTTAATCTCAACACTCAGGAGGCAGAGGCAGGCATATATCTGAGTTTAAGGCCAGCCTGACCTACAGAGAGAGTTACAGACAGTTGTGAACTGCCATGTGGGTGATGGGAATTGAACCTGGGCCCTCTAAAAGAGCAGCCAGTGCTCTTAACCACTGAGTCATTTCTCCAACTCATTTGCTTTCATTTTCAAGTAGAGAGGCTTCATAAATTCTAACACTAAAGGGAAAATCATCCAGGAAAAAAGTTTTCCATAAGATCACGTATGTTCAATGCCGAAGTTCTAAAATATCCTGTAAGATTTAAATACCCAGGTTAAGAAATTATGTCACTTTCCTTTAAGAAAAATTATAAGCCAGGTGGTGGTGCACGCCTTTAATCTCAACACTCAGGAGGCAGAGGCAGGCATATATCTGAGTTTAAGGCCAGCCTGACCTACAGAGAGAGTTCCAGAACAGGCTCCAAAACTATACAGAGAAACCCCGCCTCAAAAAACAAAATGAAACAAAAAATCCAGAAAGTATATGTCTGTGTGTTCTGCAAGTGCACTAGGAACTGGAGTTTCAGGGAGCCCCAACACCTGACTTGGTTGGATCCTCTGGTAAAACAAGCCTCTATAAATGTAGCTTCTAAGACCTCTCAGTAACTCAACTCTACCCTACATATATGTCAGTGTTTTTTTTTAAGTAATTAAAAGCATAAAAAGCAATACCTAGCAAGCAGTGGTGGCTGATAAAAAATGCCTTAATAATCCTAATTACCAAGGACTATAATCCTAGCACTTAAGAAACTGAGGCAGGAGGATCAATAAACTAAGCTATTATTTGACTCTGAGCTATTATTTGACTATGTCTTAAAATAAATAAATAAATAAAAAACTGTCACCCTCTCCTTAGTACACAAAGCTAACTTTCCCCAGACCATGGAGATCACTAGTTTAATACTGCAAATTTGATATCTTATTTAAAGATGCTTTCCCTATCAAGTCTTTTGCTTCCACTTGAGATAAAGCAATGTTTAACCACCCCCCAACAACTCATACCAGTATAAGCCTGATCAGCTGTAACTGCCCATTCACTGGCACCCTTTATAAAAGTGTTACTCAAAGCTCAATTTTTAAAGCACTACAATGATAAACTCCATAAATCTCAGCAGCATGTATTAAAGAGCATTTTCTTTAGAAATTATGGATTTATTTTAAATGTAATCACTGGTTACTTTTTAACACTGGGGAACTACCTTGGTAGGGAGTGACTTTACAATAAACTACCCCTGGAAACACCCTGACAAACCTTTAACAGTAACAAGACATCTGACGTGGTTTACAGCACTTGGAAAATACTTTTTAACTATTTAAAACTGTATTAAAGTAAGCTAGTGAAGGATATTTAATCAGTAAAACATACATCCCAATATTATCTGCCCATTATTAAACAGGTAATTCCTCCCTAAGACTTCTATATTATGGTATTTTAAAGCTAAGTGTGAAAAAGTATCGTAATATTCAAGACTGACATATAAGAGCAAACATCTCAAAGAATGATTTTAAATTCTTTTATATTAAATCTCATTACTCCACAAGGAACCCACATCAATCACCATAAGAAAGATAACTACAGGGCTGGAGAGATGGCTCAGCGGTCAAGAGCACTGGCTGTTCTTCCAGAGGTCCTGAGTTCAATTCCCAGCAAGCACGTGGTGGCTCACAACCATCTGTAATGAGATCTGGTGCCCTCTTCTGGCCTGCAGGTACACATGCAGACAGAACACGGTATACATAATAAATAAATCTTAAAAAAGAAAGACAGATAACTAGACTGAAAACATCTTCCTAGCACTCAGGAGGCAGAGAGGCAGGTGGATCTACAGGAATTCAAGGCCAGCTGGTCTATATATTGAGTTCCATGCCAGCAAGGGCTACATTGTAAGATCCTGTGTCAAAAAGGAAAGCAGGCATAACATCTAAATTAAACATGACAGCTTTTAAAAATAAACCTTAAAAGTTTAACCCAGTATCTCTACCACACTGTTCAATGCTGTAGATAAACTTCCAACCTTATAAAGTAAACTTCCACTTACCCACGAGTTACAGACTGGTGTTTCCTTAACCTAGAGGTTAAGATTTGAGTTAACCGAGGCCACTACCTATTCATAATCTTAGAAGTTTTCTACTAGGTATTAATTTAGATAATACTAATGAAACAGAAATGGATGTTTACTTTTCTTAACCTAGGACTATAGGTAAGTTTTCCAACATCAAGCCAAATCACCAAGCCCTACCATCTTTCAGCATCACATTACTTTTTAACGTAATGAAAATCTGGAGCTCATTTCCAAGACATTTGTTTACTGGTGGCTTATTCAGTGTATCTGCTGACACTTTCATTCTGCCTCTTAAGATTACCGTGGAGACAGAAGGTGGGATTCCTAACTCATTATTCATTCATTTATTTTGATGGCCAAATATGGATCAGTATTTCAGTACAGAACCCAACTTAAAAGCTATCACTATGACTACTGAACAAATATGCCAATACAAAGTCTTCCCCCACCCTATAATACTTAAGTACACAGCATGAACATACTATTTTCACACTCCAGAAACTAAAATATGCTTACCTTTACTCCACAAGAGTAAATCACTGGCAGTAGCAACTATTAGAGCAATGGATAAATACACACAAGACATGAAAGTAGGCTGTGTAGTCAGTCTTCCTATGGTGAGCATTGTCTCCAGCAAATCAGAAAAACAAGTAAAAACGTTCTATTAACCTGAGACCACACTGCTGGAAGTAACAGGAGCAAATCCCAGGCCTCCTGCATCAGTGTGGTGTCCTATCTACTATAACCCAAAGCACAGCTACATCAAACAACTAACCAGTTCTGCATCACTCCAATTGCTAACATGCACACTCGAAGCATACGAAATGGAAGAGTCATTCTGTTTGTTTTCTTATGTTCTCAGGCATGGCTTCTAACATCACCTAAAGTTAAAGACGATCAGTCAGTTATCTTTCCTAAACTGGACTGTGAAGGACATACATACACAATCTACCAATCTAACTACAGATGTACATATGAGATGACTTACATACCCCAGACTACCATGGCTAAATTACTGAGACTATATATGCATTTATACAAGGTGTCACTTAAGCTCAAGAACTTGTCCAAGTTTAAGGCATTGTCTCAAAAATAAGCATTTGCCAAACAGCACTCCATGCCTATTATCTCAGATCCTGGGAGGCTGAGTATGAAGAGTCTGGTGATTTCTAGACCAGTCTGGGCTAAAAAGTGAGATCCTGTCTTGAACAACCGACTGAAATTTTAAATGACAATCCAGCCTAATCCCAGGCCTATATATTCCATTATCTCTCTTAACAGATGACTAATGAGCCTACTACTACTCCTAGATGGGAGCATGGCTCAGGAACAGAACATTCGCCCACAGTTTTATCTCCATTATGGATGAGGAAAACATTGAAAGTTGCTCCCCTAAATTTGGAGCTTCAGTTTCTACAATTTTACCCCTGCAAAGGTTCCAAACTGAGTAAACACGGAGACCCAACTACTTACAGTCCAGGCCTGTAAATCCAATGTTTTTTGTGGTTTTTTTTTTTCCGAGACAGGGTTTCTCTGTAGCTTTGGAGCCTGTCCTGGAACCAGTTCTTGTAGACCAGGATGGTCTTGAACTCAAGAGATCCGCCTGACTCTGCCTCCAGAGTGCTGGGATTAAAGGCGTGCGCCACCACCGCCCGGCCCCAATCTTACTAAGATCAAAAGGCCAGTAAATTTGGCATGAGAAGCCTCTAAAAGTACTATTTTTTCAAACAATGTTCAAACTGTCTCAGAAACACTGGGGTTTCTAATATATCCTCCAACATTTCAAACAAAAACATGTGGGAGTCCCTTCTCAAAAAGGAGAGAACTACTGACCTCTAAGAAGAATCCCACTCAAGCTTTCACACTAATGGTTACAACTCAGTGACAGGTGACACTGCCCTCCTGGACCATCTTATACTGACTACTCAGTCAAACTGTTCTATTTCCCACTCAACCCCACCTCCAAAGTATCTAATCTGGTAACATTGCTTCTAGTATTCCAGGTTCCCAACAGTCTTTATATTCTGAAAACTGTCCCTATAGTTTACAACATGGCATGCACATGCACATTTCCCCAGACACCACCTACCCCACCACAAAGAACTGAGACACTGCAGTGATTTTACACACTGCAATTTATTATATATATAAACAGCAGGGATCTTAAAGTTGTAGATATTAAAGTGGCTAACAAGATAGCTCAACAGGTAAAGGCACTTGCTGCTGTGTCTGAGACCAGAGTTCAATCCCCAGGACCCACATTATAGAATGAGAACAGACTCTCACCAGTTTCCTTTGATTTCCACATAAGCACTGATACACAAACAAATCTAACATCAAAAAACAATTTTAAAGGTGAACTCAGTGGGCCATTTTACTATGGTAATGAACCACTGTTGCCAAATCCCATTAATCATGAAATAAGGAGACTCTTCTACCTACAGCCCCTACCACTTGAGATGGAGACATGAATACTAGGTAAAGGCCAGTCTAGGCACGTAGACCATGTCTCAAAAATTGTACTTCAGGACAAAATCTCATTTTAACAGGAACTGCACACAGAAGTGTTTAAAAAATGAACTTTACATGATTTTTAGCCTACTAACCAATCTCATCTTCACTATAGAAACTATTATTTATATAACTATATAAACTGGTGAGGAAGACAGAGAAACACAGGGTATACACACATGGACATCAAAAAAGTAATGTTTAAGCATCTTCATTGTTTTGTTCAGAAAGTTTAGCATCTGCAACAAAATGGAGTTGGATAAATGGACAATTATCAAGTCAACTTAGAGAAAGAAAAGAGGGAGGGATGAAGAGGATAGAAGGGGAACGTGGCCACATAGGGGCAACACACCTCTATTCCAACAAAGAGACTTGTGAGGTATAGAAATGAGCCTCCTAAGCCTCGGCAACATAGTGAGACTGTCTCCAGAACAAGGGTTGGAGGGTAAGAATGCCTTCAAAGTGTAAAAGTGTAAAACTGTTTCTGAAAAACCTACCACCTAAAAAGTCTGCCAGTGGAGAACTGGCCATCACCTGAAATGCTCTGTAACACTGACAGAAGTTAGCCAACTTTCTCCAAGAGATGACCACAGAAAGCTCTACACATATTTGCTACTGAACAAAGGAGCAAAGATAATTCTTTTAACAGTGAAAGCAATGACCTTCAAATCTAAGATCAGTTCAACTTACTACACACAATTAACAATTACATAAGGCTCAAACAGAAGACGAACGTAGTTAAATTTTAATTTGACATTATTACCTATTTAACTATCTATGCCCAGCAGGCACCAAAATATAAGGTTCATCCAAACATGATTATTTACTATGTCTCATTCAGACCCCACCCAGTCGTTTTGCACTTTACCTCCAACTTAAAACTGGACAATTATGAGTAGATGAGAATAGTTTAAAAATAAACCCCATATAAAATATTATAAAATATGTAAAATATAAAATATTAAATATTTCCAAAATAATAGACATGGTCTGAAAAGACAGACATAAGGCAGTGTACTGGTTTTTTAACCTCCAATGGTGAGAGACACAACCCAGGAAAATTAAAATATGAGCCTGAGGGCAGAGACTGACATTTTAGGGGGGAAAAGTGGGATAAAAAGAATACTCAACCTACCAGCCTCCAAAGGGAAGTCATGCAAATGTGAACACATGTCAACCAACTGTAATTAACATTCCAGCCAAATCACACTGAAAATAAAAAATCTGGTAAGAGCTGTAGTGGGAAAGCCACATTTAGCCCACCTATGTATAGTACAATCAATGCTTAAAGTGTTTATATTGTTGGTGAAGCTATAGGACTTTGCATAAAGCACAGTAATATACTTAAGGAACTGTCTATTTGACAGACTACTTCAGTATAACATGCAAGACATTTCAACACACAATATTTTTCTCAAGTAACCTTTATATTTAGCTTTAAGCTTAGAATTTAAACAAAATATATTTCAACCTAATAAAAACTAAATGAAGTACAGTAACTTTTCTGCTTGCCCATATTTAAAAATTACTAATTACATTTAGTTTAGGTTGGCCAAATTGTCATTGTATCATGCATTATCACAAACCATATACCACGCAATGGCATCAATTTTGCCCATGGATTACTTAGGATATCTAAAAAGTCTTTATAGCCCAGGCACAAGACTCATCCTAGCGTATTAATGTCTAAAAATTTCCTGGGACTCAATGGGCAACTTAATTATAGAGCCTCTGCATGTTATGACTACTGAAATCTTTATAAGACAGAAATAAAATTTAAAAGTTTTACCATTCTTCCCGCTGTGCCGTCGCTGCTTCAGTGTGTCGTGGGGAGGAGTTTGAATGGCTAGGGAATTAACAACCGGTACAGCAACCAATCAAAATTCTAGTTTTAGTTTTTGACATTGTTAGGGTTAAAAACTAATTCATTTATACGTCAGTTCAACAAAAAAATAACTACAAAAACAGCTAGCTACTTTGTAACTGCAAAACTCAGGGGTAATAGAAAGCCTGCCCCAGTTACACAATTAACAATTTTGGTGCCTCTGTCCAAAGAACAGAATTGAGAAAGCAAAACCCAAAATGTTAAAAACTTAATTTTTCAAATAATTAAGTTATTCCTTTCTAAAACTAAGCCACATTACCATTCAAGATTAGTTTTGTTTCAATTCACTTCCCCTCCCACCAATTCCCCACATAAGCCAGTACAACCAGTAGCTGACAAGAGTGTCAGTCTTAACTGAGATTTTTTTTTTAAAACTATATTCCAAGTACTTCTCTGCTGCCCCAACCTCCCTACAAATCTTAACTCTTAAGCACTAATGGAAATCATGTTTTCTAATACCAGGCTTAAATGACATTTACTCCCCACCAAAACTTTTCTTTATAGTGTAAAAAAAAAAAATTGCATACGCACAGCCCATTATTTAAAAAGTATCGAAACGGTAACTCAAGATCAGCAATCTGTAATGGGAACATGAAAATCTAAGGACCCGGGTCCATCCCACCTTCCTAACCTTCTGTATGATACTACGCTCCAAAAACTGCATTTTAACATATTAAAAGCAGCTTTTGGTGGCAATACAAAAGTTACTTCAATTAGAAGCAGATTAGCACTGAAAAAAATCCTTAAAAATTAACCCATTGAACAACACAGAATTTATTGTATTTTAAAGGGCGAGTGGGCTTCTTTCAACAATAGTAAGAGGGCGAGACTGAGAAGAAACCAAAACAGGCTCCTGGGCACTGAAAAGGCGGGAGAGAAAATTTTAAGTTGCACAGAGTAAGTAAGGAAGGACTACGATCTGCACAAATAGGCAACCCTGAGGGCGCGAAAAGGGTGCACAGTAGAGTAACTTGGCAGAATGGGGGTAGGGCAACCGCAGGCAGGAGGTAGAAGGGCCCCAGTCAAATGCAGGCCCCAACGACCACAAGGACTTAAATGGAGCCCGAGGAGCCAGACCAACGCGCCATCAGGAAGGAGACCGGGAGCATCGGCAGGCCCAGTCTGTCTACAGCACAAATGCAGGGCCTGGGTGAGCGTGCCGTGGTGTCGGCGTACAGTGGACAGAACGAACGCGTCCTAAGGCGAAACTTATTTAAAATGCTAAAAACCACTGGCCTGAAGCCGACGCGGGAGAAAGAGAGGTGGACAGCCTACACCTTCCTGAAAGCAAGAGCGGATAAATAATCGCACCGTCTCGGGGTGGTGGAGAAGCACCCACCCAACCTCGGAAAGCCTAGTAAAAAAGCATTCTGTGCGTTTGCGTTTTTAAGCCTAAGAGGTTAGAAATCCGGGAGAGATGGCGGGGGGGGGGGGTGTTAGCTCCGTCAGGCGGGAAAAAATCCTGGCGGCTAAGTCGGTGGGAGGAGACCCACGGCGAGGGAGGAAAGAGGGCGGGCCGCGGAGTAGCATGGTGACGGCTAAAGGTGGAAACGTGTGTGATGGGGGAGGGGGCGAGCAGGCAGGGAAGGAGGAAATGCAGGCCCCGGGGAGCCCGAGTACAAGAGGGGCGGCCGGGCCAGCAGGCCATAGCACTCGGGCCTGCGGGCGGGCGCGGGAGCGAGGCCTAATGGCGGGGAGGGGGGAGGGGGCCTGGCGAGCGGCTGCCCGGGGCCGCCCCTTACTCACCCTTCATCCTCCTCGTTCTTACTGGCGTCGATCTTCGCCCCCTCGGCCTCGGCGCTACCTCCCTCGGTGCCTCCGGCCGCGGAGCCGCCGCCGCTCCCGCTTCCCGCCGCCGCTGCCCCCGGCGCCGCCGCCGCCGCCACCATGGCTCCCTCCTGCTCGCCCGCCGAGCCGCCTACCGCCGCCGTGGCCGCCGCCGCCGCCCCGTCCCCTCCGAACTGCTCCTCCGACATAGCGCTGCTGCCGCCGCCGAGACGACACCCACCGCCGCGAACCGAAACTAGCAGCAAAGTGATCCCCGCCGCCGCCGCCGCGCGCCCGCTCTACCTCCCGAGGCACACAAGACAAGGCGCGCGCGTGGCTGCAAGGGCTCCGGCGCCTCGTCCCCGGCCTGCCCCCCTCGCCTCCCGCTCTCGCGCGGCGCGCACTCGCACTCTTCCCCCACGGCCGCGCTGGAAAACGAAGAAGGCGCAGCGGCGGCCACTCTCGCCTCCTCCTCGCTTTAATGGCGCCGCCGCGGACCACCTAAAATGGCCGACGGAAGAACGGCGCGTCCCGGTCACGTGACGCCGGAGCGCGCCCTTCGCGCCTCCTCCGCCCCTTCCACCGCGAGTCCCCACCCACCCGCCGCCCCCTCCCCTCGCGGGCCCGCCCCTCTTGTTCCTCTCTCCGCTCGCTCTCACGCTCCTCCGGCGCGCCGCGCGGGCCTTTAAAGGGAACCGGAAGTGACGCGCCAGAGAAGGACGCGCGGCTACCATCGAGAACAAGGAGCGCTGGTTCGGGGCGGCGGCTAGAGAGACCTCCACGTCCCTTGGTCCCGCCCTTCCGCGGATTCCTGGAGTCCCTCGCTCCTCCTCGGCCGTGGCTGGCCCGGGCGGCCGGCCCGGAGGGGTGTGGTTTAGGCCACCTCCCCGCGGTGGCTCCGGCCTCGGCGGTTGCGGCCCCGATGGCCTGCGTGGGGCGGTGGCCACGCGTGTGCCCTGGTCGCCGCGCTCCTCCGCCCGTCGTCCCCACCTGCTCCGGGTGACATTGAGGTTCCGCCGCGGCTTTTTCGCAGAATTTCTTTCCAGCTCTTAACGCTTTACTTCCGTTACTAGAAGAGCAGAAAGCCGGCCACAATTCTTTGAAGTTCCTAGGGGTTGGGAAGTGTGTTAAAGGCGACGCCTGGGTTCGTATTTTTAATGAGTTCCAGTCTTTGTTTTAAGTAGGATATATAGATGTCATGAATCATTTTTACAAGATTTTTAAGTTTGCGGTGTTGAGGTGGCGATTTTATAAAAAGAAAAGTGAAACATTGTTAGGCGTGTGTCTCAGGATTTAAAAATCATTCGTTAAGAACCTCTTAGAATTCCTATTCAGGAGTTAGGATTCACAGTTTCCTGCAAGACTCTTAGAAGAAAATGGGATTGCTATATACCTTTCTGAATTCAACTACTTGAGTGCTTACTAAGTGTCCAGACTGGGTTTCCCAAAATCAGGAGAACGAAGAGGGATGGATTGTTGAGGCCAACCTGGAGTTACCCCTTTGCAAAACACATTAAAAAACATTTAAGTAAATGCTTCCATGGGGTACTTAATCAACTTACAGTAACTATATATAAAATCCAAAAACTCCCAAACAGGAAAACAAAAGATTTATTACCATCAGAATTTGTGTTACAAAATTCTTCAAATAAAAGAATCAATTTGTGGAAATATCTTTAAAATACAATCTTATAAGACTTTAAAGCAGATTACAGGATGGCAATGTCAAGACTTTTAAGTAGAAGTGATTCCACGTTTGTCTCCACTTCCAAATATTAGCCAAACAATAATAGCCTTGTACTCAAGTCAAATATTGCAGATTGGTGGCAAATGGGATGAATGCAGAGGTTTTTATTTATTTTGTTGGCTTCAAGAGAATTATTCCTTTGGATTCAAATGACAGACCTACTTCTTAAAAACACTGACTGTGGCGGTTTGAATAAGAACAGCTCCCATAGGTTCATATAGTTGAATGCTTAGTCCCCACGGGGTGGATCTGTTTGGGAAGGATTAGAAGGTGTGAGTTTATTGGAGATGTGTCCATAGAGTTGGGGATTTCAAAGGCCACACTAGACCCAGTGTCTCTTTCTACTTGCTGCCTGTGGGTCAGGACGTAATGCTCTCAGCTTCTTTTCCAGTGCCATGCCTATCTACTTCCCACCATGACGACCTTGGACTAATCCTCCAAAATTTTAACCAAGCACCTAATGCAATGCTTACCTCTTCATGTTGCTTAGATCATGGTGTCTTCTCACAGTAATAGAGCAGTAGCTAAGATACTGACTTTCCCAGAAAGTCCATTTTAATTCACAGGCAGCCCTGTAGTTTCTGGAATTTGAGTGAGACTCAGAATTCCTCCTATTATGGCCCAAATGTCTTCCTTGTTTTCTTTTTTCGAGGCAGGGTCTCTAAACCAGACTGGCCGGAGCTCATTGGATAGCCTATGGGAGTCTCATACCATGGCCAGTATTCCTGCTTCAGCTTCAGGATTGCTAGGACTGCAGAGATGAGCCACCCAGTCTCTGGCTACCTCCTGTGCCATTTTCTCTAACCTGAGCTTCTTTTCCAACTATGTAAGTTCAATTCTATCTGCCTAGTGAGACATCCATCCTTCAAAATCCTAGTCAATGTTATTGTATCTGGCAATTTCAGAGAGATACCTCCCAAGGTTGACCCCCTTCACATAGCCCATTATCCTTCTTTATTTCTGTTATTCTTAATTATAGTCATCTAGACACCATTAATTTCTGGAGAACAAAAATAACATTTCCTATTGTGGTTTAAAAGGATGGCCCCCAAAGGGAGTGGCATTTTTAGGAGGTGTGGCCTTGTTGGAGCAAATATATCACTATGAGGGCAGGCTTTGAGGTGTCTTTTGCTCAAGCTTCCTGGAATGTGATACTCAGTTCACTTCCTGTTGCTTTCTGATCAAGCTGTAACCAGGCACCATGTACGCCTGAACACTGTCATGATGATAATGGACTAAACTGCTGAACTGTAAGCTGCCACCCAAATTAGATGTTTTCCTTTATAAGAGTTGCTGTGGTTTTGGTGTCTCTTCAGCAATAGAAACCCTAAGACACCTATGTATCTCAATTTTGGCTTTCACAGATATGGAAATAGATACTATATAAAAAATGGAAATTATGTAACATACTGTATTGACATAATAATTTCCCATTGAATTATTTTTTTCCCAAGACAGAATCCCTCTATATTCCAGACTGGCCTCAAACTCACAGTGAGCCAGCTGCCTCTGCTACCAAGTACTGGGATTAAATGTGTTCGCCAACACTGCCAAGCTGCCCATTTAATTTTTTTTAGTTCTTCAAGACATTGTTTCTATGTAGCTTTTGGAGTCTGTCCTGGAACTAGCTGTTGTAGACCAGGCTGGTCTTGAACTCACAAAGATCCACCTGCCTCTGCCTCCCGAGTGCTGGGATTAAAGGTGTGCGCCACCACCGCCCGGCCCTGGGAATTTCTTGATGCATGGACTTTCTTAAGGAAAAAAGAGGGGTATTTTCACTTTATTACTCATTCATAAGTGAGAATGTAATGCTCAAGTGGCTGGAGATGCTATATTTGATTTTCCCAAACCATTGGAAAGGAAGCAACAGCTCCGCTCTGTGATACATGGTTTGGTGTAGTCAGAAGAGACTTGAGGGAGACAAGTGCACTCTAAATCAGTGGTTCTCAACCTTTCTGTGCAGCAACCCTTTAACACAGTTCCTCACATTATGGTGACCCCAACAGTAACATCAATTTTGTTGCCACTTCCTAACTGTAACTTTGTTACTGTTTTGCATCAAAATGTATTTTCCTCCTACACATTCTCTCCGTTACTCTTTCAAATTTATGTTCTTTTTAAAATTGTTGATATGTATGTGTGTGTATGTGTATAAAATGTGTATGTATTCCCAAATAAATGCGGCCTGTTCAGTCTGTATACTGTTGCTTGTATGTATGTTTTCAAGACTAGACATCTCATGTTGGATGACCAATTAGTGTGCTCTTCCTTGTGGAAGACTTTCTCCTGATGTTTCACCTGTACTCATATTTTATGTATAAGTTTTTGTCTGCAGGTGTATCTGTGCACCACCTGTGTGCCAGAAGTGGTCCAAACGGTGTCAGATCCTCAGGGACTGAAGTCACAGAAGGTTGTGAGTGCTAGGAACTGAGGCCAGGTCCTCTGCAGGAGCAGCATGTGCTCTTCAGTGCTGAGCCTTCCTTCCAGATCCAGAGCCAACTCTTACCCAAAGGGGTCGTGACCCACAGGTTGAAAACCACTACCCTGCAGTAAGTGGGGAAAACACCAAACACTAAGCTTAGGACATGTCAAGGCAGAAGGGTTCGGCTGAGGTAGGAGTATGCTTGATGCTTAAGTGAACAGTGGAGGCCAGTGTGGCTGAAGAGAAGGGGGGAAAGAAGGTGCAGTGACTCATACTTGAGAGTGATTCAGGAATGAGGTCATCCAAAGCCTTGTAAGCTTTGCTTTTATTTTTAAAGTTATTAGAAAAGTGAAGGGTTTTGAACAGATGAAAGACGTCAACTTCCTTAAATTTTAAGTAGGTCATTTTGGGTCTTTGTAGACAGTGTGCTGTGGGAAGGCATCAGAAAGGTGAATTAAAGGATTGCTGTCATAAGTTGACTATTTTAGCCTCTTGGAGGATTTCTTCTGTCAGTAAACAAATCTACAAAAACAATATTTACATGTGACTTAATTTTTCTGAATGCTATTTTCTGCACAGAAAAACACATTTTAATGGCATTGGTCATTAAAAATAAGACTTAAAGGTGGTGGTAGCACATGCATTTAATCCCAACACTCAGGAGGCAGAGGCAGGTGAATCTTTGAGTAAAAGGCTAGCCTGACCTATATAGTGAGTTCCAGACCAGCCAGGACTACATAGTGACACCCTGTTTAAAACAGAAGAAGACTTGACTCAGTGGGTTAGAGTGCTTGGCTAGCACGAATGAAGCCTGGGTTCATGCCCAGCACTACGTAAAACTGGAAGTGCTGGCACAGTCTGCAATCCCAGCACTTGGAGGATGGAGGCAAGATACTCAGAAGTTACATTGAATTCGAGACCCTACCTCAAATAAATGAAGAAATAGATACTTGTACCCAGTGTTCAGAAGTGTGCTTGCAATCCTAACAACTCTGGGGGCTGAGGCAGGAGGACCATGTGACTTCATGAATTTGAGACCAATCATCAGAATTTATACAAACATCTTGTCTTCAAAAAAATAAATAAATAAAACTGAGCACAGTGTGGCTGTAAGACCTACATAAGACTGGCCTCATTAATATGTCCTCATGAATGGAGATGGCGCTTCATTAACCTCTCCCACTTCCTGAAGAACTATAGGCAGTTAAGGGTTGCTAAGGGAAAGAGCACTATATTCCTCAATGGTGTAGTTATTGGTACGTTGCTCTTGTTTGGATAAATAACCTTCCACCCATGCTCATGCAAGCAATTCTAATTAAACGCAGCACACACATACATTCACACATATACAGACACAGTACACACAAACACAATACATATATATATAGGTACACATACATACACACAAAGGGCAAAGGAAAGAAGGAGGGGAAATGTGTTGAAGAGTTTCACCAGGTGGTAGTGGTACACACCTTTAATTTCAGCAATTGGGAGGCAGAGGCAGCAGATCTCTGTGAGTTCAAGGCCAGCCTGGTCTATCTACAAAGCAAATACCACGACACCTAGGGCTACCCAGAGAAACCATGTCTTGAAAAACCAAAAAAGAAGAAGAAGAGTTTCCGAGGAAGGGAGAAGGGATAAGGATAAGAAGAATGATGGGAGAAATAAGACAAAGAAGTAGTGTGTGTGTGTTAGATTCTACGTGTGTATATACTACATATATGCTAAATACACATATTTTAAACCATATTAAAGGGGACAG
>JAQHUG010000138.1:4870674-4908424 GCA_028555095.1 Dicrostonyx torquatus | reverse complement strand
GGCCTTGGGCTTCCCATAGGACAGGGTATCCTGCACCATCTTAAGGAAGCAGGGGGAGGGCAGTGGGGTAGTGGGGGAGCGGGAGGGCCGGGAACAAGGGGAGTAAATGTAAATTTTTCTTTTAACAATAAAAGTTAAAAAAAAAGAATATATTGGTCAATTCTAATGTATGTGAATGTGAATATGTAGTTCTTAGGAGTGAATTCTGGGCTAATTCTGAGGACCTCTGACATTTTGAGAAAAAGCCAACTTCTGAGAATAGTCAAACTGTGACAGTTGTACATTATATTATCTTCATTATTTTTGATAGGGTCTCATGTATCTCAAACTCATTTTGTGGCTGAGGAGGACCTTGAACTTCTGATCTCCTGCTTCACTTCTGGGAGTGCTGAATTACAGCTGTGAACCACCACACCATTTATGGAATGCTGGGAATTGAACCCAGGGTTTCTCGACGCTAAGGAACCGCTCTACCAACTGAGTTACATCTCCAGCCCAGACCATTCTTCTTAATCAAGTTATACTACCAGCTGGCATATTTTCCGGCAATTATCAGTAATTATATCTTCCGGCTGAGTATTTGCAGAGTAGAAGCTTCCTCTTTGATATCCTTAAGGCAGAGAATGTTTTTATCAAGTGGTGAATATTTATTTTCAAAAAAAAAGAAAAAGACTTAGGTGATTTTAAAGTAGTAACCTGGAGGCTGTAGAGCTGCCTGTCAGTCAAGTGCTCGCCCAAAAGCATGAGGACCCAAGTTTGTATCCTCAGTGCCAACTTCTGCCTTTCACATAACACAACCTCAAAAACAAATCCAAGCAAGACACAGTGGTGCACGCCTTTCATCCCAGCACTTGGGGGACAGAGGCAAGGGGATCTGTGAGTTTGAGGCCAGCCTGGTCTACAGAGTGAGTTCCAGGATACACTGAGAAACCCTGAGTCAAACAGCACTCCTATACAAAAATTTAAAAATTCTAGCCTGTTAATACCATGGATGTTGGGTGTGTGCCATTGGAAAGATCCTAACCAAAAACAAACAAAAACAAACAACAACAAACAAAAAACCCCAAAAACCAAGGAACAACATCACTGGAAAATCTATCATGAAATCCTTCCCCTTCCGGGGACCCAGATTAAACAATAATCCCATCTCCAGCAGAGAATTGGAAGTGGAATGAATCATTTGAATTCAATTTTTTTTTTTCTCAGACAGGGTCTCACCGTGTTGCTCTCCCTAGCCTTGAACTCCCTATATAGACCAGGTTGGCTTTGCATTCAGAGATCCACCTGCCTTTGCCTCCTCCGTGCTGGGACTGAAGGTGGATGCCACCATGCTGGGCTAATTTTAACTTTTAAGCAATATGTGTGTGTGTATGTCTGAGTGGAAGGTTTGTGGATGATTGCTGGGTCTGGGAAATCAGGGTATCTGGTCCCCAGGAACTGGAGGTACAGGCAGTTGTGAGCTCCTGATGTGGGTTCTGGGAAACACACTGTACTGTATGTTTTCTGCACATATAGTACATATTCTTTAAAAAAAATGGTTTTTGAGATTTATACTTTGTATGTATGGGTGATTTGCTTGCATATATATCTATGAAACACACACACACATGCGTCTACATTGGCACAGGTGGTTCTGAATCACCACATGGGCACTGGGAATCGAACCCAGGTCCTCTGGATGAGTTGTCAGTCAGTGCTCTTAAACTACTAAGCCATCTCTCCAGCTCCAGAGTATTTGAATTTGTCAGCAATGAGTAAGAGGGCAAATTAAAAAAAAAATCCTTTTTGCTAATTAATCCCTGTACCTCGGTACCCATAACAACAGGTTAATAGCAATTAAATAATTTTAATTAACAAAAGTTTAAAAAATTAACTAAAAAGGGACCAACCAGGTCAGAGTGGAGTTACTACTTTTGATAGACTCTAAGACTTTTGTGTACATACATAACTATTGAAAAAAAGGAACATGTATTAGACAAAACTGGGGGAGGGTGTCTTTATTTCCAAAGCCATTTAAATGCTAATTTAGAAGCTCATAAACACAGACACCTCCTACCTGCTAGTGCTTAGTTATTCCTTTCCCAGATTACAGCAGTGGCACTTTCCTAAGCCTTTCTTATCCCGATGATGTGCCAAGTGTGTCCAAAGTCTTAGGAAGAATCAAATTTCTTGGGCTAGTTTCCAGTATTTTAGTAACTATGGTAGAAATATATCATCAATAGAACTATCTCTACAGGAAGTCAGGTGTGGTGGCACACGCCTTTAATCTCAGCACTTGGGAGGCAGAGGCAGGTGATCTGAGTTCAAGGTCAGCCTGGTCAACAAAGGTTGTCACACAGAAACCCTCTTGAAAAACCAATCAACCAAACAAAACAACAAAAAACCCCAACATGACAAAAGCATTGGTTTTAATTGGCATGAGACGTATCGTTTCACAAAGTTCTGAAAGCTGCCTATCTGTGGAACTCAAATCCATCCTAAGTTACCTGGGAAAACTGGGCTCAAACAAAATCTAATGCATGGGAAAAGAATCAAGTGTTCTGGTGATGAAAAATTTGGAAATCACACCACTCAAACTTCTTGAACTAAGTTTATTAAAAATACAAAACAAAAAGCACACAAGCAAGCAAGAACCCTACAATTAGGCGTGGTAGTGCACACCTGTAAACCAAGCAGTCAAGAGTCAAGGCCAGTCTAGGTTACACGGTGAGACCGGTCTCAAAAATTTGGGGTTGTTGGAGAGATAGCTGAGCAGTTAAGAGCGCTGCTACAGCCAGGAAACAGTGGTGATGGTGGTGGCACATGCTGTTAATCCCAGTACACCACAGAGGCAGGTGGAGTTCTGAGTTCAAGACCAGCCTGGTCCACAAGGCTAGTGCCACAACAGCCAGAGCTAGAGAGAAACCATCTCAAACATAAGAAACAACAAAAAGGTGCGTGGAGAACCTGGGTTCAGTTCCTTGGTCCCAAAAGGTAGTTTACAAGTGCTTGTAATTTTCCTTCTAGGGAATCAGATGCCCTCTTCTGGCCTCCATGGGCAGTATACACAGGTAGTGCAGACAAGCTCGCAGGCAACACAACACACCACACACCACACACACACACACACACACACAACCTAAGTACCTTAGGATCTAAAGTCAATCAGAACCACTGTCACTATCCAAGGACAGATCTTTCACAGGAGCAAACAGCTGCTTCTATTCTGGGCTTCCAGAGAAGAGGGTCCACTGTAGCCAATTTACTTCCCTACAAGAGATCCTTGCACTCATAGCCAAGGGTATTAAAGAACACTGACAGTCCCAATGCCCAAGCAGTTCTCAAATACTTCATCTGAAAACCCAGGCCAAGATATGCCTAATAGTTAAATAGTTTGATGTTTAAGATCCCAAATCAGGGCTAGTTTATAAACCAGCGAACTGCCCTGACTTGAAAACCATGGAGTTAATGAAGTGTGAGGACCTTTGGCAGGGCTGTCCTTCCCCTCACTAAACCACAGTAACATGTGTGTGTACGCACACACACTTGTGCATGTATACTCAAGGAGGCCAGAGCCACGGAAACCCCTGGAGGCGGAGTTACAGGGAAGTGTAAACTGATGTGGGTGCTCTTTCCACGAGCAGCACTTGTTAACCATTGAGTCATTGCTCCCATGACTCAAGACTTTTGTCTTTGAGAAACCACAATCTTGTATACATATTTTTCTTTTTTTTTCTCAAGACAGGGTTTCTCTGTAGCAGTCTTTGGATGTTGCTCTAGAATTTCCTCTGTAGATCAGGCTGGCCTTGAACTCAAGAGATCCTCCTGCCTCTGCCTTCTGAGCATGCTGGGATTAAAAGCATGCACATTTTTCTTAAGTATGAGTACTCAATTGGCATGCATGCCTGCGTGCCAGAAGAGGATATCAGATCTCATTATACAGATGGTCCTGAGATGCCTTACGGTTGCAGGAACTTGAACTCAGGACCTCTAGAAGAGTCAGTGCTCCCAACCGCTGAGCAGTCCATCTCTAGCCCTGGTCTCAACTTTTATAACAATGTAACCTCTATTTGGCCTTTTGTGCAAGTGTTTGGAAATATATTCCCAGAAAAATATGAATAAACCAGCCTGGTCTTCAGAGCTAGTTTCAGGACAGGCTCCAAAACCAGAGACACTGACTCGAAACACTGGGGAAAAAAGTTGAGAGTATAGGTGATATTAGGCCAAGTTTGACAGGGATTTTTCTTCACAATTAACAGTTCTAAAGATTGCTCAATACTACAAGGGATCCACGTGTGTACACACACACCTTGTTGGGAAGGCTGCCACTGTCACTTGCAGCAAGGGAGGAATCTGGAGTCAGTTCTTTCCACGTTCTCCAGGTTGTAGGAATTGGTGTCTGAAGGGGCAAGGCCATCTTACCAGCCTGCCCACCTGCTTTCACTGAGCTTAGCAGTTGGTTAGGATGGGGGAGAACATCAATGACCAAGTACATTCTTACTTAGATTCTTAATAAACCATCTCAATGATCTTTGTTTTCTTGAAGTCATACATAAAGACTTAACTAAAATTTTATTTTAAAAAAACTTTATTCATCTTAATCAGGGAAAAATGACAATCTCAATGTCAACTTGTTACCTAACTGTAAGTTTGAACTCACAGGAATTTCTTATTCTGATACTGTACCTATTAACATAATGTGTCTCCCTTCTATTGTCTTGGTTGCAATGATTCTTTTTAATAGCCCAACACTGGTACTTGGCCATAATAAAACGAAGCCAGTGCATTTTAACTTGATAGCCTAGCAAGTACAAATATCAGAACAAAGTTGTAGGCATTTTAAAAAAGGTCATCAGTATAAAAAGCTTACACTGGTCTTCTAAGACCAAACACTCTAAACTTGAACGAATCCTAAACCTAGAAGCATCTGTGGAACCGTGGAAACTCCTTTTCTAAGTCCAAGCATTCAACGGAAAACTCAAAGCTTGTATTACCTTAAAATCTTAAAGTTTTTAATGCACTAGAAGATAGACCATGTGATTCATCTTTTCCACTGCCCCTTTCCTCTGCCTCAACAGAACTGCTTAAATCTACTTAGTTCATGCACTACGGTGGGATGGACGCACCAGTGTTAGCTTTGCACTGCATCCAAACCTCAGCACAATCCCATACATCTGATGAAGCCCTTACTACCAGTGTGACAGCATCCTTCCCTTGCACTTATTTATCTATAGTACTAAAACTCCAATAGCTATGGTAATCAGCTAAAGCTTTTTCTAGCAGACAAGGCATTAAACTCTTAAAGCCAGAGCCACCTATTATCATACATGGTTTGTCAGAGTAGGAACAAAGCAAAGATAGCCATTTAACAAGCTTTGTGCTGCTAACAGGCTTTTCATCTTTCATTGTGAGAAACCAGGGCTGTATGCATGCTCAGCTCAAACAGCCCAGCAGGTGCTTCCCTTAGAAACAGTCTGAAAGCACAGCTCCTACTAGACAGCGTCACCAATCACAATAGACTGTAGTGCCAGTCTCCAGATACCCTGGGGAAAACATCCAAAAGTATGGAATGAATCTCACTTAACAGAGAAATGAAGCCTTAGACTGTAATCACAGAACACCTCTACAGAAACCAGGAAAAAGGGGACACTAGGACCAGTTTCTTTCTGTGGATCAATACCCCCTATAAAACAAGCTGTGCCTTAATTATTGCTTCTTTATAAAATTACATTTCCACAGAACTATGTAGTACCTGACGCAGAAAAACAATCACATAAGGAAGCATTTATTTGAGGTTAAACATGAATACAAACAAAAATTCGTGTAAACACAAATCCACACAGATAGCAAAGGACAAAGTAAAAACAAGAAACTAATTGGCAGCTATATACAGTTGGACACAATTGTGTCATGTACACTAGAAAGTCTTTTACAAAATATCATCTTAGGTCAACACAAGATCAAGCAATCTTCAATGTCGTCCTGTTAAGATGGTTTCTTTACACCTCCTAAAACAAAAACAAAACAACCATTAGCTGTGTGCAACCCTCACAAGCTTGCAAAGGTCCACTTTCATGAATTAAGTCCTCACTTTATTCTTCAACAATTAAAGATCACATGCATATTTATTGACAAAGTGTAGTTTGGGTGTTTGAAAAACTCACTGTGGAGTTCCCAAATGACATTAGGTGGATTCACTTTAGAACACAGGAATGTAATCTTCCCACAGTTATAAGTCTAGCAGATGAAGGCCAGCTAGAGGTGTAACTCTAGCTAGCTAGCCAAGTAGAATGCTATCAACCAACACAAATTTCAGGCAGGTTTAGAATATTAACATGACAGCGAATTGCTTTGTGCATATGATCTTTAACTTATATCCCAGATTTAAAAGTTCTTGTTTTGGTTTGTAGATTTCACTATTAGCTATAAAAAGAAAAAGCAAGCATTAAATCTTAAAGAATGGACACTTAAAATGAGGCTCCACAATTGAATACAACACTAAACAGAAGACCAAAATGATTAAGCTGTAAAAAGGCATTTATGTACTTTAACTCCTGCAAAAAACCATTTAAGTTAAGTTTAGACACTTAATCTCCAAAAAGATTAAAAAGAAGCAAAGTCTGAAGTTTCCACTTTTAATCTTTACGCTGGTACATGAAGTTGGAAGAGACCATACCACAGGACAGCCTTTTCTGGTGTATGCCTTGCGCTCTGCCCGCAACGTGCGACCCCCAGAGATAGACGTGGTCAGGGTGACACACGGCCTGCAATGAAGTTCCCGCTGGCGGGTACAAACAAGGTATAATGTCAGAGTTAGAAGACAACATTCTTGTTTTCCTTAAGTTGTACCCATTTCAGTACTTTACCTGTTAATAGTTCTAAAAAAGTTTAACCTCCTGGTACACAAAGCAAACAGAAAAACTCTTAAGTTTTTCTGTAATTCTAAAAAAGGTGAGGTAAGACTTTAAAGTTAAAGATCTATAGACACTTTAGGCAAAACAGGCTCATAAAGCAATTAAAAATTTACAATTTAGTAAAGACTACACATATTTTGTTCACTCTTCCATTTGTCTATTGATCTTTAAATGAAATCAGACATTGCCAATGTTTCCTCGTAAGCTCACACACCTGCTTTCTGCCATGTCCTCCTCAGTAGGGCTGGTAATTGTTCTGGTGGTTGCCACCCCCTCGGGATGCCTTGCCATAAGTGCTCTGCTGACCTAGTTTGAAAGGATACATGTTTTAGTAGGAAAGCTTCCTATAAAACTGCCCCTTTAAATATAAATATAATTCTACCCTTGTGTAAAACTATGCATGCTGAACATTAAAAATATCAAGCCATCTTCATAGCCAATAGAGTTGTAATTGCACTTTAAATAGCCATCACTGTCTGTTACTTTCCTATGACTACACAACATAACAACTTCAATCATCAACAGGAAACTCATACACACAAACAACTTCAGAATGGGAAAGTACTTCAAAACTGAATTTAATGCCACTGGTTATAAAATTAAGTTAAATATTCTTACCGCTGTAGTCTGCATATCCCTGTCCATATCCATAGTTCCCATAGTTATACCCAGTATAATCATATCCGCCATAGCCACTATAGTTTTGATCACCACCATAGGCACTATTATAATTTCCATATCCTTGATCATAATAGTTATTAAATCCTTGGTTCCAGTTTTGGCCCTGACCTGAAACAATGCACAATGATTGTTAGGAAACCACTTTGGACCCTCCCAATGCTAACACAACATGATGCATTCTCGTCCCCTACACTGTACTTTACAATAAAACACCTCCCCACAAACCAGCCTTTACCACGTGGGATCATCTTAAGAGATTCAATCTAGCTGTATTTTCTTATGGGCCATTGTACCTAGCAGTTAACTTCTTCAGTTTAAAAATCAGTATCCCCCAATGAAGTCTCACCTCTTCCACGTCCCCTAGCACCACCTCTTCCACCAGCCGTCCCTCCTCTTCCACCTTTTTGTTGTTGCTGTTGCTGCCTGTATACCTCTTTGGGTTGTGCAACTTTGATTTCGCACTAAAAACAAACAGAATTTTTGCTTATGTCCTAAGCTCTGAACACAAAACCACTTTTCTCTTCAAACAGGCTTTTCACATCCACACTTCTCTTAACACAATTCAATTCATTTACCTTCCCAGAACCTATTTGATGGTATCTGCTTTCTAACAATTTCTTTACTGGCTCTTCATCTGTATATGTGATAAAACAGAATCCTCTTCTTTCGTTTGTTTTTGTATCCATGGGAAGCTCGATATTTTCTATCTGAAATCAGGTGCACATGCAAAACAAAACCAGCTGTTAACGGAAGCGAATAGGTGCTACAGGCTTCTCATGATCACAACCACATCCTACTGACCATCACTTTCTAAATCGTCGCTACATTCTTTTAAAGCATCTTCTACCCCAGAGCGGCCACCGGTTGGTAAAACACACATCACTTTAAGCCCTTGAGCTTCGGCTAAACGAGGCTTCTACTATAGCACGGAAAGCAGCAATTAAGATGCAGTAACTAACTAGAAGGCACCCTGGGTATTCAGTCCTATCCTGTAAAATATTAATGACCACTACATAAACTTTACCAAATGTTAGTATTTAAAAACACACCAGACTGCATGCAAACAAACACAGCCCACCTCTCCAAAGGCTCCAAAATATTCTTTGATTTGTTCTTCTGAAGTATCTGGACTCAATCCACCCACAAAAACCTTTTTAGGGGGTTCTTTTCCTTTTAAAGCTTTGGCCCTTTTGGGGTCTATCAATTTGCCATCCAGTTTGTGTTCTTTCAGTTCCAAAACCTGGAAGACAAGTTAGTTTGACAGGAGCTTAGAAGCCCGGAGCAATTTAAAGGCGACACTAAAGGCGACACAGTGCAGAACACATCCCTACCTTATCCACACTAGCAGCATCTTTGAAAAGCACAAATCCAAATCCTCTCGATCTTCCAGTGACTGGATCTGTTTTAATTGTGCAGTCTACAACGTCCCCAAATCGAGACAAATACTCAGTCAGATCTTTCTTGCTTGTGTCCCAGCTCAAGCCTCCAATAAACATTTTACTAGAAATAAAGTTATTAAAAAAAAAAACAACAGGCTTAATAGTAACTTCGCGATTACTTCAACCCTGTGATTAAACAGTAAAAAAAAAAAAGTACAGGGTAATTTATTCACTAAGTGCAAGCAATCTGGACTACAAACGCTAATAGGCCACAGAAACCTTAAGATCACTTGCTCGGACCAGCAGACAGGTTGCTTTCTACCGTGCAAACACAAAACGCCAATGAAATCCGGTAGGGGTTCTGCTCCGATGACTTTGGGTTGCAAAGTACAACTTCTACAACCGAATCCCCCACAACTTAAAAGTGAACTTTCACTCACAGCTCTAGAGGCAACTTGCTACCTAAAGAACTCCAAGCATCAGTCAGCTACAGGCGTCCAGACCAAGTTGCCCACACCTCCCCAGGAAAAGCCGCTCCAGCAGCAAAACACACAATGAAGAGGCGGTGGCAGCTGCAGCGTGCGGCGCACTGAGCCCGGCCCCTCCCCCGCGGCGCCTGCGCACTCGGGACACCGGCGGCGCCGCCCTCCTCCCCTCTCAACCCCTCCTCCCTTCCCCCACCCGCGGCGGGCCTCTCGAGTCACCCCGTCTTACTTTCCACTAGTGGGGAAGCTACTGGGGTCCAGCGGGCACGCGGAGAATCGACTCGGGGAAATAGTGGGGGCAGCGCGCGCAGCTCCAGAGGGCCGAAGGGCGCGCGCGGGGCCCTGGGGGAGGGGAAGAGCGGAGCGTGCGGTACCCGTCATCCTGCTGATTCTTGCTCGCGTTGATCTTGGATCCCTCTGCGAACTCCTCTATGTTGCTGTACTCGTTCATGTCCTCCATGGTGGCGGAACCGTCGGCGAGGGGTTGCTGGCGCGCGGTGCGGGTCCCGGCGGCAGCGGCGGCGGCGCGTTGTATGGAGCCGGATTTAAAATGGCGGCGGAAGAGATCCGGCCGCCGCCTGCGCCCTCCCTTTATAGCCGCCCCGCCCGCCAATCGGGAGGGCTGCTGGGCGGTGACGTGGCGCGGGCTCCGGCGCGCCCCCTGCCGGGAGGCGCTAGAAGCTAGCGAAGGGAGGAGCGGGGCGAGCTGCCGGGGCGCCCGCGGCCGCCAATGGGAAAGGCTGCGGGAGGCTAGAGTCGCGGGAGCGGAGGGGAACAATGGCGGCGGCACATGGGAGAGCCGGGGCGGGACCTCCATCGCGGTGCTCCAGGTGAGGAGCAAGGTGGCGCTGGGGGTCTGGCTGAGCGGACAGGAGCGATCAGACGAGCGACTCCGATGCCCAGCAAATCCCGAGCCGCGCCGGCGCAGGGCCACAGTCCCTCTTGCCTGGAGAGCCTTTTGTGTCGCGCGTCCGGTCCGGCCCACTCTCGTGCTGCGCCCTCAGTCCCCCAGTGCGGAGCTGCGGCGACGGCGGCGGCTGGGACCGCCTGGCTGCTCCGGGAAAAAGGCGGCGTGCACCCGTAGCTGCAGCGCGCTCGCCCGCCTGCCTGGCGCACGCGTGTTCTGTCCTCGCGCCGGACCCGCGATGACCCCCAGGGTGGTGCCGGCAGTTCCGCTGTCGCCGCGGGGCGGGGTCGCTTCGGGGGGTCTCGGCTGCAGGGTCGCCGCAGCCCGGGTCCGAGCGGCCTCCCGGGCTGGCTGTGGCCGCGGCGGAGGGCGGGGCCTGCTCGGATGACTGAAGCGGTGCCCAAGCGCACGCGGTGGGCGGGGAAGGGGTCAGGTGCGGGCGAAGGCAAAGGGACACTCACATCCCCGGCGCGCCACTCAGGGGCTCCCGTCTGCACGCGCCCGGGCTGTGCCACTCGCGCCCGGTCCAGCAGGCTGCGGAGGACTCGCGCCCGCGCTCCGGGCTCCGGGCTCGGGGGTTCGCTTCTTTGTTCCCGCCCACGCGAGGCCCATTTTGACGGATCGCGTTCGCGGCTCGCCGGTGGCCAATGGGCGCGTGCGCCCTGCTTTCCCCGCCCCCTCGGGACCCGGAGCACCGCCCCTCTGCCTGCTCACGTGGTCCGGGCCTGCGTCGCTACCCTGCTCTTTGGGGTGCAGCACCTTGGGCCGCTTGCTCTGCCATCGCGGGTCCCCCGAGCCGGCCTGTGTCCGTTCTCACTTCTAGTCGCTCGTCGGTGCCAGTGCTCCGACCGTTGCTGGGCGTCGCAGGGCGCAGGCAGCGCTCTCCCGTTTACCAGCGAGGCCGAGCCCGTGGTAGCATCCGGCAGGGAAATGGTCGTGGTTTCGGTGCCCGCCGAAGTCACAGTTATCCTGTTAGATATCGAAGGTACCACAACCCCGATTGCTTTCGTGAAGGTGAGGGGCGGAAGGGAGCGGCGGTGTTATTTGTGCCTAAAAGCGCCTGAAAAAGAAATTTAAGTGTTGCGGATTTTGCCTGCGGGTTCGAGGAGACGTGGTGGGTTTGCGTCTCTGGAATGGGGAAGAGCGAGGCTGCGGGGGTGTTTTTCGTGTTTTTCCTCGCGCCACCATCTTCTGCCTTCCCTGTCCTTGCTTTTGGTTAGGTAGAGAAGGGTAGGAAGAAGTGGAGGTGGTCTCAGCAAAGACTTGGGGGAAGGCAGGTCAGCTGGGAGGAGTTGGGATGACAGCAGAGTCCTTGGCCTGGTAGGTAGGTGTGTACCCTGTCTCCCGGTGCCTGAGCGTCCACCACGTGCTGGTTGCGGCCTGGAGAGGTAGTGGTCTTGATTGGTGATACTTGAGGCTTAGGTCTTCCCAATGCAAAAGACAGAAGTGAAAGTTTTCCAGTGGCTCTGGTACCTTGTAATGATTGGTTTCCGCACCATCTCTCCTGTGTGTGGCTGAGCTGTGTACATGCGTACTTCACTTGACTTCCAGAACAGTAGACCTAAATTCCATTCACTGTCCCTAGAAAACCACGCTTTGCTTTCTTCCGTGTACTCAATTTAATCACCCGTATTAACTGCAGACGTTTTTGTAGAGTAGCTGAGATAGGATAGGAATCTATCGTCTAGTAAATTGTGCAGCCTGTTTTAAGTTCTCTTTTGGTTGTTTACGTTTTACAATTACCCAATTTTGAGTGTAGACCATAATATTTCTACACAATTTTAAATTTCCAAATGTAACAGCTACTTTGTTTTTGTTTTTATTTATTTTCGTAAGACAGAGTCACTCCCTCAATTTATAACCCAGGTTGACCTCAGACTCCCGGCAATCCTGCCTCAACCTCCAGGGCTGAGATTATAAACAAGTGTCACCAAATCTGGCAGCTGTCTACTCCCCTACCCCCCAGAAGAGTTATGCTGCTTTGGACACATAATGGAGGTCCAGAAAAAGTCTACTTGGCCATTTCCCCAAGAATTTTTTTTTTTTTTTTTGGTTTTTCGAGACAGGGTTTCTCTGTGGTTTTGGAGCCTGCGCTGGAACTAGCTCTTGTAGACCAGGCTGGTCTCGAACTCACAAAGATCCGCCTGTCTCTGCCTCGCGAGTGCTGGGATTAAAGGCGTGCGCCACCACCGCCCGGCTTTCCCCAAGATTTTAATTACAGTAGAGAGCAGTGGGAAATTTCAAAACTGCTTAAATGCTGATAATTGCATCCATTTTCTTGTTATATAACTACCTGCTTTTTGTGTGTGTTGGGGGAGAGGGAGGCCGGCAGGCAGGCACAGAGGTTATATAGCTCTTTTCTCTTTCTGTCTGTTGTCCACTAGAGTACCAGGACTAATGATCATGATGTGGCAATAGATTTGTTTCATTTTTGGAAAGTTGATTTGTTGGATAAGATAGGTCACACAAGTCAGCTTGGAAGCCAAGAGTATCACTCCCCCACCTTTTCCTCCCTGCCTTCCATTAGGTGACTAGGAGTTATTTCTTAATGCTTGGGCAATATTACTCTGAAATCTTGTGATAAAAAATGCTCCAGGGACCTAAATACAGTTTGATACCAGAATATATGCACAATTCAAGGCTGGCTACATAGTAATGGTTTGGGACTCTCGATTAAAGGATAGCTTTTAGCAGTCAAGTGTGGTACTGCTTGGGATGCTGGGGCAGGAGGATTATTGGTTTGAAGTCAGTCAGGGCAGCACAGTGTGACACCATCTTAAAAATGACTAAACATAGGGCCTGGAGAGATGGCTCAGCAGTTAAGAGCACTGACTGCTTTTCCAGAGGACCAGACTCCATTCCTAGCACCCATAGGGTGGATCACAACTGTCTAGCTCAAGTTCCAGGGATTCAGATTCCCTGTTTTGGTTTTGTCATCCATCAGGCACACAAGTGGCTCATAAACATACATGCAGGCAAACCACTGCACATAAAATAATTAAAGCTTTTTTTTTTTTTATTTTAAGTTCAGGGGCAGGCATGGTGACACACACACTTTTAATCCCAGCATTAGGCTAAGGCAGAAGCAAGTAGATCTCTGTAGGTTTGAGGCCAGCCTGTTCTACATAGCAAGTTCCAGGACAGCTGTGGCTACCTGGGGGGGGGGGGGAGAGGGAGGGAGGAAGAGAGGGCGACTGCCTCAAAAACCACAAAATATAAAATTAAAGCTTAAAAAGTAAATGTAAATAAGGTAGTTTCTTCAGTCTATTATTCATTTTCTATTGCACATGAATTTATCAAAATCAGTATTTCTAAAAGTATGTCCAGAAGAATGAGTTACTTCCAGAAGGATTTGAGTTCTGTGGGTGTTTATGGTAGTTATGCAGAGAAGTTCCATCAGATGTACGGGAGAGCTGCTGGCTTTCTCTTCGCAATGGCTCCTCAGAGCCGCTGACGCCCTTGTGTGCATAGGCTGTGTGAGTCCTCAGGAGGGCAGCCAGCACTGAGTGAGAAGTGCTTAGAACATCTGAGGGACTAAGCTCTGGAACTCTCTGAAGAGAATGACCCAGTTCATCCATCTCTAGCTTTTCAGCATGGAGCTGGGAGGTTAAAGGTGTTCTGTTAAGATGTTGTTAGTCAGGTAGGTCTTGTTTCCTGCTGTTTACTTATGAGATTTAAACTTGTCTTAAAAATTATGAAGATGTATGCACTATCGGAATTTAATAAGGCACCAAAAGGTTGTGTAATTTAAATGCCTTGGATTGGAACCCAAATTGTCATGATTAAAACCTCTTATTCTTGACTGGAGAGGCTCATTGGTAAAAGTTTATCCAGCATGGTGTTAAACCAACCATAACATTAGGTGTCTCAGGGTTTTTATTCCTGTGAAGAGACACTATGACCATGGCAACTCTTATAAAGGAAGCATTTAATTGTGGGGGCTCACTTGCAGTTTCAGAGGTTCGGTTCATTATCATCAGTGCTTGGAGCATGACAGCACGCAGGCAGATGCGGTGCTGGAGGAGTAGCTGAGAGTCCGACATCTTGCAGGCAACAGGAAGTGGGCTGACTTTCATGCTGAGTGAAGCTTGAGCAAAGAGACCTCAAATGTGTCACTGTGGGGGTGAGCAAAGAGCCCACCCCCACAGTGACACATTTCCTCCAACAAGACTATACACACCTACTCCAACAAGGCCACACCTCCTAATAGTGCCACTCCCATCTGGGGGCCATTTTCTTTCAAACCACTACACTGTGGTGTTAAAGTTCTGTGATCCCATTACTAAGGAGGCAGGCACCGGAGAATTTCAAGGTCATCTTTAGCTACAGAGCAAAATTTGAGGCCAGTCTGGGGCTACATAAGACCCTCTCTTTTAAAAATGCCACTCAATATTTCTGTTATTGCACCTAACATTTTTAAATTAATTAGTTTTTTTTTTTTTTTTTTGGTTTTTCGAGACAGGGTTTCTCTGTGGCTTTGGAGCCTGTGCTGGAACTAGCTCTTGTAGACCAGGCTGGTCTCGAACTCACAGAGATCCGCCTGCCTCNGAGACAGGGTTTCTCTGTGGCTTTGGAGCCTGTGCTGGAACTAGCTCTTGTAGACCAGGCTGGTCTCGAACTCACAGAGATCCGCCTGCCTCTGCGCGCTGCCCCCCCCCCCCAGTGCTGGGATTAAAGGTGTGCGCCACCACCGCCTGGCTAATTAGTTATTTTTATTTCATGTGCAAAAAACACTTTTTCTTTCTTTTTTTTTTTTTGGTCTGTGATGAAGTCTGAGCATTTCCTTGAGCCTCCTTTTAGCCTGTGAAGACAAACAAGCACCAGTCAGCAGTTTTTGTGGTTATCTTACCTGGGAAACCAGCTATCACTGCTGAGCTTGGGGAAAATTCTCTCATTTGATAAAATGCTTGCTATTTCATGCTTTTTCTCTCGTAGCATGTAAAACACAGTTGCGATAGTATTCATGAGTACTCAGATGGAACTCCCACAAGGTTCGGTCCTGCAAATGATAGTCCTGTTTCTATCGCCAATCACCGCACGGCCTTGTTTTATGTGTTTGCATTTGCCGTGTTTAGTGTGTGTGTGTGTAGTCTCATTAATACTGCAGTACAGCCGTGTGTTTTCTCCACAAGGTACTTCATAGCTGCCTCCAGTTTGGGAAGCACTAAGCAGCACTTGGGCACTCGCTGCCATTTTTAAAGCATACCACCAACAAAATGATGAATGGCTAACTTTGTGTGGGAGCTTAAGTAGGCATTCTGTTTATCCTCAGCTGTCAGCTAGGCTGCGGGCATCTTACTTAGCCTCGGGAAATGTTAGTGGTCTTTGTTTGCTTTTTTTTTCTTTTTCTTTTTAATATAACAAGCATATGGAGAGTCTGAGGCAGGAGGATTGTGAGTTTTAGGGCAGCTTGGGGTGCATAGCGAGACTTTATCTCCAAAGACAAAAATTAAGTATTCCGTCTAATGTATAATTCCAGGAAAGGGCTCGTGTGGACCGTGTGCTTCAAGATTACAGTTTAGCACAGGGCTGTACCACAGTTAGACTTACAGTGGTTCATTTTTTAGAATATTATCTTTTATGATATAGAATATGATCTATAATCTTTAAAAAAGATTTGACATTTGAATTTTTTACATTTATTTGATTTGTGTATGTGTGTGGTGTACACATGCCACGGTGTATGTCTGAAGGTCGGAGGACAGCCTGTGGGAGTATGTTATCTCTTTCCACCCTGTGGTTGTCAGGCTTGGAGGCGAGCACCTTTACCTGCTGAGCCATCCTGCTGGCCCAGGTTTTGCTTTAGAAAAGATTGTGATGGTGAGGTTATTAAAGCAGTGCTCAGGGCTGGAATTTGAACTTTGAGAATTAGATACTTGTTGGTTATGAACAAAAGAGGTTATGGTTAACCAAAACTCCCTCAGTTTTCAGTTCAAAATCTCTTAGAGCTGAGGAGATGGCGTAGTTAGCAAAGTATTGATCACATGAACCTGAGGACCTGAGTTCTGACCTAGAACACATGTAAAAAACAAAACAATACCAACCAAACAAGCAAGCAAACAAAATCCCACCAAATCTGGAACATCCCTGTAATCCCAGCACAGGTGTCCATAGACCAGTGGACCCCAGGGCTTTGCTGGCCCACCAGTCTCATCAACACAGCAAGCTCCAAATGGAGTCAGAGTTGCTGTCTCTCAGGTGTACAAGTGCTTGGCTTTGCTTTCTTGTCTCCAGAGGTACATCCACCCTCTCTCCCAATCCCCTTGCTATTAATTTTCAATTGGAATATGATATCAGAATCCAGGGAGTTGGTGCTAGTGAGCTCTGCCCTTGAAGACAGCTGCCCCTGAGGCTTGGATGACCTTACCTTGGTATTGGATTTGAGAAGCTTGTATAATTGAGTTCTGGATATACTTTGGGCCAACCGTAAACCCTCTTGGAACCTCAGCTTCTTCATCTACTAAATAGATGGATAGAATAAATGTTGAGTTCTCAACAACCCCCCCCCCCCCCCGGAGTCTAGGAATCTGGGCCTGGCTGGCACTGAGGATCTGACATTCTGTCTGCTGAGTTACTTTTAAAAACCTTACTTCAGTTCCTAGCCGGTTGCAGTGATCCCAATTCCTAGCTGGTTGCAATTATCCCAGTTCCTAGCTGGTTGTAGTGATCCCAGTTCCTAACCGGTTGCAATGACCCCAGTTCCTAGCTGGTTGTTATAATAACCTTTCCTTGTTTGTGGTTATAGACTCATAAACTAGGGTTTATCTTTTCTTTAGTTACAGTTAACCTCCGGAACAGAATTTATGAGTTGGACACTTTTATTTGGAGTGCAGATATCAGTTTAAAAAAGGGACACCCATTGTTTGGGTTCTGCCTCTCTCATCTCATTGGGACAGGGATAGTTTGTGATCCCTTCTGGACCCCAGAGCACCGTGGCAATGTAGACTTCTTAGTTTCTGATCTTGTCCTCGAGAAAGATGTTTGGTCCTCAGTACTATAACTGCTGGGAGGTTCTAGAGATAGTGTGACTATTCTGTAAAGTGATTCCCTTGTTAGAAGTGTCCAAAGTAAGCGTGGGAGGCGGTTGGTCTAAGAGTTATTTTAGCCTGGTATGGTGGCACATCCCCGTCATCCTAGAGGCTGGGACAGGACGATCATGGAGGACGGTTTAGTCTCGACATTACTCCATACCTTTAGACAGTTCTCAAATTAAAAGAAAAATCACAGTAAGGGTAGAGCTTGTTTGCCAGTGAGCCCAGTGGAGTAGGTGGTGGGAGCCTCACTTCTCACCAGTAGAGCATGCCAAGATCATGGCCACAGGCTTGCTGGTTTCACTGGCATGTGTCCAGATGATGAGGTTAGTAGATCTTAGGGAGCCAGAGAATGTAATGGTATGAATTGTCTAATTCAAATCCTCCAGCCACTCTGTGGGTGAATATTATGAATGAATATACTGAGACTCAGGCTTGGGTTGAATCGGCCCTCCCATTTCCCTCCCTCCATCTGCTGGGTATGAAACTGTGTGTGGGCATGATAAATTAGCACATTCTACCCATCCCCCGAGCTTTGCACTCGGCCCACGGTACTATTTTTGAAGGGAGAAAAAGGGCAACATTATAATTTACATATATGATAAATCTAAGTTGTTCTTGCATGGGTGGGTAGCTTTCTCCGAAGTCACAGGGACTCCTTGTCCTCTGTATGAAGCTGCCTTGAGACAACAGCTGCCTTGCTGTTGAAGGCAGCCTCATTCAGACGGCTTGGTCTACAGCCAGCTGGAGCTGTCTTCGAATAAGCACTTCTACCTGCTTTGAGCTAAGTGAATGCTTTACTTTTTTCCTTTTTCCTTTTTTCTTTTTTGGGTTTTCAAGACAAAGTTTCTCTGTCTAGTGTTGCCTGTTCTGGAACTTGCTCTGTAGACCAGGCTGACCTCATATTTACAGAGATCCACCTGCCTCTACCTCCCAAGTACTCAATTAAGGTGTACACCAACATCTTTACCAAACTCTTTAGCCATAGTCATATGTAACTAGCTACTCTTGCTATTGCATTTATTTTCTCCTAATTTCATTTAGGATAAATAGCTTCTAATTTGTTTTTATGGTGAGTAGCTTATTTAAATATTACCAGCAAGCCCAGTGTGGTAGCATGTGCCTATAATGCCAGCACTCGGGTTGAGTTAGGAGGTTCTTGAATTTCAGGCCAACCTGGGCTAAGAGTCTATCTCACACCTGACCAAAAAATACTTTTTAAATCTGATTTTGTTGTTGACAGAGGGTCTCACAAAGCTCAGGCTAGCCTCCAGCTTCCTGTGTAGCCAAGGATGACCTGAAACTCCTGATTCTTTGGCCTTTACCTGAGCTCTGGGATTATAAGCATGTTGCTCTCACATGAATTGACTTTTTAAAAATTAAACTTTAATTTTATCAGTTTTGTTTAATTATGTTTTAGGCTGATGATATGGTTCACTGGGTAAAGGCATTTGCCTACAAGCCTCATGATTTGAGTTCATCCCCAGACCCATGAAGGAAAGAACCGATTCCTGTGTTGATGGAGGTTTCTGTCCTACCCAGTTCTGCAGCCGTTCAGTCCCAAAGAAACACACAGAGGCCTACATTAATCATAAACTGGTTGGCCAATTAGCTCAGGCTTCTTACTAACCAATTCTTACATCTTAAATTAGCCTATAACTCTTGTCTGTGTTAGCCATGTGGCTTGGTACCTTTTATCAGTAAGGCAGTCTCATCTTGCTTCCTCTGTGTCTGGCTTCCTCCATGACAACTGTTGACTCAGCCTTTCCTCTTTCCAGAATTCTCCTATTCTGGTCGTCCTACCTATACTTTCTGCCTGGTCACCCTGCCAGGCTACTGGCCAATCAGTGTTTTATTAAGTGACAGTCTTTACATAGTACAAGACCATTGTCCCACAGCACACGTGCTGTGGAAACCCCCCCCCCACACACACACAGAAAGTAGAATGCCGTATGGTAGCTCACTTGTATTCGCAGTACTACAGAGACCAAGTTAGGGAGGTGATCAGGAGAATTGGAGGCAGTGGGAGCTCCATTTCAACTTGAGCTAGAGTAGACCTTGGCCTAAAAAGAAAGATAGATGAAGTTATATCTTTCCAAAGTTTTTAATTAGACCATTTTAACAATAAAGTATGGGCTTCTTTATGACAGTTTCATACATGTATGTACTGTGACCATACTCTCTATAACCCTTTCTTGCCATCTCCCTACACTTGCCAAACCCCTGCCTCTTCTGACCAGTCCCCCTTCCACTGTCTTTTCTCTTTTGGGTGAGTTTAGTTGCCACAGCACTGAAGAAAAAATCTCCCCAGCTCCCAATCACTGGTTTAGAGCTACAAGAGGAGGTGGAGCAGGGAGACCCACCCAGAGGGCACCCTACCAGAGCCGTTCTCCTTCCCTTTGTGTTTTATATTGCCCACAACAGGGTTTTCCGTAGCAAACTGTTTTATTTCTTGCTTAGGAAACTGATTTGTTTTTTCCATTTCCCTTTTCCTTTGAGCTTAGGGAGACAGTGGCCTCTCAGTATTACCCGTGTTATCTTATGTTCTGGGTAAACAATTCTCAAGGCCTCAGGCTCTATCACTCATCCTCTGTGGTTCCCTGGAAGACTTTAATGGACTTTCTTTAAGTAGCTGCATGCTGTTCCTAGGAGGAATCTCTTGTCACCCATCTTCTTCAAAGAGAACTTGAATAAGTATTGCAGCCACTGTTTTATTTTTATTGATCCTGTGATGTTTTCATTAAAACAGCCACAGCCATAAAGCACATCCAGTGTTTGACTTCCAGACATTTACGAGGCGGCTTCTACAGTGAGGTCGTCAGAAATGTCGTCTTAATGGTTCTCTCCGTGAGCTGTCATTGAGCTGCGTGGAGTAATATAGATTGCTGCTTGCACGGTATCCCCGTCAGCACTTAGTGAAGTTAATCATAGTTCCCTGAAAAGCAAACACTCTCATTAAGTTTTCCAGCCTCCCCTACGCCCCAGAGATTAAACCTACCATTGCACATGTTAGTCAAGCGCTCTGCCGCTCCACTGTTGCCCTGCCCCAACCTTTTGTTCTGTGTGCTGCTAAATCTAAATCCCTTAGATGTCTGGTGCACTAAAAACATAGGTTTATTTGTAGGCTCCTGGGTTAACAGCATCATGGTTTTCATATTAGAATATTTTGAAATTGCCAGTAAATGTGTTATAACTAAAATTAAAAGTTATGATCATTCTGGAATTACTTTTTAGGCCTGAACATTTCACTGGATTGTTCACTAAGCACTAGCTTTTTCAGTTTAATTTTCTTTTAAAATAAGGTCTCTCTATGTAGACCAGGCTGGCCTTGTTCTGGATGTCTGGTCCCCCTCCCCTGTTGGAATTAAAAAGGCATGTACTGCCACACCTGGCTTTCGTTTCTTTAAAAATTGTTTTTTTAAAATTACATATAGGTACTTTGCATGTATGTTTTTTGAAGATACTTGTGAAGCCAGTTTTCTCCTCCCACCATATGGGTCCCAGGGTACTGGACTTCACCCAGTGAGCCAGCCCCCTTTTTTCTTTCATTTATTTTTAATTGTGTGTGTGTGCACGTGTATGTGCATGCATGCATGTGTGTGTGTGCGTGAGCATGCTTACACATACGCCCATGGAGTCCAGAGGCATCAGATCTCGTGGAGCTGTGGTTGTAGGTGGCTCAGCAGTCTAATATGGATTCTGGGAATTGACTTCTGGAAAGAATAATGTGTATTGTTAATCCCTGAGCCATTTTCCAGCGCCCATGTATGCACACATACACATGGATGTATGGAGCACAGGGCCTCTTGCACTTTAACTCTGTGTGACCCCAGCCCCACTGCTAGAGCGTTATATATGTGTAATGGTATATAATGTAATTATTGGCTGTTTCTGTAAGTACCTTAAAGACATTTTATGTTACATGGAAACTGAGTATGTGTTCAAAGAATGGATAAAATCTCCAGAATGAACTGTTTTCTGCTGTGCACTATACTTTCTCACCGAGTAGGACAAACAGATAGCTAACACGTGGCCACTAGATGATGCAAACATGCTGGTGTCTTTCCTTTTACTCTGCATTCTAGCTTCCTATTTATCTAGCGCATGGGGGTGGGGGAGCTTTACAGGTAAGGATGGGGGCACGATGGGTGAGAAGCCGGTTTAAATAGTCTTTAGTGTTTCAGGCTTTCTCCAAGAGTTTAGAATTGTCTCACACTTTGCACCTCTTCTCTGGGAGTTCTCCTAGAAGAGTGGCTGCAAACTTCTTACCCCATTATTACGTGTTAGTAAACGTTGGATGGATGAGCCTGTCGTGCTTCTATGTTCCCCATCAAAGCTCCTGTGTTAAAGGCTTGGGCCCCAGCTGGGTGTGTCTGAGTAGTAACTGTTCTGTTGCTATGAAGAGACACCATGGCCAAGGCAAGTGAGAGAAGAAAGTGTTTAATTGGGGGCTTGCTTCAAGTTAAAGAGGGTGGGTCATGACCATCACAGCAGGAAGCTTGGCAGCAACACAGACAGGCATGGTGGTGGAGCAGGAACCAAGAGGTTACTTCCATCCTTGGGGGCTGGAGAGATGGCTCATAAGTTAAGAATGCTGTCTGCCCTTCTGGAGGACCTAGGTTTGGTTCCCAGTACCCACAAGATAGCTCAGAGCTAGTTATAACCAAAGAACATGATGCCCTCTCTGACCTCCAAGTAAATTGTATGTATGTGATGCACAGACATGCATGTAGGTAAAACACCCATAAAATAAAAATGGGGAAAAAAAAACAAACCAAAACCTTACATCCCAATGGCCTCTTTTGAACCGGCAGAGCTAACCCCCCAGTATACACCTCCTCCCTCTTACAAGGCCACATCCCCTAGTACTTTCTAAACTCTAGGCCCACTGGGGTCCAAAAATCCAAATATCTGAGCCTGTGTGGACCATTCTCATTCAGACCACCGCATGGTGCTCTTGGGAGTTGGTGGAAACCTCAGGACGTGGGTCCTAACTGGAAGAAGTCATTGAGTGTGCCCTTAATGGGGATACTGAGGCCCTGTGGCCATGTCTCACCCTGCCCACAGCTTCCTGGCTGCCATGAGGTTAGCAGTCTTTCTCTGTGACATGTGGCGGAGGCCCTGGTGTTCTGCCTTTTCCACAGTGTGTATGTGGTGAGACTTCCAAGAACTATGAGCCCAAATGGACCTTTCCTCTGTTGAGTTGATAGCTCAGGTATATTGTGAAAGACAAAGCTGGCTAGCACAGTGTGCTTACGATTTCCCCTCTAAAATCCGAGATGGTCCTTGTGTCATTTAAATATTTGTGCTAGAGAATACAGTAATGATTAAGGTGCACAGTGCTTTCTTTGACCTACCTCTGATTACTGCCATGACTTTGCCTTATGTTATCATTTCTGTATAGCCAATGGGGAAACTGCAGCTCAGCGAGGATAAATTACACAGTTAGGAAAAGGCACAAGGCATCTCCAGCCCGAGATGCTGCCTGGAGTCTACTTGTTACTTTCTTCCAACAGAGAAGATGTCAGAGACCTGGCATTGTGGAGTCGTGGACTCTTCATGAACCTTCTGTATTGGAAAAATTCTGCAGGATCCTCTGCGGCAGTAGGCAGCAGAAATACTGTAGGTCCCCAAGTGGTGGTACTGAGAGCAGCCAGGCCCAGGCAGAGACGGCTGCCGGTCTCGAGCGGTGGCTGGTCCCAGGCAGGGAGACACGTGGCGGGTGGGCAAGAGACAGAGACATGGATAGGCATGCCATGCAGAGTAAAGTTGAACATTTATTAGGTGGGTTATTGAGGAGAAGGAGAAAGGGGAGAAGAGGGGAGAGAGAGAAGAGAGAGACAGAAGCGGAGGAAGGGGAGAAGTGGGGGAGAGAGGCAGAAGCAGCCTCTCCAAGAGGAAGATGGAAAAGAGCGAGAGCTCAGGCTAGAAGCTGAAGATCAGCCTGCCTCAGTGGATGGGGGAGGGAGTGGGCGTGGCTTGTCTCTTAGAACAATCATTACACCTTCCTGTGTGTACTGTGTCGGCTTGTTAGGCACCAGCTAAGTAGGTTTTGGAACACTGCGTCATTTTGCTGGCAATTCCGGGATGTAACCTGCATTGTTCTAACAAGCCCTCTAAGGAGGGCTTCTAGTGAGTTGGGAATGTTGGAGGCCAAGCCTTGGAGGAGGATGGACATAGAAGAGAAAAGCAGGTGTAAGCAATCATACATGGAATTCTTTTAGAGGCTGGAATAAAGGCTATTGTAACGATGTCCGTTCTCCTACCACACAGATCGTCATACATGTTTGTTTTAGATCTTAGTTTAAAGAAATTTCACCCATTTAGCCGAGACCCTTAGCACATGCTGATAAATGTACCTAGCATATTAACCTCAAAGCCTATGCAATATTTCCTGGTTTGAGTTTTGATTTTGAGACAGGGTCTCAAGTAACGCAGGCTGCAGTAAAATTCACTATGAAGCTGAGGATACTCCTCGGACTCTTGGCCCTCCTCCCTCCAGCTCCTGGGTGCTGGAGTTACAGCACCCGGCACACATGCTGCGTGTTGCAGAGTTGCTGAAGGTCTAGGCTACTTCCAGGTCCAGTGCTGCAATAAACATTCCTTTAGCATTCTCGATACATTGCTTGCTGAGGAGTGACTGACTGGACGCAGCGTCTTAGGCAGTGTTCTCTAGAGGAGAACCAATTTGCTGTCTTCCCACAGAGCTCGTGTGGGAGGAGGGGCAGTGGTAAGCAGGGGAACAGTGGTATGATATGGGGTGTATGGGAAAATTAAGTCCTCAGAATAGAAAGAGTCTGTGGAAAAGGGACTGGCAGGGATGTCTGCAGTGTTAGCTCTTGCTTTCAGTGAGCTGATCAGAGGCTTCTCTGCCGAGTATGCTGGAGGATGTGCCTTAGCACACTGTTCTCTGTGCCTCTGAGTCTACGGGGACGCCCTGTGAGAACACCCCAAAGACTGACTTCTTTATCATTGTTGGAATAGGTGAAGGTGGTAACGGATTGTGAGGGAGTTAATGAAACAGAAGATTAGGTTATTTTCGTTTGGGAGTGGTTGTACTTAGAATTTGGTTCTTAGATATAGGATGTGGGAGTCCTCTCTGTATGCTGTGAACCATTGGTTAATAAATAAAACCACTTTGGCTTACTGGCAGGGCAGAATAAAACAAGGTGGGAATTTCAAGCAGAGATAAAAGAGAAAAGAAGGCAAAGTCAGAGAGATGCCATGTAACCGCTAAATGAGAAAGACCTGGACTGCCAGCCAGAACCTTACCAATAGGTCAGGAGCCTTGTAGTAAAATAGAAAATAATAAAAAGGGTTACTTTAAGATGTAAGAGCTAGCTAGAAATATGCTTAAGCTAGTGGCCAAATGGTATTATAATTAATATAGTTCTGTGTAATTACTTTGGGTCTGGGTGGCCGGAAAGAAACAAGCAGCCTCCGTCTACAGATATATTTCTAAGTTCTCAGACTTGGGGGTTCTTGCTAGTTGGAGTCTTTCCTAGCATGTGAAGGCCCTGGGCTTACCCTCAGCACTACACACGCACCTGCCCAGATTTCTAATTACATACCCAGACCTTTGTTTTGGTCTTAAGGAAAATTATGCACACCAAGAAGAAAGTTTTGTTCATATTGATCTATTAACTATTAGATATTCTAACTTTATTCCATGGCTGTTACTGGTAACTTCAGTTTTCTGCACAGCACCCATGTGTATGTGTATTTGCATGTGTGTGTGAGTGTAGTGTGTGTGTGTGAGAGAGAGTGCAGTGTGCATGTGTATTGTGTGTGTGTGTGCATGCGCGCGTGTGCATGTGCGTCCATCCGTCAGTGCAGTGGCTCAGAAACTTTGGAGGGGGCCCCATGAAGTGAGTAGGCAGTGTCACCTGCAGTACACTGGGTATACTGGTCCTGGAGGTGGGATCGGAAAAGGTGTGTGTTTGTTTCCATACATGATAGCAGCATGCGCTGATGCCGTGTGACCTGGAGGACCTGTTCCTATTACATAAGATATAAGAGAACCCACACATGATAGCAGTATGTGCTGATGCTATGTGACCTGGAGGACCTGTTCCTATTACATAAGACAGAGAGAGCCCATACATGATGGCAGCATGTGCTGATGCTAGAGGACCTGTTTTAATTACATAGGACACAGTGAGCCCACTTTGCCAGGAATAGGATCGTATATTTTCAGGGCCTTCTGAGCAATCTGATGTAGTGTGGAAATATTTGAAAACCTGTTATTTTTACACTGAGTAGACCAGGTGACTCAGCCTGAGAGCCCTTTCTGATCGCGGTGTATCTGTGTAGAAATTACTTTGGATTAATGTTTAACCTCTAGTCCTACTTAAGTATTTATCATATTGGAATTAACACTGAGCAGTAGGGGATTTTTCATTGTATTTTATTAGTGGTGAGCTTAGCCTTTAATGGCCGAGCCATCTTTCCAGCCTATTAATTATTACTATTATTATTACTCTTTTGTTTTGAGACAAGCTCTCATTGTGTAGCTCTGGCTGGCCTGGAACTCATAGAAGTCCGCTCTCTACCACACCTACGAAGGACTTTTCATTTTAAGGAGGAGCAGTAAACTTCAGTACTTTGTTCATATGAATATCAACATGAAAATATTTGTTTGGGGAAACATGTTAGAAGAGTGCATTTTCAAGCAATATTTTATCTATTAATAAACAATTTTAGTTACTTCCGCCCTGACCTTGACCAGCAGTGACAAAGTCCTGATGGGGAGGTGACAGGGAATGAGAAGATAGAGAAAAAAAATATATGTATATGTATGTGTGTGTGTATGTATATATGTATGTATGTCTATAAATGGTGGTTCTGGCAGTCTTGCACAAACTTTGTTATATGTCAAGCAAGTTTATTAAAAAGTACAGCATCGTGTATACTGTTTGCATGGGAAAAATGGCCAAGGTCAGCAGAGAGCCAAATCAGACAATGTTGGCAAAGAGAGCACAGGATATCTCAGACTCAGCTGCCTTAGGACTGATAATAGCCAAGGAGGAAGAGGTGGGTCTTCAGAAGCCACAACCTTGACTCCCCTGAGGCGCTGGCTCCAGCCCTCAACTAGTCCTGCCAAGTCCACTCCTGGACAAGGACACTGAGCCCTTTGTCCCTTTGTCCTTTCTTTAGGGCCTCTGAAGAAGTGGGTCGGTCTGACTCCCCACACCATCTACCATTTCTCCTCCTCAACTATTCCGGACTCCACTTCCCCAACATTTGCCCTTCCCGACTTTATCATCTCCTCTCTCTCCTCTTTTGAAAATACTGTCCCGGAGGGTCCATGTAGTGCTGCCCCTGCGCTCATGGTGATGGGTGTGGGGCCAGCCACTGGAGCAGGGTGTCCTCCAGCTTTGTCAACTTGACAGCACCCAGAATCATCAGAGAGGCCCTTTATTAATTGCTTAGACCAGATTGTCCTGAGGGGGACTATCTTGATTGTTAATTGATTGGGAGGGCAGCTCTCTGGACAGCAGCATCCGTGGCAGTGATCCTAGACTGTATAAGAAGCTAGCAAACAGCCTGCAAAGCAGTCTCTTCCAGAGCTTTTGCTTCATGCTCCTGCTTGAACTTCTGCCTTCACTTCCCCATGACTGTCTTAGTTAGGGTTTCTCTCGTGTGATGAAACTCCATGACCAAAAGCAAGCTGGAGAGGAAAGGGTTTATTTGTCTCCAAAAGGAAGTCACAACAGGAGCCCAAGCAGGGCAGGAACTTGGAGGCAGGAGCTGATGTAGAGGCCGTGGAGGGTGCTGCTTGCTCAACTTGTTTTCTTATAGAACCCACAACACCCATAATGGGCTGGGACCTCCCCCATAAATCATTAATTAAAAAAAAATACCCTTCAAACTTGCTTGCTATTGAACCTTATGTAGGGAGGCATTTCTTTTTCTTTAAAAAATATTTTTTATGGTTTATTTAACTTTATTTTATGTGCATTGGTGTGAAGGTGTCAGATCCCCTGCAACTGGATCTTTAGACAGTTATGAGCTGCCATGTGGGTGCTGGGAATTGAACCTGGGTCCTCTGGAAGAGCAGTCGGTGCTCTTAACCACTGAGCCATCTCTCCAGCCCCGAGGGAGGCATTTCTTTAACTGAGGTTTCCTCCTCTTTGATGACTCTAGATTGCCTCAAGTTGACATAAAACTAGCCAGCACAATGGTAGACTGAGACATATAAGCCAAATAAATCCTTCCTCCTGGGCTGGAGAGATGGCTCAGTGGTAAGAGCACTGGCTGCTCTTCCAGAGGTCCTGAGTTCAATTCCCAGCAACCACATGGTGGCTCACAACCATCTGTGATGAAGTATGGTGCCCTCTTTTGGCCCTCAGGCATACATGCAGGCAAAAAAAATCCTTCCTCCCTTAAGTTGGTCTTTGTCAAAATGTTTTATCACAGCAACAGAAATTGGAACAGTGGGCTGTTGCAGGAGACTGCTTGTTTATTTCCTGTCGGCCCAGAGTCCCGAAATAATCACACAGAAATCTATATTAATTGCAGTACTGTGTTGGGGGCCAGCCTCAACAAAAATACCTTTCTCCAGAGTGGAGGCATGGAAATTTAGGAATATAGTAAAGAGTACAAAGACGTGAACAAAAATAATAAAATGCAGAAACATAAAGGACATTATCAGGAGGGAACTTTTCCATGATAGCCAGTGTTTAATTTCCAACTGGTTAATATACCCCTGACCCCAAAAGGTAGGAGTAAAACAAAAATTGGCATTGACATTCCAATTGAAAGTCATGGGTTACATTCATCACACTTATGCCCTAGACTCACACCCTAGACCAAACACTCTGTAGGCAAACCACTCCCTGGGTAGAATCCCAAGTGATTTCTGTAATGGTCTGTCCTGTCCCTTTAAGAGACAACCGCTGCCCACCCCCTACCCCTTCACTCCCCCTTCCGGAGGCAGGCATATTTTTCCTTCCTGCTTGTAGCCCAAGTCTCTTCTTTTTCTGTCTCCCTCTCGAAGAGGCAGCTTCTTTCTCTCTTCTCCCCACTTCTCCCCTTCCCCACTTCTGTTTCTCTGTCTCTCTTTGCCTCTTTGCTCTTCTCCCTTCCATAACTCACTAAATAAATATCCAACCTCACCCTGCATAGCGTGCCCATCCGTCTGTGGCTTCCTGCCCAGGACCAGCTGCCTTCGGAGACCTGCAGAGTGGTCTCCTGGTGTGCCATCCGTCTGCCTCTCCTTGTGGGACTGACTACCCCATCGAGGTCTCTCACCCACCACATGGCTCCCTGCCTGGGACTTGTGGCCTGCTGCAGCCACTTGGGAAACTGTGCCATCACTGCCTGCTGCCACTTCCGGGACCTGCTGCTTGTGGCCCACTGCCTACTGCAGCCACTTGGGGATCTCAGCATTTTACTTAATCCATTACAATTTCCATTAAGGGAACAGGTACTTAGTTGGATCCTTAGACTTTTGTTTTAGGTAGGAACCAACTACTTTCCTATTTCAGGAGCACAAGGTCTGGCAACTAGCCACACCTGTTGACAATAGGATTAAGAGAGCAGAACTCTGATTTACAACCAGGTGGGACCTTTGTTTGAGCACAGTAACCATGAATGAACTAGAAACCAGTCCCAAACTCTGACCTTTGGCCTCTTCGGGCCTCTACAATACTGTTTGGCCAATAGCTTAAGTGTATTTCTGGCTAACTCTTATATCTTAAATTAACCTATTTCTATTAATCTGTGTGTATCGCCATGTGACTGTGGCTTCTTCCTGACTCTGCCTACTCTCTCTGTATATTTCTTTCAGCCTAGCTTTACTTTGTTAAGCCATTGACCGAAAGCAGCTTCTTTATTAACCAATAAAAGCAACACATATACAGAAAGACTTCTCACACCAGTGGGCAACCTGCCAGTGTCCATATCCCCAAGGAAAAATGACTCCCTTCTTCCCCTGCAGCCAGCAGCCAATAGGTCCTTTGTTAGGTGTGGATTCTGGCAAATCCTTCCCCCACCCATGTTGGACTTTTGACTGGCTTGATCTTGTATAGGTAACTACAACAGCCACGTCGTGTGCAGAGGCCGGCATTTCCCAGCACTCCTCCCCTTCCTCTGGCTGTCACACCACATTCTTTCTGCCTCCTCATCCTTGAGATGTGCCCTGTGTTTTGGGAAGGTGCGGTTGATTTAGATGTGACATTTAAGGCTAATAAAAGAAATGCATGTTTGTACATTCCTTGAATGTCTATTATTGAAGATATCTGGATTCTCTAATTTCTATTTATCTGTGTATGTGTGTTTTTACTTGAATGTGTGTGTACAGTGTGCATGCAGAGCCCCAAAGAGGGCAGTGTATCCCCTGGAATTGGAGTTAGAGGTGGTTGTGAGCCACCATGTGAGAGCTGGGAATGGGTCCTCTCCGAGAGCAGCCAGCGCTCTTAACCTCTCCAGCCCTGATGTCTGGCTTCTTATATCTGTATTTGGTCTTTGTGGTACATCCATGGCCTCTGGAAAACCCATTGCATACTCTCACTACAAGGAAGGGAGGGAGGAGGCAGTGACATCCTAAAATTTATCAGAAACTATTAATACTTGTTTGAAGGTGACTGATACTCTGCTAACTTACCTATAAAGTTTTCTTTATCATTGGCAATATCAACCTCGTAGTGTTCTGTGAAGGTACTTTGACTTTTCAGGTTTCATAGATGTTCCCAGAACACTCAAGGGTTTTTTTTTTAAAATATTTATTTATTATGTATACAATATTCTATCCGTGTGTATTTGCCTGCAGGCTAGAAGAGGGCGCCAGATCTCATCACAGATGGTTGTGAGCCACCATGTGGTTGCCGGGAATTGAACTCAGGACCTCTGGAAGAGCAGGCAATGCTCTTAACCACTGAGCCATCTCTCCAGCCCCACTCAAGGGTTTTGAGTTAATAGTTTTAGAACTTTTGTTTGGTTCTGTTACCATTTTCCTTCAGTTTCTTTTCTAGGCCAAAATAAGAGTATATGAGGTGGGTGTGGTAGCCTGTGCCTAGAGTACCGTTACTCACTAGGTCAAGGCAGGCGGTTGGGAGTTCTAGGCTAGCCTGGACTACATAGCAGACTTAGGTAGCAAAATTACCCCCCCCCCAAAAAAACCTCTGTATTTCTTATTTTTGTAGAATTTATTAAAGTACCTTTTAGCCAGGCATGTGGTGTATACCTATAATCGGGAGGCTGAGGCATAAGGATTGCAAGTGTGAGGCCAATCTAGGCCGAATAGTGAGCCACATCTCAAGAAGGTGAGTTTTGAATAAACAGAGTGAATTCAATCAGGCTTGTTGAATTTAACTCATTTTAGAGTCTCGCTTAAAATATAAGATCTCTGCAGTATGGATATACTGCACATGGGTTCTGCACTCAAGCACAAACCTATTTCAAGGCTGGATTTCTTGTGAAGACTGTGGCTGTACCACCTCACCCTGGACCTGCACGGTGCCCACTGCACTGCAGGAAAACATTGGCACTCTGAAGCTCCTCAAGCTCGTTGGCAGTGGGGCTGGGCCTTCTCTTTGTTACCCACCTCTCCACTCCCTACTGAAGCATTACCATATCTTGATAATAGTAGACGTTTAAAAGAAGCTGCTACGTGTGCCATAATATAATTTGAAAAGATACATGTGTGTTTAGACATGTTAACTAAAGAGGATCCAAGAGTTAATAGTGTATCAGTAGAGTTCTGCTTAACATGCTAAGGGCTCTGGGTTCAGTCCTCTGCACCAAACAATACTTTAAGAAATGAATCATTTATATGGGTGTTTTGCTTGCATGTATGTCCGTGCACTACATGCTAGCAAGTTCTCTAGGAGGACAGAAGAGGGTGTGGGATCCCTTGGGTCTTTGTTACAGATGGTTGTGAGACCGATGTGGATTCGGGAATCAAATCTGGGTCCTCTGCAAGAGCCAGTTCTTAACTGTGGAGCCATCTCTTTAGCCTAGCCCCCAAATAACATTTTGATCAATGACAGATTATATTCTCAGTGCATGAGTTACTGACATATTATTTGTTAATGAATTGCTTTGCATATAACTTTGTCTTCTGTTTGGTTTTTTATATTTTTTTGAGACAGGGTCTCACATTGTATACCATACTGGCCTGGAACTCACTCACTATATATCTGAGGTTAGCTCACTCTGGAGCCATTCCTCCTGTCTCAGTCTCCCAAGTGCGAGGCTTCACGCCTGGCTGCAGGTCTGCTGTACAGTGCTCTCTAGGAATCTGAACCAAGAAAGTCACTTACTGCCTCTCCTACATTGTCACATCTTACCATCCAGCAGATATCTGAGTCGTGACTGTGGCACTTTGAGTAAGGCACTGTCAGTCCCTGCCTCAAGTTGGCCTTGGGATGGAGAGGGTTAGTGCTCTTGCTGCTCTTGCTAAGGACCCACATTCCGTTCCCAGCGTCCACATGGTAGCTCGTAACGTCTTAACTCCAGTTCCAGAGCACCTGACATCCTCTGGGCATATGTACAAAGGGCAACAACCCATACACATAAAATAAAAATAAATAATAAAAAACAAAAAACAAAAGCAAGCAAACAGAGAATTTGTGGTCTAATAGTGTAGTCTGAGAGTTAGCAGAATTGTGTAGGTAGCTGGGGAACTTGGTCTTTCTGGGCTAAATGATCTCAGCTTTGCCATTGTGGCCCCCAAATAGCCAGAGACTGTAAGTAAATGATTGTGGCTGAATTTCAATAAAACTTTATAAATGCAAGCAGGACCAGCTTACCAGTTCCTGCTCTAGTCTCCATGCGTCCCACTGGGAGACCTGCAGCAGCAGTTTCCATTGAGATTTCCACTGAAGTTGGTAGTTAGATGAGATTATAAAACACAGATCACATGGTACAATTTAAAGAATAACATTCTTTTTTTCTTCCTGTTTTTCCTTTTTCCCCAGGACACCTTATTTCCATACATCAAAGAGAATGTCAAGGAGTACCTGCAGACACACTGGGACGAGGAGGAGTGTCAGCAGGATGTCAACCTGCTGAGGAAACAGGTCAGGACTTCCTCTTGCGCATCCCAGAGTCTCAGTGGAGGGAGCTGGAGACTTAGCACACGCTGTGAGCGCTGTCAATCAGTGCCCTGGATCCTGGGGTGGAAGTTGCAGGGCCTTGCCTGCCTTGTGATCCACAGCGTGTCATAAGCAAGCAAGTCATAGCAGCTTGTCTGCGGAGTTGCTTCCCTCAGAGCCTGTTTATAAACTTGGGCCTTTCTGGTGGAGTCCAAGAGGTTTTGTACAGTCATCACATTTCATCAGTGTCACTAGGTGACAGCACCTTGTCACTTTCTTCTGTCCTACCTCATGGCACGAAACTACCCCCTAACGGGCTCACAGATCCTCACATCGCGCTTCTCTGCCGAACTTCTCAAACAGTTTGCCCTTGGCCCAGGCTGCAGGCTGCACTCTGTCTCTCTAGCCAGTCTGTGTGTTTTTTCCTAACACGTGGTGTGCTGACTTCAGTGGCAAAGATCTTCATGGTGTGTGGCCCTCACCAGCCGTTTTCCTACACTGGATTGTGGCGTGCTCTCTAAAAAGCACGTCTTTTATTTATGGTGAGAAGTTAGGTTTAGAAATAATTGTAACATCCATTGAATCATGCAGTATTTGGGTTTGCTGAGTTTTCTGGATAATGGTGAGGTCAGTGTGAAATAATCCCCTTCATCTTTTTATTGTCTCAAAAATGTTCATTATATACATATTTTATGTTCAAATTAATACATTACATTGTTACAGAGTCCTTGTATATGCATTTCTATTAATTATGTGTATATGTGTGTGTGCGTGCATGTGTGTATATACATCTGTATACACACATGCCATGGTTCACTTGTGGAGGTCAGAGCACAAATTGAGAGAATCATGTGGGTCCCCCACAGATTGAACTCAGATCATCAGGCTTAGTGGCAAGTGCTTTTTACCTAGTGATCCATATTTGCCAGATCCTTCCTTTAAGAATAATTTTTAACAGTTCTCAGGATAATTGATAATTGGAGAAGACTGATCTGCCTGGTTTTGCTCTATCTTTTTAAAATACATCTATGCATGGATGTGTGTGTGTGTGCAAGCATATGTGTGTAATGCTCTTTAAGTGTACACATGAACAGAGTTGATTTGTTTCTGATTTAAAGGCTGAGGAAGATGCGCACCTGGATGGGGCTGTCCCGATCCCCGTGGCATCTGGAAATGCAGAGGATGATCTCCAGCAGATGATCCAGGCCGTGGTGGACAACGTGTACTGGCAGATGTCTCATGACCGGAAGACCACGGCGCTCAAGCAGCTTCAGGGCCACATGTGGAAGGCGGCTTTTGCAGCTGGCCGCATGAAGGCAGAGTATGTGCTCTAATGCTAAAACATTTCCCAGGGCTCAGTTCCAACCACTCCCCCAACTGTTCCTCTTTCTCCCTTGTAAGTTGCACAGTTAGTAAAAATAAATTTGCTAGGCATGATAATATACACCTTTAAATCCTAGCACTTAGGCAGAGGCTTGTAGCACGATTTCTAATTGTTCTTAATAATAAATATTCGGAGTTAGCTACCAGGGAGTCAGAGAAGCAGAGGTTAGAGCATAGGGGCGATCCTGTCCTCAGACTGCCTCCTTAGACTGCATCCTCTGACTGCACTGAGCTCCTGTCTCCTCCCGTCTTACATTCTTCTCCACCCAATCATATCGCTCCTGTCTCCACCTCCTTAGTGCTGGGATTAAAGGCGTGGGATCACAAGTGCTGGGATCACTTTGTGTGACCTCTGTTTCTCTTTTAGACAGATTCAATCTTGTGTAGCGCAGGGTGGCCTTGAACTAATAGAGATCCCTTTGCCCCTGTTCCCCAAGTCTTGGGATTAAAGGTGTGTGCCACCATCTCCTGGCCTCTAGCACTGCACTCTTATCTTCAGGCAAGCTTTATTTGTTAAAACACAAGCAAAATATCACTACAGAGGCAGGCAGGTTCTAGGCAAGGTTATATAGAGAGACCCTAGCTCAAAAAAGATCAAATTGATATTGCTTTCATTGTAGCTAATGAGTTGTTTTCTTTTTCCCTGGAAGCTATGTCCCCCAGATCTGTGGCTTTGTGGGAGATGAAAGACTTTCGTTCTGTTTTTTCATTCAGCCTGGTGTGGTGTTGGGAGTGGGCCTTCCTGAGCCTTCTGTGGGCTAGCCAGGTCACAGCTACCCTGTGGCAGGCACACCAGTGACAGCACTGGTGTCACTTCTCTGAGCCGTCATGCTTTTTGCTGCTGAGAGAAGCGAGAGGGCTCAGCAGTTGGCAGTTACCAGTCCTGGGAGACCCAGCGCCCACTCTGACCGCCATGGGCACATAGATACATTGTGCATGCAGAACACTCAAACACATAAAATAATAAAAATGAGAAAGTGAGAGAAGAGAGCTGTGAAACTGTTCCTTTGAGTTAGTCTCTGGCACTGTTACTTCCTCTGCTCTTTGAGCACCTTCCTAATCTTGGAGTCTCAGTTTGGGATTTCTGCTAGTTCTCTTGCTGAGCATTGTATTACTGAGATTGAAAAACAAATGGTAACAGTTGTGGGCCAGTGAGATGGTTTAGTGAGCAAGGGCGCTTGCTGCCAAGGCTGACAACCTGAGTTCAATCCCTGGATCCTTGTGGAAGGCAACGAATGACTTCTGCAGGTTAACCTTTGACCTTGATACGTGTGCTATGGCATGTGCCAGTTTGTGCAGGTATGTGTCTGCACATGCACACACAGACACACACGATGTAAAAATATTAAAGATAGGGTCTCATCATATGTATATCCTAGGCCTGGACTTGCAGTGCAGCCTAGCATATCTTCACTCTGGGATTTTCTTGCATCAGCCTTCTCAGGGCTGGATTTATAGTGTATTTCCATACCCAGCTGACCTGAGAGGGTCTTTTTAAAGAATTTTAGTCAATTGCTTTATGTAAATTCTCAGATTGAAGGCCATTTTCAGCTGCCTGTTTGTTTTTTTTTTTGTATTTTTTTATATTTTGTTTTGTTGAATGAGAGGTCTGTGGCTGCGACAAGATCTGCCTATTAAAGGAAGTATTGTTGTTCCAGGGTGTGCCCTTATATGTGTGCAGGAAAAACACTAAAATAAATCTTTTAAAAATGGGGAGGAAAGCATTTTCATGCTTCTCAAAGTACAGTGAAGGTAAATTAGTCTGTTCTTATAAATTGCATCAATTAAGTAATAATATTGTTTATGGTGTTTATTTTTATTTTAGCCCCTTGAGAGTGAAAACATAGTCACTTTCTTAACTTTATTTATTTGTGTAAGTTTTTGGCCTGCACGTATGTGTAAGTATATCACATACATGCCTTGTGCCCATGGAGGTCAGAAGAGGGCATTGGATTCCCTGGAACTGGAGTTACAGGTGGTTGTGAGCCGCCATGTGGGTGCTGGGAGAGAACCAGGGTCCTCTGCGAGAACACTAAGTGCTCTTACATCTGAGCTGTGTTTCTACCCATCAATTACTTCCTTATTTCATCTCTTCGTGCTTTTCTATTGTCAAATGCTATTCTCTCCACCAAATTTGTTGCTTCTAATCTGTGATCCTGGAATTCCAGTGACCTGTTTCTTAGAACTACAGGAGTTTCCTGTCTCGTGGAGCTGCTTCTCAGGTTACCATTCATGCCGGGGCAGAGTCATGGCATCTGCCTATCATCTGATTTTCACCTGGCTCAATGGTGCGTTTCTGCCTTGTAATTAGCTGCTTTCCCTCCAGGTTCTTCGCAGATGTGGTCCCGGCAGTCAGAAAGTGGAGAGAGGCTGGAATGAAGGTGTACATCTATTCTTCAGGGAGCGTGGAGGCTCAGAAGCTGCTCTTTGGGCATTCCACAGAAGGAGATATTCTTGAGGTAGGTTACTCAGTGTCCCAATCTGTTTGCTGTCGCTGTGATGAATACCATGACCAAAAGCCACCTGGGAAGGGTTTATTTGACTTACACTTTCACACGAAGTCATATGGGGAAGTTAGGGTAGGAGTTCAAGCAGGAAGCTGGAGGTGGGCACTGGTGCAGAGACCGCAAATGAGGGTTTGTTCAGCTTGTTTTTCATGCATCTGAGGGCCACCTGCGCAAGGGAGACGCCACACACTAATCACGAAAGTGCTCCACAGGTAAGCCCAAAGGCTAGTCTGATGGAGACAATCCCTTGAGGTTGTTTTTTTTTTCTTTAAAGATGACTCTAGTTGGTGTCAAATTGACAAACTATCCAGCACATTTGGATTTTTTTGTTTTGCTACTGTCAAAACATGAAATATCAAATAGTGAAAAGCACCTACTGAGTAAGCTCCATCGGCAGCTAGACAGAAAAAAGATATGGAAAACTGAGGGTACTTTGTATAGCAGGGTGAATGACCTGGGCCAGCAGTTCATCCATCAGTGACAGGTCCTTAGAAGTGAGCAGGGGATGAGAAAATGGGAAGCCGGGAAAGTTTGGGGTCAGAAAGTCCTGCACAAGCCAACGGTTCATACCGGCAAGTGCATCTTACATACAGCTTGTAAGGGGGAAAATGGGGCAGTCAGTAAGAAGTTAATCAAGCACATTGCATAGGGGGACACAGGATGTCTTAGATGTGCCAGGGACTGAGCACAGCCGCCTTGGGACTGATAACTCCAGTCTCTTGGGAAAGTCAAGTTCCCAGGAACAGAGAATGGAACTCCTTTGAGGCCCTGTTCTGAGCCCCAGATTGGACCTTGCCAAGTCTGCCCCTGAGAGAAGACCGAACTAGGTTCCTTTTGTTCTTTTACCAGGACCTCTGAGAGAGCTTGGCTTTCAGCAGGTGATTTATTTTGTGTAGTACCAGCTTTTGAATTGGAAGTCTCTTCAGTTTTTCTTGTGCATAAGATCACCAGAAGTTTGTTTAAACGTGGGTTCTGGGGCTGGGACAGCTCAGCTGGTAAGGTGCTGCTGTGTAAGCTGGAGGACCTGACTCCAGCACCACGCAGACGCCAAGCTTCACGGCACACGCACACTTCTTATTCCAGCACTGGGGGCGCAAAAACAGGAGGACCATTTGGGCTTGTGGGCCAGCCTGCCCGAATTGGTGAGCTCCAGGATCAGTGGGAGACCAGGCTTCATAAAATAAGAGTTGGGTCCATGAGGAAAGGCACTCACTTCCAAGCTTGGTGAGCTAAATTTGATCCCCTGCCACCTACATGGAGGAAGAACGCCAACTTCTACAACATGCGTGTACACAGACAAGCCGTCCTCTGAACATGCATGTACACAGACAAGCTGTCCTCTGTAGCTGTACATGTATGTACACAGACAAGCTGTCCTCTGTAGCATGCGTGTACACAGACAAGCTGTCCTCTGTAGCTGTACATGTATGTACACAGACAAGCCGT
>JAQHUG010000138.1:4837821-4858684 GCA_028555095.1 Dicrostonyx torquatus | reverse complement strand
CAACCAAACCAACCAGCCAAACAAGAAACTCCCATCTTTAAGGTGCTGGAAGTGGCCCAGTGGTTAAGAGCACTGGGTGCACCTGCAAAGGCCCAGGATTTGGTTCCCAGCACATACATGGTGGCTCACAACCATATAACTTCAGCCCCAGGGGGTCTGATACCTTTTTATGTACCAGACGCGCGTGATCTGCAGACATACATGCAGGTAGAAACTTCATACATGTAAAATAGTTTTTCCCCCTGGGACAAGGGACTCTGGAAATGGTGGGGTTTTATGCCTGTCTAGACAGATATACTTTGTTCTGTGTTTTAGGGAGAGAAGTCTCAAAAGCCGATTATCTAAATGAGAAAATCCGGCCTTGGATACTAAACTTGACTGATGTTTATGAGTTGCCTTAGGGAAGGTTGACAGCCAGGGTCTTAATGCTAATATGGGTGCAGAACAGGCTCTTCCCAGCAGGTGGTGCTGTTCCCTCACAGACCTTGTCAAATGGATGGCTTATCATCAGATGGAGCAGGGAGGGAGAAGGAAGATGAATGAACAGTTCATTTCTCTTTAAAAGCCAGTAGCATGGTTTGCAAGAACAGAGTAACTGGGCAAATTTTGGCCATAATGCCAACTATAACCCGTCCACTAATTACTCTTTCCCCTCTTGTATCTAACACATTTAAAAAAAGAACAACTTGATTTTTGAGTAGACAGGCTCTAGCAGCACTATTTAAAAGGGCTTGCTTTCACATATCTCTCATTCCTATCAGAGGAAAAATATTAAATAAATATGTCCCATAACAATTTTCTATAGTACCACTTGGGCCTTTGTATCAAAATTATACTATTTTAAGTAATATTCAACAATAATTTGCAGAGCCTAACTTGGTGGTTTACATCTCTAATCCCTGAAGGTAGAGGCCTGGTGTGGGAGTCCTTCTGTAATGTGTTGCTTTTATTGGTTAATGAATAAAGAAGCTGCTTTGGGCCTGGCAGGGCAGAATAGAGCTAGGCGGGAAAACTAAACTGATAGCTGAGAGAAAGAAGGCTGAGTAAGAGAGACACCATGTAGCTGTCGAAGGAGCCTGTCAGAGCCTGCTGAAACCTTGCCGGTAGGCCACAACCTCATGGTAATACACAGAATAATAGAAATGGGTTAATTTAAGATGTAAGAACTAGCTAGAAATACACTTAAGCTATTAGCCAAACAGTATTGTAATTAATATAGTTTGTGTGTAATTATTTCGGGTCCGAGTGGCTGGGAAACGAACAAGCAGCCTCTGTCAACAGAGGCCAGCCTGGTGTGTATAAGGAGTTCCAGGCCAGTAGCCAGGGCTACATGGATCCTGTGTCAAAACAACAAAACCTGCAGTTTTGGTAATTGAATAATGAATAAAATCTACCCTTGAGTTTCACTTAACATTTATTCTGTCAAGATAGGAGTGCTGAGTTTGATGCACTGACACCTTCTCCCTATGGTCGGAACGCAGATAGTCTTAGAGGTGTGAGAAAATTAAATAGAGGCAACACAGAATAAAGTGGAGGTGGGGCCGGTAACGTAATCAAGAAAGGTTAGATATAGAAGGAGGAAAGAAGATTGCCTGAAGGTTAAATGTAGAGATTTCAACAACTCTGCCTGGACCAGGGGATTAGGATTCCAGTGGTGGGATCCCATTAGGTATGCAGAAACTGATCATTAGGTCTTAGGACATTAGACCATAATCTAGATGTGGGAGGAGGCTGCTGGAGAATTCAGAAACTGATGGAGAATGGATTGGGGTACGACCTATGAGTGGAGAGTTTGGAGCAGCAAGCACTTAGGTGTCTTAAATGATTTAGTATTTATGTGTGGGTGGGTGGAGGCTAGAAGATGGCATCAGAGCCCCAGAAACTGGAGTTACAGGTAGTTGTGAGCCCTCTGATGTCGGCACTGGGAACTACACTTAGGTGCTCTCCAAGAGCAGCAAGTGGTCTTTGCTCCATCTCTCCAGCCCCTACTTAAGTATTGTTGATCACAAAGGAATCTGAAACAAGGAGTAAGGCTTTTACACAAACCAATAGAAGGCTTAGAAGAGGGGTAACTACGGGAACTGTCCCAGGAAACTCCACTGTAGTGACATCAGGAGGCTTGCCACAGTGGTTACAACTGCTCCCCCATGAAGCTGGCCAGGTGACACTTGTGTTTATGTGACCTTGCTTGCCCACACCAACAGCGATAGGAAGATTGCACTACCACATTTCATTGAGTAATTCCACCACCAGAACCACATGTGGGTGTGTCTGGAGAATATTTTAATCTAACTCATTTAATCATGTTATTTGCTGATTTCAGTATCAGAGACAGTTGCAGTGAAGGGCTAGCTGTGGCTGGCTTCAGAGTGGTAACAGTGGCAACAGATGTGGACACATCAGGGGTCGATAGCTACGCGTGATTGACAGGACTTGAAAGGGTGACTGCTAGGTTCTTAGCTTGAGTCGCTGGATAGATGCTGCTAATGGACAGACAGTGACTTACTGTGGAGTGGAAAGCCGATGCAGACAGGGATCCCCAAAAGCAGTGAGATACGAGCCCAGAGCCCGAAGCCCTGGCCTGACCACAGAGCAGACCGAGACTGAGCTGACTGGCAGGGAGGTGCTGTTAAATCATGTTGTTTGGTTTGGGAAAGATCTCTCTATGGAGAAGAGTCAGAGAACCCCTAAGTTCCAACATTTGAGCTCAAGCCATGGAAGGAAGCAAGCCACGCAGATGAGGAAGAGGGGTACGTACAAGTCCCGACGGTAATGCAGGCAAGGGTCTCCCTGCATTTTCATCACACACACACACACACACACACACACACACACACACACACACACACACAGTGTCCTGTGTCTTCGTGTTAACACACCAGTCATAGTTGGTTAGGGGATCTATCTTCATTTTAATTACACACATACATACTTTCTAAATAACATTGCATTCTGAGTTACTAGGAATAAGACTTTCAGTGTATCTCGGAGAGGTAGGGAAAAGGGACACATAGAAGCCCCTATCAGCCAAGAAAACACCAGGACTGCTCAAAGACCTAATTCACCGAAGCATCTCATTTTTCCATCTTTCCTAACAAGCTTTTTGGCTAAGTTTATTGTTTGTCCAACTGTTACTTCACATAACTGTGGTTAATACATTTATCTTCAACTGTTTCAGCAAATGGTCCTGGATAGCTGTCTGAAAACTGGCCGAGTTCCAAGTTAGGGGAGGTTAAATTAAAGTCAGTCCCTTTGAGCCATTCGAAGGAATCACCAGACTGGTTGCTATGGTACCCCACCAGAATTGTTTCTTTTAACTCATACGTTGAAGTCCTAATGCAACATGGCCACATTTTGGGGTAGCTATCTAGGAGGTCATTAGATTAGTGGAGCTAAGGTTGGTATGGTAGCCTGTATCTGTCATCCCAGGCAGGAAGATCTGAACATGAATTCCAGGCTAGCAGGGATGGATAGTAGGATTCTGTCTCAATAATTGAAGAAAGAAAAGTATACAAATAGATAAATAAATGTCATCAGGCCCTAGCCCAATAGGGGAGACAGGAGAGTGCTCATTTTCATCTTTTTCTTAGTCCTGTGTTTTTCTCATCTCTTTCTCCCTGTCTCTTTCTGTCTCTACCGTGTAAGGATGTAGTGAAAAACTAGAGCCTATAAGCCAGAAAAACCTTCACCCAAAAACCTAACCACTGAGCCAATCCCCTGCCTCAGGGCTCTACTGTTGAGGTTGTGTTGACTCAAGCCCTTTTGTCAAATGCTGGGGTTGGTACATTTGCTCCGGAGAAGCCAGCTACCATGCTGTGTGGGAACCCAGATTCACACTGCATGCAGAGAAATGGAGGCTCCAAGTAGATAGCCCCAGCTCCCAGACATAAGAATAAGTCAGCACTCCACTGCTTCCAGCCTCTACCTTCCGAGTCATCCAGCTGAGACCCTGGATACCACGGAGCAGAACAGAGATGTCCCAGCTATGCCATCAGGTGCGAGCATAGAATCTGGAAGTAGAATACATGGTTTTATGCTGCTGCGTCTTGTGACAGTGTGTCCCGCAGTCACAGTAACTAGAACGGTCATCAGGTGGATCGGTGTTAGCAAGCAGTGGGCGGGCTTTCCTCTCCAGCCCAGGCAGGCCACAGTGTGCACTGAGGAACATCAAGAACGCCTCATTTTCCTCCCCAACAGTGGCTTCATTCTTACGGGATGTTGCAGTTGTCCCTGGCTCCACAGTCACGCAGGCTTGAAACCACGAGGTGTCTGACCTGCCTTCACCCTTCTCGTACAGACGGTCAGACACAGCCACTGCCTTTTCCATAGCATCTCTTGTTCTTTCCATTCCTAAGAACCTTTTCATTCAGTCCCCAGTGTTATAAATACAACACCCTACAGAAGGACTACCATTGGCAGGTGTGCATTCAGGTTTCTCGTTAATTAAAGGACAGTGCTTGCGAACCTCAAAAACTGGACATGGTGGTACATGCCTATAATACCAATACTCAAGAGGAGGAGGCCACATATCAAGCTGGAGGCTATCCTGGGCTATACAAGACCCCATCTTTAAAAACAACCAACCCCAGAGCAAGGAATGATGTTTATAAATAGGAAGTACACTGTATTTTGAGAAAGCTGCTATCAGGCAAATTGAATCATTGGCTGTTGTGAAGCACGGTGGTGGCTACACTGAGTCACTGTATCTGTGTTTAGTCAAAACCCTGCTTTCCAGCTCCTACCCTCCCTGGCTAGAAATCTGTCTGGCTTACAAAAGTCCTGAGGTGGTAAATACTTACTGGCAAATGAGCTCCTCAGCCTTGCTTCCTGCAGAAATACTGATGGGATACTATTTCCTTATTATCCACACACTTGTAAGGACTGTATTTGAGCAGTTAGACCAAAAGAAAGAAGCTGGGGCAAAGGGTCAAATCAGCTCCTTGGTTTAAAAACATGAAATGCATTTAGTTTCCTCAGCCGGGACCCAGTCATCCTCAGTATTCCACAGGAAGCCACACGGGACACCAGTGCTGTCTGGAGCTTGGGAATGTGGCCTGTAGTGGTAATTGCACACACTATAAAACATAAGACTTTTTATAACAGCATTTGCTGCTGAAGACAGAAAGCTGCCTGCTGGGATGAGCAAGGGGACAATAAGCGTGCTCTGAGAGCTGACAGTGACACGGCTTCCGTGCTTTGAGCATGAAGTGGCTTGTGGCAGACTAAAATTTCAAGAAGACAATGAGAGGAGGGGGTATGTCTAAGTGTGGGCTCTCACTTGTTTTAGGTTATTTGTCATCCCTGTGTGTGTGTGTGTGTGTGTGCATGTGTGCACATGTGTTCTTGTGGATACAGATGCACACACATGCTGAGGATGGAAGACAAACCCAGGTGCCAGTCCTTAGCTTCCACCTGGCTTCAAATGAGCGAGCTCTCAGTGTTCACCCCTGCATATGCCATGCTCGTTGGCCTGCAGGCTTCCATGGCTCCCCGTCTCTGCTTTCCATCTCACCATAGCAATACCGCGATTAGTGAGACATGCTATCCACGCTTGTACACACTCACTCCATGGGCCACCTCTCCAGTGCTGTCGTTTAAGGGGACAGTCTTTGTGTAGGCCAGGGTCACCTAGAATGTACAGCTCTCCTTTCTCAGCTTCTAAGTGCTGGGATCACAGATACGGTTTTATTTTAGAAAAATGTATGGATCACTGAACTCGGTGCCAGGAAGCAGTCTAGGTGCTAAGTGCATGGTAGACAAAAATCTTTGCAGTTCAGGAGAGAAAAGCTAGACAATGACAAACCGAGCCAATGTCATATATATTATAATTATTAGGAAAGTTTTGCCTGCATGCATGTCTGTACACTATGTTATGAACCCACAGAGATAGAAGAGGGCATTGGGTCCCTTGGAAGTGGGGCTGCAGACAGTTGTGAGCGACCATGTGGGTGCAGGGAATTGAACCCAGGTCCTCTGAAAGAGCAACCAATGTTAACCACTGAGCCAACTCTCCAGCTCCATGTATTGTAATTTTAACCAACCATAGGGGCTGTACTTTATTACATTTTTATTTACCTTGTGCATGTGTCCTGGCATTCATGTGGAGGTCAGAAAGCACATTGTGGATTACCATGTCTTAGCACATGGGTCCTGGGGACTGAACTCAGGTTGCCAGGTTTATTAGCAAGCACTTTTACCAGCTCTTGTGGTATAATGTTTAATGCTCTAAATTCCAAATCCAGCTATCTGAGTTCGTATCTCTGTGGGACCTGTTCCTTGAGGGAGAGCCAGTCAGTCATCCTCATCAACTCAGACCATGAAGCCCAACATTAACGGGCTGCCCACGTATGCTTCAGCCAGAGACATGTTTCTCTTTCGCTTTTACCCACTGAGCTAGCTCCCCAAGAGACCCAAGATCATGTTTTACAAAGACTTAGTTCATAAGAAATCTGGAGGAAATAGTGTTGAGATAGACTTGAGGAGGTTAGTTCTGAGAGTTGCCCATCTCTCTGAAGATGGTGAGATTTACAAATTGGGAGGAAGATTGGCCAAGGCCTTGTGACCAGGGTCTGTCTGCCTTACTTTTGAAGAAAAGGAGGTTTCTGGAGGCTCCACAAAAAAGAGATAAAGGTTTAGAAGCAGGTCTGGGGCCTGCAGGGGCATTGTAGTGGTTTGAGATTTCAGTCTGAGTACACGGGGAAGCAAAGGAGTGCTCTCAGGGAAGGAACATAATGGAAGCAGAGAGACCAGGGTTTTGCTGTTTTGAAACTTGAGGAGGGATGATTGATAGTGACAAGATTCATGGTCAACTTTAAAGATAGGGTCTCACGTAGCCCAGGCTGGCCTCGAATTTCTTTTCTTCTGTTTTTTCCCCCATGATCTCACTACGTAGCCCTGGTCATCCTGGAACTCACTAAGTTGACTTTGAATTCACAGAGATCTGCCCATCTCTGTATCCCAAGGGTAGTCAACTTTGAAGGTAGCACTGCTAGGATTTCCCCACAGCTGTGCGAATAGACACAGAAGAGATAACATCTGGAAGACAGACATCTTTAACTTACATGGCTGTTAAAGGTTACTGTGTGAAGGGTAGGCTTAAAGGCCGACGATCAGAGGAGTTAAAACTGAGATGCCTTACAGTGGAGATGCAGTTAATTAGTAGTTAACAGACAGCCAATCAGGATGGAGATGTGGGCTGGACAACTTGGAAGGGTCAATACATGGTGATACTTAAGTCTTCCTCTTCTCATTGTTTGAGATAGGGACCTTACGATGCAGCTCATTCCAGAATGGAACCCGGCCCTTCTGCCTCTGCCTCCTTAGTGCTGGGATTATAGGTGTGGCCTGTCACATACTGTTAGCCTTTTTCCTTCAACAGGCTCAGTTGGACCACCAAAACCAGTATGTCTGGAACTTAGTTCCCTGACCTCCAGGGCTGCCCATTCTCCATGCAGATTCCCACACTTCCTGTGTGGGTGCTGTGACTCTCACATTGATCGCTCCTATTATTTGTGAGATAGTTTTTTAAAAAATTTTTTTAAAGAAAAAAAGGTTTGGAAGATCTCCACCCCACCCCTCAACCCCATGTCCCTTTCTAGCTACCTCTGTTTGGATGGAAATATCACATATATAAAGTTTAAAAGCTGATATTCACATGTAAGAGTGTTTATCATTTTGGCTCACTCAGCATGACATTTCTAGCTTCATCTATTTGCTGCAGATTTTAAAATTTCATTTTTCTTAACATTGAAAGGAGGGTGAGATGGTGTAGTGTTATAAAGAGATTAAAGGTAAACCAGATAGGGTTAAATGGGGAGAGGAGGACAGTGTAAAGGAAGGGATTTGGGAGGGACAGCTACCACTAAAGCCTTTTGAAAAGTCATATGAAACTTACTATCGTAGAAGTTTCCTAATATGTGTGTATGTATGTAAATTATATATATATTATATATATAATATATTATATATAATATGGAATTTAATTGGAGTCACTATATAATGGGGTAGCCAATGCCCAACTAGCCCTTATGCCACCAAGTGAAACATCCAGTGCCAAGAATGGGTTATATCTTGTTGAGTTGTTGACCAAAGGTTCCCCATTCTCCCCCTGCCCCCAACATTAGAGGCTATTGCCAAGGGTATTGGTTACTTTCTAGAACTTGATGGTAAGGCCATATTGGTGAAGACACGACTTTATGTCACTGAACATGGGGAAATCCAGCTGATGCACAACTAGAAGCTTCATTCCTACCGACAAGTGTTCAAGGTGCTAAGAGGTGCTTTGCTCCACACCAGAGAAGAGTGGGCATAAATATCGCCTAGCTACACTCTGTGACCCAAAACAAAGAAGTACTGCAAAGATACACTTGTGCAACAGTGGCACAAATGTTATGGGAGTCACCAGCCACTTTTGATTGGCTTTGAAGACCATTGCAAAAGTGGCCAAGAACTGAGGCTAGGTAGGTCATGAGCCTGGGGGAAACCTACTTCTGTGATTCTGCTAAAGAAACAGCAATAAAACGAATCCCTAATGACATCGCTATACCCATTACTCATATCCTCAACCCTCATCAGAGCTTCTTGGAGTAGATGGCAATTAACAGAGACCCACAACTGGACAATGTGGAGAGAGAGAGGGGGGGGAGTTTGGAGTGCTTAGTACTACAAAGGATGTCTTTATCAAAACCCTCTCCTCAAGGCTCAGGGATCTGTGCAGAAGAGGAGGCAGAAAGACCGTAAGCACCAGAGGTGATGGAAACTTTTTCTAAGCAGATAGGAACTCAAGGAGACAGTGCTAGCACACCCAAGGCCCACATGGGTTCAAACCAGACAAAAGCCCAGCACTGAGAAGGAAAATGGACACAAAATCCCAAGCCTGACCAAGAAGTTATTCGCGATTGGCACCTGCTTGGAAACAGGAAACCTGTTTTCTGGAATGGAGTCTCTGGGCACCTCAGCCACACTCCAGGGCAGGTTCACACTCCAGAGAAGCTGGCTAACATAAAAAAAAAACCCATGTTCTTTTGTGAGCTTTTTGGGTTTTGTTGTATTTTTATGTGTTATTGCTTTTCTTTTTCGTTTGCTTCGATTTTAGCTTTTTGTTGAGAGAGAGAGAAATGGATGAGTGTGGAGGTGGAGAAATCCAGGAGGAGTTGGGGATGGGAAAGAATATAAAACTTTATTGTATGAAAACATTTTCTCAAATAAGATAGCTTTCTCAAATAGCTTTTGTCTCTATTCCTGGCATGGAATTTCTAATATCCATAGACTATTAACAGCAATGTTTTTTTCATAATGTACCTCTTCTGGTCGTACCAGAGTTCAGGCTGCTGAGGTAACTTCAGGATGAGGGCTGGTTACATCAATAACCAAGTGCTTAGACCTCTAACCCACCCACTTCCGGGAGGTGGAAGGGGCTGTTGTGGGGTGGAGACCTATCAGCCCTGCTCCTGAATCAGGAACTGTGGATAGCTTCCAGGCTGAAGAACACTGTGGGGAGCCAGGAGAGCGGAATGCTCTGAGGGCTGGGAGCCCCTGGCCCTCCTTTCCTCGTGCACCTCTTCCGTTTGCCTGATCCTGAGCTGTATCCTTCATAATAAAACAGCGGACATAAAGACCGTGTTCTGCACGCTGCTTCCAGCCAACATGGCTATACAGACACACACCCATGAAGAACTGTTAGCGGAACAAACGAGGAAGTCACAATTTTGCAAAAAACAACTTTATTTAGTGGCCAGATCCCAGTGAGTAACGCCAGTCTTTGCTAGATTCTGCTAAGATGTGCAGTTACGTATACTCCGAAGACAGTAGACAGTGGGTCAGCAAAAGCTGTTTAACTTGGAGTGTGTAGAGTAAAATAAGACTGGGTTTGTTCTGTGATAAAAAAAAAATCTTTAAAATATAAAAAAGAGAAAAGAAAGTCCAAAGCAGTTTTAAGCTGAGATGTCACCCCGTACTATTTACAGTAAGAACACTTACTGCCTTTTCTATATGGACACTCTGCTCGGGGCCCCTCACATTCACCGCTGAGGGAGTCTCACCCTGCTTCCCTTCCTCTCCTTCCTCACTTGAGACGGCTTCCGTTGCCTGCCACTCAGCTTCGAATCCCTTTGATAGTCCTTACCTCCCTGGGAAACAACCTGTGCAGTGGACCCTTGCTGAGCACATACTCTGTGCCAGGCACTGCTTTGGGGTGAGGATTTAGATGAAACAGCATTTGAGGCCCTCTGTGGGAAGCTATACTTTGACTGAATTTACAAAATTCTTCACATTATATGCCGGGGTATCCCAGGCCTCTGTGAATTGTGGGATTTCTTGAGACAGTGCCCTTGGTCGGGGACGTGGGGGTGCCTCTTGTGCCCTTGGCACACTTTTGGCACAAGGGATCTGGGATGACCTGGAACTCGTCCGCTTACAATCTCACTTCTGAACTTGTAGCAGATGAGAGACTCATGCTCAGTATTATGGTCCTGTTTGTACCAGTGTGGTTTTGGGGAGGACGATGTTTTAATTAGCTTCTATAAATTCCGAATTTGAAAAGGCCTCAGACCCTGAACTATAAAATTTGGGGAACACGTCTATGTGAAAGTCTCCTCCCTGGCTGGGATATGCAGGAAGAATTCCAACCTTCTATCTTTCTTAAAGCTCACAGGCACCCTCATACCTCACCACCCCCACCTCTGTGCAGATTTCTTTGTGTTCCTTTGAGAATCCCCCCTCCCCGCTTTTTTTTTTCTTCAAACATAAAATAATCCTGTAGGTATCACCCCCCGTCATATCTGAAACCAAAACAACGTTCTTGCTTTTGGTTCACATCTTTGTTCATGAGGCCTACAGACACCAAGAGAGTTGCACTTTAAAAAAAAAAAAAAAAAAAAAAAAAGGCGGGCTATAAACCCAGATTGTGCAGGACACAGCGTGGAAGCAAAAACAAAATCGTGCCCTCTCGACAGTACCCCGTGCCATACCTGGCAGCCTATCCCCGTGAACGTTCAGAGTTGGAGATCTTTCTTAGGCAGAGTCAGTCAAGTCCAAATGGTGGCGGTGGGCCTCTCTCGCGCTTGCTCTCTGCAGCATGTTCCTTTCACTGGATCCTCAAAGCCGACCGCTGAACGGTGGTGGTGAAGGCAGCCTGGCGGCAAAGCTCTGCCCGTGTCTTCCTCAGGCCACGGGCACATCACAACAGTTGCTACGCGGGTGTCCACAACTCCCCCAGGCTCACTCCAGGCCCTACGGACCTGAAGGCGACTTCGGGAGTTGGCATCATTCTTATGGTACATCCGGCCAGCCTTACTCTGCTGGAGGAAGATGCCAGGTTCGAAACGTGACAAAGATGAGATGAACAAGGCATACTGGGAGGGTGCGATGGGGAGGCGATCATGCTCAAGCTTCCGGCTCGGTCGTGCATTTTTTTTTTAGTGTGACAGCATGTATTTCCACACATCAGGGCTTGTGCTTGTTCATGAAATAAAGAACCCGCCCTGAAAAGCTCTTTTGGCAAATGTGGCCACGAGTATGTGTCCGCGTGTGTGAAACGTGTCATGAGGTGATGTGTCAAAGTCCTGTGAGTGTATCCTCCTGGCCCCTCCCCTGTTGTCACACCCACCGCGCCCCCAAGGACAAGCTGATGGGTTACACCTGGTCGGTCTGATATTCAGAAGCTTCTGACAGGCTCTCCGAGAAACTCAGGAAATTCTCCTGGTACTCAGAGCACACGATCTCGTAGCGGTAGTGTCGGAACTCCACCGCCAGGGTGCCGAAGTAGGACAGGAAGCACATAACGAGGCCCCACTGGACTCGGGCTGCATACATGTGGATGTCTTGGGCCATGAGGATGAAGTCTGGGGAGCAGCCGTCAAGGAAGGTAATCAGACATCAGTCTCCCCATCACTGGCAAAGCTCATAACCAAAGCCGTGCTAAAAGTAAAGTGGCAGGTCGAGCTGAGAGCTGGTATTTGCATGCGTTATTAGATGTTATTGATCTGTGCCATGCTGGGCTTATTTCTAGGTGCCCTCACAGAAAATCCCTCCTAAACCTCCCAGCGATCCTATCATCACTGACAGATTTAGACTGTTGAGAAACTGAGGCAAAGTAGGCAGCTTGCCTGAGACCATTCTCACACAGGTATGAACTGGTGGGTTTGCACAAACACCTGGGCCATGCCTTTGCACCACCTGATTAAACGTGAGTAGCAAACGCTCTGCTGCTCTGCTGAGCATTTCAGATCATAGCTATTCCATGCAACATTGTTCACAAGGCTAACAACGTGATCCCTCCGTTCTTCTTTTAGGCAATACTGTATAGGCTAGCCTTATTCCTGGTCACACCTTAAAACCTGTGACCAGATGAAGAGAAGTGACTTAAAAAGGCTTAGTGAGCTCTCTACATCTGTAACCCCAGTACTTGGTCACCTCATGTATACAGTGAGTGGTGTGTGCCTGTAACCCCAGTACTTGGTCACCTCATCTATACAGTGAGTGGTGTGTGCCTGTAACCCCAGTACTTGGTCACCTCATCTATACAGTGAGTGGTGTGTGCCTGTAACCCCAGTACTTGGTGGGGGGTTAGAGGCCGGAGGACCCAAGGTTCATGGATAACATCTATACAGTGAGTTCAAGGTCATCCTGCACTCTATGAGAACCTGTCTCAAAACAAAAAGGTTCACAAAAGCAGGAAGGACAAAAGGACTAAAAAGAAGGTTAATACGATCAAAATACATTATATATACATGAGATGCCATAATGAAGCCTAATTTTTTTAATTTTAAAATTAAGTTAATTTTATTTTACATGTGAAGAAGTATGCATCTTACATGATGTGCATGTATGCATGTGTACCGTGTCATGGTCAGAAGAGGGTGATGTAGCCCCAGGAACTGGAATTATGAATGGTTGTGAGTCATCATGTGCATTCTGGGAACTGAACCCAGGTCCTCTGCAAGAGTAGCCAGTGCCCTTCACCACTGAGTCATCTTTCCAGGTTCCATTAAGCTCATTATTATATTCAGGTTCCAGTACCCACATGATGGCTCAGAACCATCTAATTCTAGTACTAGGGGATAACTCTTGCTGACCTTCGAGGAAACCAGGCACAAACGTGGTGCACATAGAAGCTGGCAAAAACAGTCACACAATTATAAATAGATAAAAACTTTAAAAAAAACAAAAGAATCACAAATGCTAATAAAATCATGGTGGTCCCATTCCTAAAAATATATAAGCCTATAGAAAAGAAATATATGTATGTAATACATAAGTGTGTGTGCACATACATGTGATTTTGTGTGTGGAAGCCGAGGAGCTGAGAAAAGAGCAGGAAGTCCAAAGCATATTCTAATGGCTATGAAGAGTCTGAGAACCAAAAACATGTATTTAGAAAAATGAGATATGTTCCTAGACATATCTGAGTACTTATGTCTGTGCTCTATCTTTAAATTATATACCTATAATCTTCAGGGACTTTAAGAGAGTAAAAGGAGTCAGGCATCTTTGGTCTCTTGACCAGCCTAGACCCAGGAAACCCAGATAACTAGCTAATGCTTCCAGCTGCAACACGATCGGAACCACTAGCTGACAGCCCGAGAGTCACTGCAGGTCAGCGCACATTCTAACTGAGGGTAGAAAATATCACCAGGACCGTGTTAACTCACTGGGGAAATGGCAGCTTTGATTTCTTTGATCATATTTTATCAGATTGCTACAATCTTTGTGATCCTGGACAAATTAACCTACCCCTGAATCTCCACCCGTGATTCGAAGAATCAATACATTTCAAGTGCTTAGGCTGATGGTTAGACACAGCAAATGCTCAGGAAACACTGCTGGCTACTATAACCGAGACGTGCAACTGTTAACTGTGCTCGATCACCTAAGAATCATGACCCCCTCTTCCGGTTTCCGAGGAGAGCCTGCGTGAGTAGATACAGGTTACTACAGGGTGAAGACGAGGCCTGAGCCATTCTTCCGGATTTGCTAGGTATAAATCGGCTGATTTTGTTTTCCATCTGCTGTCTGCACTGGGTAACTGACTGGTAGGTTGGGGTGGGGTAGTGGCTTGAATGAGAAATGCCAACTCGAGGCTCATGCATTGGAGAGCTCCATCCCCAGTTGGTGGCTCTGTCTGGGAAGCTTACAGAGCCCTCAGAAGATGGAGTCTTGCTGCAGGAAGTATGCTGCTGAGTGCAGGCTTTGAAGATCTACAGCTTTGCCTGCTTCCGTTCTCTCTCTGTTTTTTGTGTACGGATGAAAATGTGAGCTTCCTGCTCCAGCCTCATGCTTTCCCTGTCTGTGGCCATGCTTTTCCCACTTTGATGGACCCTAACCCTCAGACTCCGTAAGCTAACAAACCCTGTCATCTTCTCAGCTGCTTGGTCAGGGCATTTCATCACAGCAACAGAGAAGTGACCAGCTCAGATGGGAACTGGCAACATCTACCGGACCAGGTTCCTGTGGTGTCTGTCACTGAGGCCCGCGCTAGCTAGCAGGCTCTTCAGGACTTGTCTGGGAGTAAGGCCTTTCCTTTCTGCTTGTTAATACACAGGTGAGTGGACTATAGGGTGTGGGTGGGGCTTGAGCCATTCTTCCCCAGTTTACTAGGAGTAAAAGCTGGTTTTCACCCAGCTCTTCTTTGTCTGTTCTCCATTGGTTCAAACTCCAAGGGAAGAGAAGGAAATGAATAGCAGTTCAAAGCCTCACACATTTATTCAAGAAAACTACGCACTGTAGGTGGTCTAGTTCCTGGAATTGTTCTCTAGGGAGACTCATAATCCTGAAAGATATAAACACTTGTCCTTTGACATTCATGTGAAGGCTAATAAATGCCCTAACTCTAATAGGACTTAAAGTCATAGATCAATCTTTTTAAGATGACAAAAAAAAACCATACAACACTCTTTTTGGACTTTTTGTGACATGGTTTTCATAAATGGAGTATTATATGACTAGGGACAGCATTATGGCACTTTTCCCATAGGCTGAAAGACGCCTCAGATATCAGAATCTGCTTTTGTTTTAGTTCCCTGTCTCTTTGACATAAAAACCTGATCTTATTGTTTTTTAAAAATTAATTTTAAGTTACTTTTATTTTTGAGACAGGGTTTGATGTAGTCCAATGTGGCCTTGAACTTACTATGTAGCCAAGGATGATTGATATTTTAAACTCTCAAATCTTTTGCCTTCACCTCCCAGGTTCTGGGATCATGTCCATAGTCCACCATACCTATTAGTTTTTATTTATTCATCCTTAAAAGACAAGTATGTATGTGCACCCCTAGTGTGCCCAGTACCTGAGGAGGCCAGAAAAGAATGTTGGATCCCCTCTACCTGGAGTTGCAGGTAGTTGTGAGCCGCCATGTGGCTGCTGGGAATCAAAGCCCTGTCGTCTGCTAGAGCAGCAAGTGCTCTCGACCACCGAGCCACATCTTTAGCTCCTGGCTGTCCATTCTTAAGGTGATGGCTTCATTATGGCATTTCGGTCTGACGCTCTTGATCTGACAGTTTTCCCACACCCCAGGAAGGGTCATAGTCTCGTCTTCGTCATATAAAACTTACCTGTGTCCTACTGTCCCTGGCAACGAGCCTTCAAAGGATACACAGGACTACGCAGAGCGTGATGACAGCCGACAGAACAACCCGAGGAATCCCAATTCTCCGGCCTTCATTCTTGATGTTGACCTTGAGTGTCAAGGCGGCCTGTATCCAGCAGGTCAGTGTGCCAAACCCAAAGGTCAGGGATGTCCCCACATTATGGATTTCTTCATCGTTTGTGAGCTAGGGAACAGAGAAGCTACGTGGAGACTCATTCTGAAATTGTGTAGACAGATGAAGAGTATAGTGGAATTATGGGAGAAAAACTTCTCGACAGCGAGTCCAGAGAGCTTAGAGAAACTACTCTCCACTGACTTTTGGGTAGACTCTCAAATGGTGAAAATCTACAGAGGGGGCAAAGAAACAGTTTTCCCAGAACTTAAAAACATTTGTTTAGTGAACCCTGCAAGAGGCAGGGATCTATTTCCTGAATTTGTTTGCCAGAAAAAGCTTCTAAGAAAAGGAAATGAAAAGGCTGGAGATTACATAAAAAGGGAACTGTCAAGCTTCTATGGGCACACACCCCTGCCTCAGCGTTCTCAGCTGAGGGCATGAAGCTTGGGATGCGGCTGTGCACTTACTGAGACTCGCCAGGGCTGGCACGGGAAGATTTGATTGGCACACAGTGGTTCCCCTGGGGACAATCGGCCTGTCCGTGGAACTCAGCCTACTCGGTATTAATAGGAATTCCCTGGGTCTTGTTTTCCTATAGTAATAAAAAATACTGCAAGCTCTGAGTGTCAGCCAGATTCCCAGGTCACGGTCATGAAGAACTGTGTCTGAAGAGCCACACTCAAGGCTTCTGGAGAGGTCGACGACCGAGACCCTTGCTATTGCAGTTGGCTGTGAAAATTCCCCTAGCTGATTTACAAAAGGTGCCTATTGCCAAAACCTTCTTCTGAAATCATCTGCATTTTAACTGCACACACAAAAAAGTGAAGCCTGCTGAAGGACAGCTTTTGAACTGCGGTGAAATATTATCTCAGGACTTTACCTTCAGGTGTGGGACTGTGTGGCCATGTTACCGTAGTGCTGTGTCAAATCAGTGCGCTTTCCCTTATAATTTTTCTATGGTTTTTGGTTGTAGCCCCAGCCCTTTGCTAGGGAGACACTTTCCCCCTCATAATTCAAAAGGTATATTTTCAAATTTTATTTAAAATAATGACTTCTCAAGTTAAATTTGACATCCAGGAAATCAATCTCTCATATCAAATGCAACCCATTTCATTTATCATCAGTATTTTACCTGCTTTTAAGACAGGTAACACCGTAGTCATAGGGTTCAAACTTTTATCAATTAATAGAGAGGGTGGCGGCTGAAGCGTTTCCTATCCCATCCTCCAGGGGGCTGATTATTGCACTTGGGACAGGCACTCCAGTTCTTCATGTTGAGCGCCACCATTCATAGCTTTACATTTTGTCATTCTCCACGACCACCCACTTCCAGGATTCTTCTAAGACTTTAGGAGGAAGCATGCATTTCCTATTCATCTGTGCTCAGAGCCCTGGTGCAGCGCATGGGATTTACTTTCAGCTGTGCCTACATGTGCAGCCCAGGCAGGCAGCACAGCCCAGGCCGCCGCCATGATCTCAGCAACAATCTCAGTAGACGCGCTCTTGCTGATTTATCATCCTAGGCAGGATGCTCTAAGGACGCACCTTTCAGGTTATCCAGCTTGATCTGGAATGGGAATGCCAAACAACTCACAACGCAAAACATGTTTGCTACCATGTGCCAAGGTGAAGTCGTGAGGAATAGATGGTCCTAGTTTCATGAATCAGTAAGAGCGAGGGTTAGATGGAGAGAAAGAGAGACGTAGAAAAGCCATGAGTGTGTTTTGGTAAGAGCACGACTAAGCACTCACTAGAATGCAGAGGGTCTGGAGTGCCTGTGGCATTTGGGGTTCATTCGGCAGATGGGGGGAGGGTCAGACCTATCTCTTGTTTGCTCATGGGAAGTTTGTAGCAGGGAAGGGTGGACTACAATGCGCAGCTAATGGAGGCAGGGAAATTATCCAACTATGATAGAAATAGATGAAGAAGCCATTCAGAACAAGGGGAAGATGAGGTATTAGCAAAGTAAACCACTCTTTCAGGTGTGCTCCTGGGCTTCTGAGTTCTTGGAGGACGAACCAGGGACTCTGGAGAAGTTCTGGGCTTTCCCTCTTGACTTTCATAGAAACTCGTTATTCAGACGTGCATGCTTTCATCAAAGGTGGTTAGTCAGTGTTTAATTATCAAGAGGCAGTGATCTTAGTAATTTTCTGGAAGAGCATACTGGGATACGATTTATGATGAAGAAGAGCGTGAAACACTCTGTAAAGACATCCTTTTAGGAAACTCACGGCTGCTAAGATACCTCCCCCGTCGTCATGCCATCTATATCGGCAGTTAGCATTCACGTGTCTGATGGGAACAAGTGGCGACCCTGGGGATAACGGATGTGGAATCAAAGTGCAAAGCGTGTTTCTGAAGTCCACACAGAATTCTGTGGGTCACACGTAGACGGTACCTTAGGCTGCAATAATTTAGAAGTGGATAATCTTACCAGCATGAGAAGAAGGCGAAAAAGCCAAAGGAGTACCTGGAAGTTCCCAAGCAAGGTCATTCCGAAGGAAGCCAGACACAGTGCCACCAATCCACTAATATTCAGCCATGGGTTTAAAACCTTTGGTTTCAGCTGGATGAAGCGCAGAACAGCTACCACGAGGGCTAGGAATAAAACAAATCTTAAAATTATCATCTTCAATCTCACCACAGAAAAGTTTTCTTTATTCTTTGATTTTTTTCATTTTATCTTTTCCTTTTCTCCCCCTCAAACCCTCCCATATACACATACCTACTATATCCCAAACTCATGGCTTCCTTTATCCATTAGTCGCTGTTAGACATGTATATTTATGCATATGTACACACATATACACTCCTAAATGCATACATGCAACCTGCTTGGTCTGTATACTGCTACTTGCATGGCTGACCATTTGGTTTCCAGGTTGACCATTTGGTATTGGATAACCAAATCATGTTCTTTTCCCTGTGCTCTCAGCATTCCTCAGTTGCCTGCCGTTCTTGACAGACAGACAGACACACAGACAGACAATTCTCAAAGAAACTTTTCATTCAATGGTTAGACTTTTCAGATGCCTTATTATTCTTAACTTTTGGGGAATCACAGGAGACATGCCACAACCAGGCTGCATGTAACCCTTTCCAGCGGTGCAAGGATGGCAGCATTGCTAGCAGGGCTGTCCTCAGGGCTTTCTAAACAAGATTGACAAAGGACAGACTGGACTGGGGAAGTACTGCAGAGGCAGGGCACCAAACAGAGGAGGCAGGGACAAAGAACTTGGCTCTGATTTGCTGATCAATCACCTTCATCTTAGAGCAGTGTTAGAACAGAAAAGGCAGAAGAGACAGGAAAGAAGACAAGGTTAGCACATCTGGATAAACCAGTGGGTGCCTGCCACTCCTGGGCAGAAGACACGGGGAAGAGGACAAGGTTACCACATATGGATAAACTGAGTTCACTAAAAATTAATTCTTTCAAATGATATTAATCATGCATTTTTAAAAGGACACTTTAAAAAAGCAAATTGAGAATATAAAGGCAGAATGGGGGAAGTCAGTTTTCATACCTCACTTCTAATAGAGGACTTGGAGACAGTCCACACCCAAGCCACTAGCCTAAATAAAATTCACCTTTTATTATTTAGTGCGGAAATAGTTTCATATGTGTGGGCATGGATACACATATACATATATATAGTTAGCCTACAAATAATGAAAGATAATTGGCAATTAATTTAAACCATATCTACATATAAGGGAATGCAATAATGACTACCTATGACTATTTTGAGACTATATTTCAGCAGGAAAGACAAAATTCCCATATTTATATAGCAATTAAATTGGAAATTATTTACTAAGAGTTTAACCTTGATGCCAGACCTTTGTGTCTCTGGCCAGTAACAGAGAAAAGTCATCCACATGTTTGCATTTCGCTGGTTGCTAGATTTCACTGTGCCAAGCTCTGAGGTTCTCTGACCAGCAAGGGGAATAAAACATGATTCATACCTGGATTTTGTAAATGTGGCTAAACCATGTTTTATGAAGCTGCAAATTATTCATCCTGATATAACTTTTGGTACACGTCCCAGCTAAGGTCCATGACCGATCAGAGAATGTTGACAAGAGTTCTCCCACCAGCACCCCCGAGTCACATTGGAAGCCTATTAACTTGCTGTATTCTATTTTAGGCTGTGAACCGGAGGAAGAAGTTGGGAGAGCGCTAATTACAGGGAGCTAATAAAGAAAGTCTGATATGAGGACTGAGGGGCTCAGCACAGGATCCCATGGGGACACTTGCTAATTAACACCATATGATGCCACAGCGGGAAGATAGAACACAGACACAGCGCATTGGATCTTTCTAAAAGACAACTGGCAGAAAGTACTTCCCTGGGAACTCTCTGCTGGGCTTTTAAATTTGTGGGACCTACCATGCTAGAACTTTGTCCTACACCCAGACGCCAGTATGGGCTCCCCACACAGACCCACCCGACAGTGTGTCTCTCCCTGCCAGCAGGGAAGATCTGAGTTGCTTCAGGCACTATGCACGTCTTGCCATTGAAAGCAGTGTCTTCCTGTTTGGGATACGGGTGAGAAGCCACTTTCTCACAAACAGAAGCCTACTTGACTATAGTAACCTCACCCAGTTTGGACAGTTATATTCCAAACACCAAGCTTTCATCCACAAACTCTACTAATCAGGCGAGAGACAGACTCTCCCTTTATTAGAGCCTGGTTAGAAAAATGGAACGAGGGGCTTTGGCTTTATCAGAATTTATGAACTGAATCTGCCTCCAGCCAAATTATCAATTTTCACTAAATAGTGTTTAAGTTATAACTTCGTAAAAGTAATATCTAGGAATACGACCATTTCAAAATCATCTTTTATTATATTATTAATATGTTATTAATATATTATATTATCATATTTATTATATTTTTCTCAGCACAGGTAATTCTGACCAATAGATCCACTTTAAAACTTTTTAAAAAATTTTATTTTTATGTGTTTTGCCTGCATATATGCCTGTGACCACACATTTGTAGTACCTGCAGTGGTCAGACTCCCTAGGACGGGCTGGTTGTGAGTCATATGTGGTTGCTGGGACTTGAACCCTGGTCTCAGGAAGAGCAACCAGTGCCCTTAACAGCTGAGCCTTTCTCCAGCCCCTACTAGATTAATAGATATACTTTTAAGTTTCAT
>JAQHUG010000138.1:4824816-4837251 GCA_028555095.1 Dicrostonyx torquatus | reverse complement strand
TTATGTGCATTGGTGTGAAAGTGTCAGATCCCCTGACACTGGATCTTCAGACAGTTGTGAGCTGCCATGTGGGTGCTGGGAATTGAACCCTGGTCCTCTGGAAGAGCAGTCAGTGCTCTTAACCACTGAACCATCTCTCCAGCCCCACAAATAAACCTTAAAAAAAAAAAAAGAAGTTGTCCTCTCACGGCCACACACATTGTGACATGTCACCTCCCCTGACATAGACCCCTCAGTAAGATATAATAAACTTAGATTTGTATTAACAGTTTTAGAAGAAAAACTTTCGTTTTGTGTTTGTGTTTTTATTTTGTTTGTTGATTTTTTTTTTTTAAAGACTAGATTTCTCTGTGTGTAGCCCTGGCAGTCCTGGAACTCACTGTGTAGACCAGGCTGGCCTCGAACTCACAGAGATCTGCCTGCCTCTGCCTCCTGAGTGCTGGGATTAAAGGCGTGCGCCACCACTGCCAGGTTAGAAAAAACTTTTTAAAATCTACCCCTCTGCTATTTTTTGTCTAGGTACGTTTTTTGTTTTTTTTGTTTTTTTTTTTTAAGCTGGGTGCCCTCTATCTGATCTTCTATGTTTTAAAAAGGACACAAATAGAACACTGCTGACTTTTAACAACGAAATGTTTAAGAAGGGATCCGAGTTTTCAAGTCAGAAACTGAGAGCAGCGTCTTCCCGTCCCAGTCCTAAGCTGGCACCCGGTCAACTTCTATTTTGTTTTGTTTTGCTAGTTTTACTGTATATGCATCAATGACTCCTATTTGTGGCTGTGGTAAAGCAAGCCAGCCAGGGAGTTCCGGCTGAAGGAGGGAGGCGGCCACGTTAGGTGACTGAAACTGCTTAGCTATTGGCTTTGCTCTCACATCCTCTCCAGGGGAAAAACATTCCTTTCAGCATATTTGTCTTAGGTCCCTCCCCTCGGCGGAGAGGAAAGTGTACACTTAGGACAAAGAATGTAGCTAATTCTGTGAAAAAAATAACCGAGCATTTAATCTTTGATTAGTCTGTCAAAAAGATAAAAGATCTTTGCTAACTAATTTTAATAAACGCCGCATGGACTCCTTTTTAGACTATAAATTACACTCTATATGGCTGTGAAAAGCAAGGACTTGTGAGCAGCAGAGGCTGTTTTCAGAGGCTGTTGGAGAGCGTGAAGTGATAGCCTGAGGTCTACCAGGGACCGGCCTGGGGAGAAGAAAGCGCCAGCCATAGATAGCGATAATCTTTAGTGAGCAATGGATCCTTTGCCACTCCCAGAGTTGATAAATAGGTAATTGCTGCTTCGTTCTCATCGAACACTAATCTTAATCAGTTTTGTGTCTACCAGATGGCATCAAACATGATGAAAGATAATAAAGACTGAGCTGGCTGCTGCGGTACCTTCCAGCAAAAGCCGGTAAAAGCTTAATTGCTTCTTGGTGGAGCGGGGAGCGCTAGAGAATGAGACGATGATGGATGTCACCTGGAAGAGGGGCCCCGCTCACACTGCCTGTGTCTGCAAGCGCTTTTATAATTAGTTAACCACAGGCTGTGATGATGTAAGTTGTGAAGTGTGCAAACTGGCTGTTTTTAGCTCCTATACCAAAGGCTACTGGGAAATAGCAATTTGCCCATAGAATACGAAGGAAACAGCGTGGAGCTTCCAGCACACTCGCTGGCTTCCTTAAAGCCCCATGGAGGACAGTCTGCGATGGCGTTCGCGTGAAGGCAGACTCCTGTGTGTTGTGATCAAAAGAGGGAGTGTTTAGAGAGCACTCAGCCGTGGCTCTGGAGTGGAAATCACGGCTCCTAATGTCTGTGTTGGGCCCTAGGGGATGCCCCGCGCAGAGGTTGTCAGCCTGTAGGCCCATGTGCCGTGATTGCAGAGGGTCTGGGAAAGGCCCCAGCCCTGCAATTCAAGTTCGCTCTTGGGGCTTTATTCTCTGTTAACTGCGAGAATTTATTAGTAGCCACTTAGGCCATGGTGGCTACTAACAAATGAATGTGCTTACCGGGTTATTTATTTACTTACTCATTTGTAGGCAGAGGCTTTCTATGTAGCCCAGGCCGGCCTGGAACTCACTATATAGCTTAGTTCAGGCTGACATTGAATTCAGATATCCATCTGCCTGTAGCCTTCAGATTCCTGGGTTTAAAGGCACGTGCTACCATGCCTTGCTTGGGGTTTTTTAGAGAAGCAGGTGCCAAGAGAAGGGTAAAGGAGCGTAAAGCTGGTAGTTATGAGACTGGGAAGATCAACGCTAGTCACACATTCTGCTTTCTGATGAGTGCTGTGTGCTTAGACACTGTGACCATCTGAGACATGAAAACCCTCGTGGTCAAGGGCAGGAAGGAATGCCCTTTGACCCAGTGACCCAGCGTCATGACCTTTTGGTGGTTGTGGGGCAGACACTTCCAGGTTAGGAGACACCTCAGCAGGAAAGGCATTGACAAAAACACATTTAGCTCCAGGGCAAAACTTTGTGAACCTCAGGGAAGTCCTCTTCGGAGTCTCTCTGAGTATTCATGTTTCTCGTGGTTTGGGCTTTTTGGACCAACTAAGATTCTACCCATGATGCATTCTGGGCTAACAATCTTCCAGTGAGTTTGCTAAGTCTTCTCTTTCCTAAAGTGAACATTTTCTCAAAGTACACATGGGGGTGGGGAGATGGCACAGCAGTTAAGTGCACTTGCTGTTCTTGCAGAGGACCTGGTTTGATTCCCAGCACCCACACTGTGGCTCACAAATGTCTGAAACACCAGTTCCAGGGCATCTGACACCTCCCTCTAACTTCCATAAGTTCCAGGCATGCAAGTGGTGCACATACATGCATGTAGGCAAAAGTCATGTGCATAAAATAAAAATAGATAAACATTTTTTCTTTTTCTTTTTCTTGATACAGGGTTTTTCTGTGTATCCCTGGCTGTTCTGGAACTCACTCTGTAGACTAGGCTGGCCTTGAACTCACAGAAATTCTCCTGTCTCTGCCTCCCACATGCTGGGATTAAAGGTGCACCACCATACCTAGCTAAAATAAATAAATCTTTAAAAAGGTATACATGGCTCTAACCTAATGCTTGTGAGATGGAGGCAGGAGGATCAGGAGCTTAAATTCCTCTGTTACATAGTCAATTCAAGGTTAGCCTGGGCTAAATTCTCCATTTCAAGAAGAAGGAGGAGGAGAGGGGAGGAATAATAATAATAATAATAATAATAATAATAATAATAATAATAACAGCAACAATAATATAATACACATGAGGCTGGGGATGTGGTTTATTTGGTCGAATGCTTGCCTACTATGCCTAAAGCTCTGGATTTGATCTCCGGAACCATAGAAATTGGGCATGGTGGTGTATGCCTGCAGTTCCAGTACTCAGAAGGTAGAAACAGGAAGATTGGAAGTTTAAGGTCATCCTGAACTATATAGTAAGTTTTAGGCCAATCTAGGTTACATAAAACCATATTGCAAAGTGTATGTGTGGGAGCAAACAGTAGGTATGAGTAAGAAATTGTTTTGGAATAGAGGGGGAAGATGCTCAGAAGACCTGGCTTGGAGGAAAATGGTATACAAAGTAGATTGAGCAAGAGAAAAGAGCATGGCTGGTTCCCACCATCTCCAGAGGATTGGCAGGGTCCAGGAAGTACCTACAGATCCTGGGGGACAGGATTTTGAAGGAGGGTCTTGGGCCTCAAAGAAATGGTACTTTTTCTTAAGCCTACTTTTTCACACAGCAGCTTGGTATGTACGTGGGAACACAGGAGGGCATCATCCTGGGGTCAGTGTTAACAGAGATATGCATCACACACAGAGCCTACATACTTTTCCATTGCGTGGAATATTACTTTAACTAGGCGGAGGTGAGTTACATTTGTTTCTGCTGCATTTGTTTAATGACGTAAAGATGTGCGGCTGTTTCACCTTGCCTGCCTAAAAGGCACCTGATTGGTCTAGTAAAAAGCTGAACGGCCAATAGCTAGGCAGTTGTGGGATAACTGGGGCAGGCAGAGAGAATAGGTAGGAGGAGGACTCTAGGCTCAAGAGAACAAGAGGGAGAGAGTAAGATATACAGAATGAGAGAAAGGAGAAATGTAGATGAGGAGAAACAGGTTAAATTAAGTTATAAGAGCTGGTGGGACAAGCCTAAAAGGCTGAGCATTCATAACTAATAATAAGTCTCCAAAATATCATGACTTGTGGGCTGGTTGGCTGCTCAAGAGAAAGTGGGCCACATCCATCTTTGCCAGGGAAGGAATAAATAAGGCATCCTCTTTAGAGCTACCATGTGGCATCCTAGTATTGTCTCAGTAAGATTTCATGACATGTAAAATAGATTATCTCACACAGCAGAAGAAATAAAGTTCTGAGTATGAAGAACCAGATAAAGATGGTAAAGGGAAGAGGGCTGGGAAGGAGGCAGGTGATGCGGAAGGATATGGTGGCAAAGAGTCATTCCAAGAAAACCTGCTTTCAGCATCCTGACACGACATGATACTAAGTTGTCAGCCAGGTCCCCCATTGTTCTGGTGTGGCTTCAGGAGGATTTAACACAGAAATGGAGCAGAGCCCATGACGCACCATTCCTGCCAGTCTTACCTAGGAAGGCGGCCATGTTCATTACTTGGCTGAACACACAACTGGCGGGGGGATCATCGCCTGCAAAACTGGAGAAAGAGGTTGGCTGTTCAAATCTGTGATGTCATGGCTCTGACATGCACTTTTCTCAAACTCACAGGTCAGGAAGACTCAGAGTTACCTAATGTACGGAGCATGTTTCACGCCAGATTTCCTAGATAACAAGAAACACAGAGGCACAGGTTAAGGCAAAGTTACTGCTGACTCTATGGCGGAGCTGCAATTCTCTAGATGTAATCTTTACCTTGAGGCTGAATTTAATGGCAAGATTTTGTCATCTTCCACAGCTATAAAGTACCTAGCAAGAAAGAATGACCAGTTTATAAAACAACACAATTTAAAACAATCCCCCCAAGAATTAATATTTCTCATTTTAATTGAGTTAAATATCTAATTTATATCATGGGCATATATCATAGCCATTATTTTCTAACTAAGAAACACTCATTAGCTAGGCATGTTTGAACACATACAACTGTATTTCCAATATTTGGGATATGAAAACAGTAGGATCAGGAATTCAAGATCATTCTTGGCTACACAGGAAGTGCAAGACCAGCCTGGGCCTTGTGAGACTCTCTCTTAAAACATTGAACTAACCAACAAACAGAAAAAGATTTTTAACTACATTTATCTTTCTTTTTGGGACAGGATCCCATTATAGCACTGGTTGGCCTGGAATTTGTTATGTAGCTCAGGCTGGCCTAAAACCTATCATTCTCCTACTTCAGCCTTCCAGGTGCTGGGATTATAGCTGTGCATCTGCCCAACCATGCCAACTGCAATTCTTTACCCATAGATCACTAGTGCTTGAAAGCTCAAATGCCACGGTCACCAGGCCCTGGAGATGTGGCTCAGCAGGGAAGAGCACGTGCTGCTCTTCCAGAGGACCTGAGTTCGGTTCTCAGCAGCACCCACGTCAGGTAGCTCACAACTCCTGTGACTCCAGCTCCCGGGTAATCTGATGCCTCTAGGTTGCACACGCATCTACACTTAGATGCATACACCCATGCAGAGACATATGCATCCTTAAATTCCTCAGAAGAACTCATTTTCAAAAGGGGACCCCAAACTAACAGTGACAATTATAATCTGAAAACTGGGGGGGGGATGAACATCACAGCTTTCATAAAATTTCTCAGGCATATATGACTACCATTTTCCCTTTTCTGACTTTTTTTCCCCCACTCCTGGCAATCAAGCTGTGGTGGTTTGAATGAGAATGAATTCTTGGTCCCCAGTTGGAGGAATGGTCTGGAGGTCTGGAAAGGATTAGAAGGTGTGGTCTTGTTGAGGGAGGTGTCACTGAGATGTGATCTTTGAAGGTCAAAGGACTCACACCATCCCCCTTTAGTTCTCTCTACTTCCTCCTGACAGATCAAGATGTGAGCTCCCTGCTGTTCCAGGCTCCAGGCCTTTGTTCCACACTCACAGACTCTAAACCCTCTGAAACCAGAAGGCGCAGATCAAATGGTTCCTGGGTAAGCTGCCTTGACTACGGTGTTTCATCACAGCAATAGAACAGTAGCTAAGACAGAGCCCATGGCCTTGTACGTGCTCTCCAAGCGCTCTCACTGACCTACAGCCACAGGCCAGTGAAATCATTCTTCGTGGGTTTTCTTAAGACAGGTATTGATTGAAATCGGCAACTATGGGACCTTGTTTTTGGTAGTAAGCCAGGCCTTCCAGTGTAGGGATACCTATTTTATAAACACCTTAGAGTTTGTCACGAGTTGACTCCAAACAGAACCCACAGCGCATTGACAGGTGTCAAATGAGAAAAGTTTGTAAACATGAACTCATACAACCAGCTTTGAAAGCATTCATTACAGTGGTACAAGCCAGCCATCCCAGGACAGGCTTCACCCGCCTACACAGTCCGACTCTGCCGGAAAACAAAGAAAAGTTTCAGGAGAAGAACAAATGGCTGTGTGGTGGCTCAAGCCTGTAATTCCAGTGTGCAGGGGTGGAAGGACCGTTGCAAGTTCAAGGCCAGCCTAGTCTACATAGCAAAAACCTTGTGTTAAAGGAGGATGGGGTGGGGGGATCTTCATTGCCTATTTTAAATAATTTATTATTCAATTTTGTGATTTTACTTTAAGTAATAAAGGATGAGAAAAACTGGCAACTTTAGTAAGATTGAATTAACATATATATATATTTACTTTAGAAAAAAATACTTGATATATATATGTATATATAATATGATATTTAGAAATACATCTATGTAAATATGTCCTAGTACCAAAACCTGGATTTTCTGGATATTACGCGTGACTCTTACATTACTAACGAAAGTGTACTCACACTATCCACAAGCCAGCTGAAGTAAACACAGTAAACACGAGAGGTAGAAACAGCCACACGCTGCATTTCTTCCCATCCATGCCTGCACCACTGCAATCAAACGAACGGGCATTAATAGTGAAGGCAAGAATCAACCGGACTCTTTCAAGACGGAAAGTCCAACCAAGAACAACAACAACAAAGAAACCCATGATTTTATAAAACCATGACTCAAGTCTGTTTTTACTGCCGCCTTCTTAGCAGGAAATCCCAAGGTTAAAATAGGTCACCGTTGTCTGGTACTAGCGTAAAGATTTCTAATCTTAGCTATGACCCAGTGGGAGGGCTTTCATGAAAACGTTCAGCTTCATACATGCAGTGGTATGTTCAAAGTATTTTGAGATGAGGAGTGTAGAAGTCCAGAGCAACTATTAATATAGACGGCCTGATGGATCTGACACGTACCTAGGCCTAGAGAAAAGAGTTAGAAACAAGCAGGTACTAAATAAACTAGCAATTCCAGGGGAAACGACAGACGCTTCGTCAGAACTTCATGCATGTTATTGAGTGGTTCCAGTGGATTCTCAAGATGAATGCCCTGCAAAACAAGGCTTTCGGTTAGTGCCAACCAGCACAGTGGAGATATGACAGGCATTGTGTTTGGGTGACTTAGCTTCACTTCCTATGACTGTGACAAACTGTTCTGACAAAAGCACTGTAGGGGACAGAAGGTTTGCTTTAGCTCACAGTTCCAGGTGGCTGTTCACCATGTGGGGAAGTCACAGCAGCAAGAGACACTCCGGTCAGGAGCAGAGAGCAACGAACTAGCATGCACACTAGTGTCAGCTTGCCCTCTCTCCCTTTCATTCCATCCAGGGCCCAATGAAATGGTGCTGGCCACATTCAGGGTGGCTCCTCCCACTTCACTGACCCACCTAAGAACCTCTCACAGGCCTGCTCTCAGGCCAGCATAGTTCAGACAACTCCTCACTCATATTCCCACCCCAGGAGATTCAACATTGTGTCAATTTAACAGCAACACACTAGCCATCACAGGGATACCACATTTTTAATGGCAGTGCTGGTCTTTATTGATGATGGTGGTGTTAGGATAGGATAATTATTGAAACATTTATTACATGTTTCTTGCTTGATATTGTTTATGCTGGTTGTAATTCTAATTTTTACGCATGATATTTGTTCTTATTGTATATAACTTTGTATTAGGTTTAGAACTTTCTTATTTAAACAAAAGGGGAAGGTGCTGTAGGAATTCCTAATGCCAGTAGCCTTTAAGTTACCCGTCTACTTGGGCGTGGCCTCTTATACTATATATACCCATGTAAAGCACATATCTGGCCTCTTTTCTGGCTGCAGGATTTGGTTGCTGTTCTTCATTCCAGCAGAGGACTGTGATCTGTGAGTCTACCCCTAAATAAATAACCCTCTATTATACTCAATTCTGAACTAGTGTGGGATTTCTTTTAAGCATCCTTCTTCAGTGATGGGCAACCTGGAAGGGGAGGTCTCTGTAAAGTCAGAGCCCCCAAACACTTACAAACTGGGGTAGTTACAGGGCAGAAGCGGGGTGTGGGGAACGAGGGTGAAAGCTCCGCCCCTTTTTGGCTCAAGATTGGCTGTTGCTAGGAGCGACAACAGAATGGTGAGTAGTAAATAAAAGATTCCACTGGGAGGTGGTGGTGCACGCCTTTAATCTCAGCATTCCGGAGGCAGAGGCAGGTGGATCTCCAAGTTAGAGGCTAGCCTGGTCTACAGAGTGAGTTCCAGGATATCCAGGGCTACACAGAGTCTTGAAAACAATTCCAGGTGATCAAAAAAAAATCTTTTATGGTTTTATGGACAAACAACATCAAGGGTCTTCAGGGGTGGTGTGGGGCAGGAATCTAAGCTTTAGTTCTGGAATGCTCATTACTGTGGTTTGTGGAAATTGCTACTAGTTAACCAAAACATAAGAACTTTTCAAAATGAAGTTGGCCATGGTTAACATTCCTGAGTTAGGTTGGGTTCAGAAGGTGCAGCTGTGGTCCATGTATCTCTTTCCTGCTGGATGAGGTTGGCATCCTTATTGGGGTTCTTGGGGAAGTCTCTGGTATTAGAAATTTTGGAGGACAAGGATGCTTTGAGCGAAGGGTCCTTCTTCAATGGTCTCCAAGGTTGCCAGCTAGCTACATAATGTAAATTTTGGAGGAAGAAGATGCCATGAAAGAGGGCTTTTTCCTCGATGGCTTCCAACACTGCTAGTAATTATCTAGCTACTTAACACTTTCCTCTAAAGAGGAAAGACCCTAAAATCATCCAGGAGATGGATACAGAATCAATCTGATTGATTCTAGCTGATACTGGGGGTGTCTGCTGGGAAACATTATTTTCAGGTGTGTGACTTTTGTTTACACTGCATTTGTTCAACTCTGTGAAGCTGTTACTGTGCCTGTCAAAAAACCTGATGGTCCTAATAAAGAGATGAATGGCCCATAGCAAGGCAGGAGCAAGGATAGGTGGGGCTGGCAGGCACAGAGAATCAATAGAGGGAGAAGGAGGAGGAGCAAACAAGGGAACAGGAGAGAAGCCTATCGGGCCAGTCACCCAGCAAGCCATGGAGAAGGAAGTAATGAAAGGAATACAGAAATAAAGATAAAAGCCAAGAGGCAAAAGGTAGTTGGAATAAATTAAGAAAAGTTGGCAAGAAACAAGCCAAGCTAAGGCTGGGCAACCATAGCTAAGAATAAGCCTCTGTGTGTGATTTATTTGGGAGCTGGGTGGAGAGTGTTCCCCCACCCCCCCAAAAAAGTAAAAAAAAAATCACATAAGAAGTGTCTCCATTCAGTTTACTTTCAGGCCTGGAAAGTGATCAAGGGGACAAGAGAGATGGTTCCAGGACCATCTGAGTGTGAACGAACTGTAAAGCGTATATAGAATCCAGACAGTTGCCAGGCAGTGTTGGCACACACCTTTAATCCCAGCACTCAGGAGGCAGAGGCTGGTGGATCTCTGTGAGTTCGAGGCCAACCTGGTCTACAAGAGCTAGTTCCAGGACAGGCTCCAAAGCTACAGAGAAACCCTGTGTTGATAAACCAAAAAATAAAAAAGATTGAATCTAATTTCACCATGGAGACCTAGATCTCCAGTTTTAAGGCTTTTGACCATTGTGGTGGGGATGTTGACGTGGTCTTAGTCTGATTGTGCAAAGGAAAGGAAACAAAAGCAGAATTGCCAGGAATATAAAAACAGCAATGTGTTGCAGCTAAGAAAAGGATGAGGTAAGGCCTGACCTATCATTTGTCTGTTTTATATTATCAATAATTTTACTTTTGGTGATACTTTCTTACGTGTGTTTAAGGCTAAATATCAATCATTGTATTTATTTTTGGTTAAGGCTAGTTGAAGGTCTGGTCCCAAGCGTTGCTTAGGAGGAGCCCCGGGCTCCTCTGTTGCCATCTGTTGCATTGCTGTGAGGTTTAGGTGAAGCCCTGCTTGGCGATGGCTTTACCTGGAAGCATGGAGGAAAGTTTCCCTCTGTATTGACCTTCTTCTTTGTCGAACGGAGACTGGCTAGAGTCTGCCCAATGCCATCTCCATGGCTTCCCCAACAAAAGAGCAGGTGACTCACTAGGGATATGGGATATTTTGAGGGAGGTCTTCCAGTCCCTTTGGAGAACAAGGGGCAGAATGTCCCTTTTAATTCCTTCTTCCCCATTAGGCTAGTCTCCAAGTATGTTTATTAAAGAGACAGACGGTCAGTTACCCCAGTGTGGCGCTTCCAGCTAGTGTGCAATATTTAAGTCTGAGTACAATGTTGAATAAAAGTATTTACTAAATACTTTTAAGTAAGTAAATCTTGCTCTCTGAGTCTCATTCCCCAACGTCTTATATAACTTAATTAGAGCTTGTGTGACTTGCGTAGGTTTTCCAGTTTCCCTCCATTTTTCTGGAAAGCATCTGCTGTCTTAAGCCCCAAGCACAAGTCCATCTTTACTAAAAGCATTTCGATTCTTACATCTTTCCAACATCTCTTTCCCCCTACTTACTGATTCCCCTTTATTTTTTCTTAATACCATAAGACAATAACAAGTTAATTTATCATTATATGAAAAGAGAGTTGAATCCCAACTACACATATAGCATAATCCAATAAGGTAATATTACTTGTTTGCACACTGTTAGACTATGAAACTTTCTAAGTTCCTGGCAAGTCCTAGAAAGCACAGGACAATGAAAAGCCTATGTTTCTCATAGTCCGAAGACAGGTCTACTATCACAGTGCTTTTGGTTGGGAAGAGCCCAAGGAGCAGATAGAGAAGTAAGAAGACACAAACACCTTCCGATGGATGTTTACAACACCCATCAGAAATCAGCTGTGGAAGCCCTGTGAAAGGTGTGGGCAGAGTCAGGAAGATTCCCCTGAGCCATTCTCTACAGGCATCTTACGTTATGGAGATACAGCACCTTCTAGTTGCTCTCCAAGGCACAATGCTACTTCCACTTGGCATTTTAAGCGGTTTTGTTCTATTTTCAATCTGTTCCAGAGTCAAGGAGAGTCTGAAGGATGCTTTGAGAGAAATCGTCTTGAGTCTGAAGTGAGAGGGTCACATACTAGCTCTCGAGTCAGTTCCTTGGTGAACTTAAACAGCACAGACAATCTACCAAGACAGCACAAGACATTCACCATGCTTACAGGAGATGGCTGGTAAAATCAGAATACCAACCTGCAAACACACAGTGAGAAACAGAACAGTCAAAGGAGCCGATGCACTGACTCCTCTGCTAGGACTATGGGAAATCAGAGCTTGGCAGCGGGGAGGTACATAAAAAGAGTTAACAAGTCACCTCTAGGAACATGGCAACAAGCTGGCTGTCTGCCATCATTTCCTTGGAAGATGCAGTAGGACAGAAATGGCATGGACAGACTCGGGATGTGAGCCCACATCGCCAGCCACTAGTGACACGATCTCTGATGGGCTATCCCACCTCTTACACCTTAGATTAACCAGAGAGCGGTTTCTGCTTCATAGGATCGTGTTGTGGGCCAGTGACGGTGCAGGCTAAGAGCCTTCCATACAACCCCTGTTCTAGAAGTGCTGTAACTGGACGGACTAAGCAGACAGGTCCATGTGTTAGGACCAGGCTCCTATCTACAGAGCACGACTCAGGACAAGACTTTCTTCTCCAAGTAGCACTTTTTCTAGAAAGGCACAGATAGCTTTTCTGGTAATAACTTTTTTCCTTCAAATGACTTTCCAAAAAAAAAAAAAAATCTTAACCTCTTAATGTTTAAGGTCTGCCTTCCTGTGGCTTTATCTGTTTGTTAGTGATGGGATTTGCTCTTCCACTAAGCCACAGATGTGCTCTTGGTGATTTCTACATGTGGTACAAGGGGAGTGTCAACATGTGCACACACGTGCAAAGGCCACAGGTTGACATCCATGTCTTCCTTTGTTGCTCTCCACCTTATTTTTGGAGACAAGGTTTCTCCCTGAACCCCATGGTTACTATTTCAGCTAGACTGCT
>JAQHUG010000138.1:4784675-4797414 GCA_028555095.1 Dicrostonyx torquatus | reverse complement strand
TGCCAATGGAACCAATCCACAGCTCTTCACTTTAGGCTCAGGTAGACTCTTCAGACAAGGGCAAAAAGCAGTCACTTTCTCCCAAACTATCAAAAGACGGGTCTCTTGTCTACATGCTGACATCCTTCTCCTCTGAAACCTCTTGATCCAGGTTCAAATCACTCTCAGCACTGCTGTCTTCCATGTTCCTATTAGCATGGTCCATTGAGCAGGACTAAAAGCGTTCAACTGGTTTTCTAATCCACAATCCCAGGGTCCATATTCCTTGAAACAAAAGTATGGTCAGTTCTGTCACAGCAATACCTCAGTCCCTGGTACCAACTTCTGTCTTAGGGTTTCTATTGCTGTGAAGAGACACTGTGACCACAGCAACTCTTATAAAGGAAAACATTTAACTGGGGTGGCAGTTTATAGTTTCAGAGTTTTAGTCCATTATCCTCATGGTAGGACATGGCAGCATGCAGGCAGACATGGTGCTGGAGAAGGAGCTGAGAGTCCCTACGTCTTGACTCACAGGCAACAGAAAGTGGTCTGACTCACTGGGCATGGCTTGAGCATACATGAGACCTCAAAGCCCGTTTCTACAGTGACACTCTTCCTCCAACAAGGAAACATCTCCTAGTAGCGCTACTCCCTTTGGGGGGGGGGCATTTCCTTTCAAACAAGCACAGATCAAGATTATTTTCCAGGGCAGTCATCACCTAGCTGTCCCTTTCACGGCTCAGATGTAAGTTCTTTCCAGTGCCTTGTCTACTTCTCCAGGAAGGTGGGTCATATGATCGACATCCTCCTCCTCTCCTAGGCAAAGGCTGGTGGGTGGAGACCATCTCCTGTGACACACATGTGGGCAGCAAGCTCCTCCCTTTGCCCCCGCACTGGGATTTAGTTGTCTGGTTTCTCGGTGTGGGTACTCAAGAGTCTCTCTCATCCTGTTGCTTGCCTGTGCTGTTTTCCCTCCTCTCCAGAGACTGCATAGTTCACCCTCATAGCAGGGCTACAGAATCTGGTAGCATACCAAGAACAGGCTGAGAGGTTAAATATTTCTCAGGAATCACATATGAGGGACCAGCAACATGACTCAGTAAATAAACAGGCTTTGATACAAGCTTGGTGACCTTAGCCTGACTCCACAGCAGAAGAACTGGTTCCTCTAAGTTTTCTTCCGATATCTGTATGCTAGCAGGCATGTACATACACACCATGCTGAGTGACATTTAAAACTAACTAAAAGGAATTGCTCATCACGGGCTTGCTCAGTGGTAGCATATGCAAGACCTGGGTTCCAGCGCAAGAGTGGGGGTGAAAAAAAATCTCAATTATTGGGTAATCCGTTTTCCTTTTGATAAGAACAATTCACAGAACACTAACTGTATATTCAAATAAGCTGGATTCCCCCTAATATTTGGAGTTGTTCCTTGTCTGGGATAAATGAAGGGTGAATTCACTGACTATGGGTATGTAACCATTAGAACTCCCAGTGTGTTAGAACAGGTCTGTATAAGGGGAAAGTTGCTTCAGTTCCAAGCAGCTGCCTTAGCTTTTGGGAAAGAAATGACAGTGAGGAATAAAGACTTGACCTAGTGCTTGGGGGACAGAGTTAAGGGGGATCTCCATGATAGCAGCTCTCGGTCAGCTGGGGTGACACAGTGAGATCTTGTCCAAAACAAAAACAAATGATTACATAGAGAATATGGAACTAAAGAGCTTGCACACAGCAAAGTAAGCAGCCCCAGAGTGGAGGCATGATCCAAGAATGGGCGAAAATCTCTGCAAACTACACATCTGAAGGGTCAGATCCAGAATAACCTAGCATAGCCCAGTCGACTTAATAGACTTAATATCCAGAATAGCAAAGGAGAACCAGTCCCACGAAGACAGGCAATAGATCTAAAGAGATGCGCCTCAAAATGACGCAGCAATAGCTACCAGGTGTATGAGAAAGTGTTCCGGTAACCATCACAGAAATGCCAATCAGAATTACAGTGGAGTACCAGCTTCACCTCTCCAGTGAGGATTCCTGTGATGCAACAGGCACAAAGATAAACGCCAACCAGCGTGTGGAGGAAAGGGGATCCTTGCATTGTGAAGATGCTAGTTAGCAGCCATTCTGGAAGAATAGCATGGAAATTCCTTTAAAAAAATCAAACCACAGGGGCTGGAGAGATGGCTCAGAGGTTAAGAGCATTGCCTGCTCTACCAAAGGTCCTGAGTTCAATTCCCAGCAACCACATGGTGGCTCACAACCATCTGTAATGAGGTCTGGTGCCCTCTTCTGGCCTGCAGACATACACACAGACAGAATATTGTATACATAATAAATAAATATTTTAAAAAAATCAAACCACATAACCCAAAGATATTACTCTTTCTAAAGGAAAGGAAGCAAGCATGCCTAGCCAATCCTGCATTCCCATGGCTACTATAGAACTAGTCACAATATCTAAGAAATGGAAACAACCTACCTGTCCATCATCTGATATAAAGATGCAGAAAATGTGCATCCTGCAGGGAATACTATTCAGAATTGTAAGTCTGTAGTTTGTGAAGATCATCATATTAGATGGAATGCCAGGCTCAGAAAGACGAATACCACATGATCTTATCACACGTGGACTCTAAAACAGCTGACTGCATAGAAATAAGGAGTAGAATGGTGGTTGCCAGAGGCGGGGTGGGGGCTAGGAGCAGGTAGGAAGTTACAGTCAGAGAAGCTAGGTTACAGGATGGTTCAAATGGGGACATATCGAGCTCGATTGGATTGGAGCTCGATTTTGCCTCCAAACACAATTGGAGGAAAACATGTCAATGTAATGATGTCTAACCATATTCTACTGTACTCATAGTTTGGTGCCTACCCCAATTGTCATCAGAAAGGCTTCATCCAGAAACTGATGGAAACAGATGCAGAGACTCACAGCCAAACATTAGGCAGACCCTGGGGAATCCTGTGGAAGACGGGGTGGAAGGATTGTAGGAGCCAGAGTGGTCAAGAACTTTACAAGAAAACCCACAGATTAACTATCCTGGGTCCATAGGGTCTAAACCGACAGCCAGGGAGCCTACATGAGACTGACCTAGTCCCTCAGCATATATGTGACAGCTGTGTAGCATGGTCTACTTGTGGAACTCCTAGCAGTGGGAGCAGGGGCTGTCTGTAGCACGATGAATAATAACTCAGAGATGGAAACTGGGGTTCAACCTGAAGGTCAGAAAATCAAAACAGCCAGCCACTGATTCTTACTTCTATCTCAGTCTGAAATGGCAATCCTGCCTCCAGGAATCTCAGAATGAGACTGTGTCTGAGAGCTGTCTCCTCCCATCTCATATTCCTCTCTAGTGCTGGGATTAAAGGTGTGCACCACTACTGCCCGGTTTCTATGGCAAACTAGTGTGGCTACTGGGATTAAAGGTGTGTGTCCCCACTGCCTGGTCTGTAAGCCTGATCAGTGCAACTGTTTTACTCTCTGATCTTCAGGCCAGCTTTATTTATTAAAATACAACTGAAACATCACTACAGCTGTCTCTAATGCTTTAGCTGGTTTGGGGGGACCTATTCCTCATAATGGGTCTCCTTGCCCAGCCTTAATACAAGGGGAGGTCCTTGGTCCTACCTCGACTGATAAGCCATGTTTTCCTGGGAGGCCTGACTCTTTCTGAACAGATGTTGGTGGGCAGAGGGGAGGTGGGAGGAAGAGAAAGGGAGGGGAGGAAGGAGGGGAAACTTATGTGCAATAAATAAATACATTTAATTAGTCACAAAAAGCCAGAAGGATTCTGAGTTGTACCATAAATAAGTGGCAGTTGTCTGAGACATACTTAATCTGGTTCAAATGTCACGCCACACACACAGGTGGCAAAGCATCATCCCATGGTTTCATGTAGCAGTTTACATGTTTGCTTTTTCAGTAGAAAAAAAAATAGCAACTCATCTACTAGGTCTTACCTGATGAAGGAATCCTCCAAGGCTGTCATTCTGAGTTTGATTTTAACCCTTCACCTGCTGGCCGAGGTGTGGTTTTCTACATAGAGTTAACGCCCAAGAAAGAATTCTCACAACTAATTCTGCCTTATCAACATGCCGCCCGCTTCGCTATTCCGGCCACAGATTCACCAGAGTGTGCTGTGGTTATGGTCTCCAGAGCGTGCAGCTTCTAGAGAGTGAGGGGTTTAGACCTTGGCTGGACCGGGGGACAGGGGGTGGGGGTCCTGCTGCCGTCAGCTCTGCTGCTTGGCTTTCTTGTGTACACTGAGGGCAGAGACCTCACACCCTCGTAATTTTGGTCTTAGTGTCACATGAACTTGTAGATTATATACACACAGAAGTAAAAACTGGAAAATGAGAAATATAAAGCCCTGTAATTAACTATTAATATTTCCACATGTGCCCTCTTAGACAGTCCCCATATGTAACTCTATAATTTCCTTTATCTGCATGTGTTAGGGCTGGTGGCCTTGCCCCCTCCTGCAGTAAGAGTGGTTCTCAGCCTCAATGCCTCAGGTCATCTTAGAGACCTCAATCTTTGTGCATCCCTAGATCCAGGAAATCCTAAAGTCCCAGCCTAAACACTGCTTTCCACAGCAGTCGGGTAGATACCTTTAAAACATGCCAGGCTCCACTCCTGCCAGGCATAAAGGTTCAAACCCCCATATCTCTGGTCTTTGCCTGCAGCCCTCCATTCCCCATCCTGGGAGGGGGCTTCAGACCCTGGTCTCCTTACACTGGTTGCATGGTGAGGGCTTGTGAGCCCTGCCTTGTCCCTCTAAGATGTGCTTGCTCCTAATGTGAAACATGGCGGCCCCCTTGCCCTGCCTCAGCGCCCTTTGCCCTGTCCCAGCCCCCTTGCCCGTCGCAGCTCTCTTCTCCTACTCCATCCCCTTGCCCTGCCCCAAGACTTTGCAAAATGAAGATTCCTTTTTAACATTTTCCTGACACTTAAAAGCACTTCCTTCCTCGACCCCAGAATTTCCTTTGCCATTCTACTGTCCTCTCCTCCAGAGAATCCGGTCCTGTATTTAACCTATTTATTTTATTCACGAGTTTTCTTTTTATCACTAAATGGAAGCTCCATCAGGGTGGGAATTAAAAAGAATTAGTCTATATTTGAATTCTTTGACTAACGGATTCATTCATCCCCCGTCACTTCCCACGCCATCTCTAACTTAAGCCTTTTTACTCCCAACAAGTCCAAGGATGGGAAGTTTTGTCTTTTAGTCTATGTTTTATTGACAGTTTCAGAAAAAGGCCACACCCATAAACATTTGATGGAGAATACAGGAAAGATGCAGTGCTGGGCAGGGGAAGCAGAAGACTCCAAAAAGCAAGATGAGGGGCTAGAGGGGTAGCCCAGCAGTTAAGAGCACTGGCTGCTCTTCCAGAGGACCTGGGTTCAATTCCCAACATCCACATGGCAGCTCACTACCATCTGTAACTCTGGTTCCAGGGGATCCGATTCCCTCTTCTGGCTGCCATATGCACCAGGCACACAATAAAATAATAGAAAGAAATTTAAAAATAAATAAAAAGCAAGATGAAAGAAAACATGGGATTTGGTTGAAGGCACAAGCAATGACTGCATACCAAGCAACCTGATAAGGAAGGTTGTGTGTGCTAAAGACCAAGCTCTGTGTCTACACCACAGCTAGAGTGACTGATCCTGTCCGTGAGTAATGACGACAGGGTCCACAGAGACTGGCACGTAGGCTGCACCTTTGGTGATGCACGCAGCTGCCAGACATGGCATAATGCAATGGCCCCTGCAATGAGGTATGTGGTGGGGAGAGGACCCTGCCCCCGTCACAGGCAGGTGTGGATCAACACAAAGGAGCAGAGTGAGGTCAGTGTGTGGAAAGTACTATGGACAAAGACCAGGCCAGGGGCACGGTTCTCACTAGCGCTCCTGACAGGATTCCTGTGGCAGTCCTGAGCAAACCAGGCCAGGGGCATGGTTCTCACTAGCGCTCCTGACAGAATTCCTGTCACAGTTCTGAGCAGGATGACCAGCTGTCCGCGAGGTGTACTGCTGACTGTTGCTATTGACAAAATGCCTCACACAAAAGCAACCGAAGGAATGGAAGTTTATTTGGCTCCTGGTGTAAGAGGAGACAGCCCATTGGGTGGAGAAGGCATGGCAAAGGAATGGGAAGTATCGGCAGTCAGGAAGTGGAGAGAGCCGGGTGCAGTGGCTCTGGGAACTTCTTCCCTCCACCCTTTTATTCCCATCTGGGAGCCCATTTCACAGGATGCTGCCACTCACACTCAGGTAGGAGCTCTCCCTTTGTAAACCTCAGAGGAAACATCCTCACAGACATGCTCAAAGGTGAGTCTCCCGGGCGATTCTCCATCCAGTCAAGTTCACAGTGAAGTTAACCATCACGCGGGAGAGTAGGGAGGACTACGGTCGTATTAGATAGTGAGGGTGGGAGACTCTTGTTAAGCCAGATTATAATAGACATGTACAGATGGACCTAGAAAATACCCAGGAGTCTGATTAAAGTTTAGTCAAGCAAAGAATCTTTGTCCAGGTTATGTCACCAGTTTTATTAAAGCACAACTAAAAACATGACCATAATCCGAAATTAGGTTGTAGAATATACGTTATACCAGCATATCATTTTGTTCGGAGTGGGGTTGTGTGTGTGTGTGTGTGTGTGTGTGTGTGTGTGTGTGTGTGTGTGTGTGTGTGTGTGTGTGTAAAACTCTAGCTTCTTCTTTTCCCTAAGACATTCATTGCATTCAATATTCAAGTAGATATCTATTTCTAAAGTGGTGTGTTCTGGGACCCCTGCAATTTCATTCTTTAGCAATGAATGACTACCCTATGTCTTTAAAATAGTAAACAAATTACATCCATCTCCAGTTTATTCAGAAAAAATCAAGTAATTGCCTTTATTAGTCTTTCCTTATTATAGATAGAGCTACTATATGTGTGTAAAGCTACTATATATATTATATATAGATTATATATTATATAGAGAGAGCCCCTCACACTAAAAGGAGATTGTACTTTCATTCATTGGACAAGTAATTCAGAGCCTTCCCTGGATTAGGAATTGTAGTGGATGTTGGGGAAGATGGTTACTAAGCAGATAAACCCCGAGTCCTCAAGGCCTCCAGAGGAGGCAGACACAGATACATGTGAATGAGAAGGAAAAAGCCTGCCCTAAATTAGGTAAGCCAAGCCCCTAAGTCTGCAGCAAGGCAAGGTGAAGCCCTCCGAGGAGCTGAGATGGACAGCAGAGTGACATTTAAGATGGCCAGCAAGGAATTCCCCTGCCAGGTGGAGCAGAAAGAGCTGCTGGTTTGTGACGTGGTGTGAATGGAGATAGGAAAGCAGGGCTGAAATCAGGCAGGGTCCCCAGAAGGGGGTCCCAGGGCAGCTGTGGGCTGGGAGCACAGGAAGCTACTGCAGCATTCCTGGGGGGAGAGCTGGTGCCCCAAACCAAGCAACAGCGGCTTGGACACTGAAATACTTTGAGAACCAGTTTGGAGGTAGGAGGAGAAGGGCAAAGGATGCTTGAGGCATTTTAATCCCAGGATGTAGCCGGGCTAAGGCAACCCTTTCAGGGACTGGAAATCCTTCCATCAGCTAGGAGGAAATTCATGCGTTTGGACTAAGGTTAGTTCAGGCTTGGTGAAGAGGGAGAAAGTACTGTGTTGAAAGGATCTGTAGACTGTAGCAAAATACGTATGTAAATGAGTACAGCCAGGGCTAATCAATACAGAAATGGTACTAAAGCCAGAGGGACCGGATTGTTTTTCAAGTCTAGTTCAATCATGTCCACCATTCAAGTGGCCACAAACCAGAAAAATCTAATTAAAGATGGAGGGGAGGAGGAGGATCAAAATTTACAGGAGATAAAGATTTATGAAACCCTGGTGGTAATCAAGATGAAGAAAGTGATTTAGAACAGCCCCTTAATTAAAGGACAACATTCCTCTCTTTGTTTTTCATTATTTAACAAACACAGGGAGATGCCCAGTTCATTTTCTCAGGCAGCACCATGTCTAACAGCTTCTGATTATGGTTTTAAAATGGCAGCTACAGATGTGGGAGATTACGGGTCATCTTTTCCAAGGCTGACAACTCAGTGACAAGGTGGCCAAGCGATCACTCCTTTCCACAAGTGGCCTGTGTGTGCACAAACAGTCACCCACCTCCCGAGCAGACAGGCTGGTAGTGGTTCTAGCCACTGATCTATACGCTCATCCAAGGCCTGGCAGAGCAGGCACTGAACAAAAGTGCAAACGAAAGACTTTTTACAGGAAAACTCAGGAACACTTTTGGAGTTGGGCTCTGGAAATTATCTTTGAGTCCAAAGGAACCACAAAAATAAGTAAAGGAGAGTCCTGATAACGCAAAGGCCACCTACCGAACTGGCCTGCCAACCACACAGTCTTTGCAATCAACTTTCCTGGAAAGCATTTCCCGGGAAAATAATAGCCATAAAAGTAATAGGCACAGCCATGATGATAACAAATTATTGGCAATGGTTTTGCCAATCACTTTACATGGAGTCCATTATCCATTCATCACATTTTAACTATGATGCACAGACCAGCTTTACAGGAGACCACAATGGCCTGAGCTTTAGGGCTATGCTCAGGGCCATGCAGCTTGGAAGTGGTGGAGTTGGTCCAAGCTCTTGGACTCTTACCAGTACATTCTACTGAACTTTATTGCCATTTGTTACATGCAACACTTGCCAGAACCTCGCAGTTAACTCTAATGCTTAGATGATGCTCTAATCATTTAAAATGAGAAGCTTTGCTTTCATTCCTCACTGATAACTGTTTCACAGTCCATCCTCCTGGTAAAACAATATACTGAACACAATTTTGTCTTTCATCGGTTACTAAAGTCTTCTGTGGAGGAGCAGCTTTGGATCCCAGGGATGTCTTTCCCATGTAGTTCTCACTCATTGTTCACTGCCAGCTAACCTGTGAAGGGTTTATCTCGTTACCTAGTCCATATTGCGTCTTGTTTGTTTGCATCACTTTTTTTTTGAGACAGGGTTTCTCTGTAGCTTTGGAGTCTTGTCCTGGAACTAGTTCTTGTAGACCAGGCTGGCCTCGACCTCACAGAGATTCACCTGCCTCTGCCTCCCGAGTGCTGGGATTAAAGGCGTGCGCCACCACCACCCAACTTGCATCACTTTTAAAAAGGAGAAAAATCACCTGAATCTCTGATCTTTTGCTTCAGTGACTAAGCCTCTGGTATTCTGGCATTTCAGAATCAGACACATGGCTTTCCTGGTGGCTCTGGGTCAGTTTGACTTGCCTCATCTGAATTAGGTTTCTCAGAATTCCCTTCTGTATGTTTCTGGTAACGGTGGAGGTCAAGGAACATCCACACAGGAGATCTGCAGGACAAGGTGAAGCAACGACAGCTGGAAGAATATTAATAAAATAACCGTGAAATGATTTCTAAATGTAAACCATTTGGCTTTCATGCTTGGAATGTTGGGAATGTATTTTGTTGCTAACACATCATTGTGTGTCTGCTGGCATACCTCTTTTGACACAGAACAGCTGTTGGATCTGCAACTAGTCCCCTTCCTCTGGACCTTCTGCAGCTTCTCTGGGCAGTTATACCAGAAACAAGCCTATCTTTATAATGGATGGCACCCTGTTCTCTCTAGCTGTTCCCTCACAGCATCGAAGTTGGAGGCAGGAAGGACCAACCCGGTTCCAGCATCCTATGGGTCCTCCTCATGCCCATGAGTTCCGGCATGTGCTGTGGGATTCACTTCTCCTTCACTATCCTTCTATGCCTCCTTTACATTCATGTTTCCTTTCCCAAGTGTCTTCTAAGTGTGTGTCAAGCCCTGCCTCAGAGGAAAAGCAACAGACTTACACACCATGATTCCATGATTCTGTGGGTTCTGTAACCCTAACACATGTGAGTGTAGAGACTCACGTAGGCTCTGACACTGTAACCCATCACACGCTTGTGTGCAGAGACTGTGGTCTGCTTCTTTCTTTGAACTCCGACTGAAAATAGACAGACAAGAGAGTTAAAAGCTTAAATCCTATGAAACTTTGCCCTCTGCATGGCAAGATCTTTGTCTAATTATTCATACTCAGAAGATGGCTTCAGGAAAAGAAGGAAGAGTATGGAGGGAAAGAAAAGGGATCCTGGGTGCAGAAAGCAGAAAGGTAATCTGTGATAATGTGATATTTGTCTGTTTGGTGCCAGGACCATGCCTGGTGCTGGAAATACGAACATCAATAACAAACTTAGATCACATAATCTAAGGGGAAGGAAGACTCTTACAAGGCTAGCTTTAATAGGATAAGTGCTGTATAATTGGCATGAATAAAATGCTGTGAGGACATGGTGGAGGAAGTCATCAATTTTGTCTGGAAGAGTCAATAAGAGCTCTGTAAATAGATAGGGTACTGATACTTCACCATGAAGAATAGATAGACACCAATGATGCTGCACCATGGAGAGTAGATAGATACCATGGATGCTGCACCAGGGAGAATAGATAGATACCATGGATGCTGCACCAGGGAGAATAGATAGATTCCATGGATACTGTATCATGGATAATAGATAGATACCATGGATGCTGCACCATGGAGAATAGATAGATACCATGGATGCTGCACCAGGGAGAATAGATAGGTACCACTGATGCTGCACCATGGAGAATAGATAGGTACCAATGTTGCTGCACCATGGAGAATAGATAGGTGCCAATGTTGCTTCACCATGGAGAATAGATAGGTACCACTGATGCTGCACCATAAAGAATAGATAGGAACTACTGATGCTATACCATTTTGATGCCTCATTCAAGAGAGAGGGACACAGACACACAGCTCAGAGGAGCAGGTTAAATATACAGGCTTGGGAGTCAGCATCATCAAGGGGCTGATTCAAACCAATGTATGTGTGCCCAGGTAAACTACAGAAGATGAGAAGAAAGGATGGAGTCAGAAAAAACTGTCACATCATGAAGCAAAAGAGAAAGGCCAATAGGTGGTCTTGAAAGTAGAAGAAATGGAGAAGAGAATGATATCATGAAACATGAAAACCAAGGAGAGAAAGGTGCAAGGCAATAATGTATCCTCAAAGTTTAATTAGGACTGAGAGGCAGTCACAAGATTGGGCAATTCTGTAGCACTGTCTTGAATGGCTCCTGTAGATCACTGGGGTCAGAAGGCAGGTTACAACTGGGCTGAGAAAAGAGAGAGCAACCAACTGAAAACACATGGAGAAAGTCCAGAGACGAGTTGGGATCACAGAGGTCTTACAGTGCTTTTCCTGAGAGATCCACAGCAAAACTGAGCATCTGAGTATAGTCAGGTGGTTTGTCTAGCCCGAAGCAGCCAGTGAAGAATGGAAAAAGGAGAATGCACAGGACAGTGAGTAACATGCTTAGCAATTAGCAAACATCTAATAAAACTGAACCTGCAGGTGAGAATGCATGTAGACTTGCAAATTTTTCTATACTTGCCTAGCAGGTTGGATGACGCAGCCCAGGCTACTTGTAAAATAAATTAGTGGCCAAAGTATTTTCATTACAATAAAGGAAGGAAGAGAAGAACTTAGCATTCTCATTATTCATCTAGAAAAAGACAAGGAAATGATGAAGGTGCCAACAATAAAGTAAAAGCAACAAATAATGAATTTTTAAAACGAACAAAAGTGGAGGGGTAGAGTTTCTCCATCTTCCTTAGTCTAGCCTTGAACTCCTGGATTCAAGAGATTCATCTGCCTTTGTTGTGGGATGTCCTTCTATATATGTGTTGCTCTTATTGGTTAGTGAATAAACTGCTTTGGCCTATGGCAGGGCAGAATATATCCAGGCTGGAAGAGATATATAGAGAGAGTAGGCAGAGTCAGGAGATGCCATGTAGCTACCAAAGAAGACAGATGCTTGAACCTTACTGGTAGGTCGGTAGGTGATACATTGATTAATAGGAATGGGTTAATTTAAGATGTAACAGTTACTTAATAAGAAGCCTGAGCTAGTAGGTCAAACAGTGTTGTAACTAATGTAGTTTCTATGTGACTATTTGGGTCTGGGTAGCTGGCAATGAACGAGCCTTCGTTTACAGGCCTTAGCCTTCTAAGTGCTGGGCATGTCAGTCACTAGGAGCAAAATGACATAGGAAACATGAGAGCTGCTTCCTAAATCACCGTGACCTCTACTACAGAAAATTGACACATTAAGTATTTTGAAGATAAAGACATACAGACTAGTGCTAGCAGTGTCTATAACACGTATTTACACACCAGCACATTGGTGTATATATGCATGCATAAACCTACATATAACTACATATATTACATAAAACTAAGTTGCAGGTCACTGAGAATGATGTGGAACAATTCTTGTCTCCAGACACGCAGATTCTGTTCAGTGAGGTACAAGCTTTACTGACTCCTGCTTCTCTCACACTCCCACAGAAGGACCATGTCTGCTTCCATCTCTACCTTCACATGGCTCTGTGTACCTGTAATTCAACCTTGTTGCTCTACAGCAGTGGTTCTCAACTTTCCCAATGCTGTGACCCTTAATACAATGCCTCATGCTGTGGTGATCCCCAACCATAAAATTACCTCATTGTTACTTCATGCAGTAGCTTGAAAGAAAAAGACCCCCAAAGGGAGGAGTGTCACTATTAGGAGGTGTGGCCTTGGTGGTGTAGGTGTGGTCTTGTTGGAGGAAGTGTGTCTCTGTGGAGGGGCTTTGAAGTCTCATATATGCTCAAACCATGCCCAGT
>JAQHUG010000138.1:4763015-4774833 GCA_028555095.1 Dicrostonyx torquatus | reverse complement strand
ACACACCCACTGTGCAGTGCTGGCACACGACACACCCACTGTGCAATGCTAGTACACAACACATCTACTGTGCAATGCTGGCACACCTGGGAATTAAGCTGCCCCAAGTTTCCTCACTCTGGTTTCATAAAAGGCTCATGAAGAGCACTGCTCTCACACAGGTTAAACATAAAGTGTATCATAAACTTCAGTGTTAAAAATAATAATGGTGTCCTGCACAGAAACCAACAGGTCAACAGAGCAGAAAACATAGCCATAAGACAAACTCCTCCACTCGGCTGTAGGAGCAAAATGCTTTATGTCCATTATACCATCACCAGGAAACTGCTGCACTTCCGCCCGACCAATTGGACCGGTCTGGCCACGGGGCACAGAAGCAATTTAGGTGTGTGGTGGGGAGGTCACAAGTACATCTCTGAGGGAGGATGCAAGCCAGAGGCCACCCAACTTCAGGTCCCACTGATGAAAAGGTGCACGGTATCTGTAAGGGTTTTCAGTTCAACCTATGGAAACGCAGGTACTGATCTGAACCTTGGCTGTTCCTCAAAGGGGCCACACGCAGAAAGGCTGGAGTGATGAGGAATTTAAAAATGTTCTGGGTTGAAGCCCCACCAGCCTGGGTGCTCAGTCTAGCTGCAGCTGACATCTTGTGCCGGCTAACCCCTTGCTAGGAGGACTGCCCTGTGCACTGTGAGGTGTGTAGCTGCACCCCTGCCTCTACCCACCCAGCTCTAACAACAGAAATGCTGATACTGCCCAATGTCCCTGGGGCAGGGCAGGCAAAAAGTGCCTCTCACTGAGAACAGGTGTTTTAAAGGAACCAGGGATAAATACAGCAATCATTCAAATCATTTAATAAATGTGCTGGGAAAATAAATTTTCAAATGGAAAAGATAACTATTCATTTAGATCCTGGTGTGCCAGTCAAACCAAAGTTTCCCTTGGAATAAGGTGATTGTCAAGTTGATGGGATTTATAGCCACCCTGGGCATGCCTATGGGGAATTTTCTAGATTAGGTTAAGTGGGATGAGAAGACCTACCTGTAAGAGGGCAGCCTGACGCCACAGGATGGAGTCCCAGACTAAATAAAAGGAAGAAAGGGGGCTGTGCATGAACGCTCATCTTCCCCGGTCTCCTGACTGTCGACACAATGCAACAAGCTGCCCCCAGCCCCTGCCACCTGCCTTCCCTGCCATGATGGACTGTATTCGTGACCTGAGGCCAAATAAGCCCTTATCCCTCAGTCTGTTTCTTGCCCGGCATTTGGTGGCAGCAAAGGCAGGAACCCTGGGGATATCCTTAGCTCAGGGCTGCCTAGGGAAGCGTTTTCATTCCTCCCTCTCTTTTAGATTGTTTTGTTTTATTTTTGTGTGCATGGGTGTTTTGCCTGCAGGTAGGTATGTGTATCTTGTGCACACAGGGAGGTCTCCTGATCTCAGTGGAGGTCAGGAGAGTGTCAGAGCCCTAGGAACTGGAGGTTCAGGGAGTTGTCAGCCACTGTGGGTTCTGGGGAAAAACCTGGGTCCTGCACAAGCGCAGGAAGTGCTCCTAACCACTAAGTCTTCTCTCCAGCCCTCAGAAAGTATTTTCTTCAATTCGAAATATAGGAAGAAATCACAAATGGATACCGATATTTTTGACCACCTAGACTAAATGTTTGGGAAAACTAAAAAGTAAGTGATAATCTGTGGGAATTCTTATAAGCAGCGTGAGGAAGGGCGATGGTCTTTATAGACAGTGGCAATGTAATGGGAATTCAGCTACTGCACCGGGGAAATGGGCAAAAATGATACAAAGAAAGATTTATTAGAAAAGAGACAAATGCTCAGCTGTATACAGGAATTTCTGCTGAACTCACCAAAGTTTTCATTTTTTTCTCTGTCCAAGAGGGAAAGACCTAAAAACAGATTCTTAATGCAAGGGCAAGTGTAGGAAAATGGGGGTGATCTATGTCCTGATGACAAAATCGTCAGGCTCCAGACAGCCTTGAAATACAAGTGGCAATGGGATCGGGAGGCTTAAGAAATCTGTCCTCCAACACAAATCTGTAGCCACCACTGAAAAGATGTGTCCAGGTCTTCACCCCCATTCCCTGTGAGTGTGACTATCTGAAAAAGGGCCTTTGTGAGGTGGGTGTTGACAATCTTCAGAGGTCATCAGAGATTCACAGTGTGGCTGGTGTCCTTGTGCAGTGAGGGGAGGAACACAGACACAGACAACAGCCACAGAGGGCATTGATGGTGCCACACACCAGGGAGGCCAGAGCTGGCAGAGGCAAGAGAAGCTAGTCTCTGAATTCTCTAGAGGGAGCATGAGACTTTAAAGGGCCCGTGGTATAGGAGGTCCTTCTGTTTATGTGTTGCTTTCATTGGTTAATAAATAAAGAAACTGCTTGGGTTAATAGGGCAGAACTTAGGTAGGCAGAGAAGACAGAACTGAATTCTGGGAGAAAGAAAGCAGAGTCAGACAGAGAGCTGCCATGGAGACTCTAGGTCAGACATGCTAAGTCTTTCCCAGCAAGCCACGACCTTATGGTGAAAACAGATTAATAGAAACGGATTAAATCAAGATGTGAGAGTTAGTCAATAAGAGGGTAGAGATAATGGGCCAGGCAGTGTTTAAATGAATACAGTTTCTGTGTGATTATTTCGGGTGTAAGCTAGCAGGGTGGCCTGGACAAAAAGCAGGCCCTCTTTCCTCTTACAGGCCAGCATCTTAATTTTGAATTTCTGGTTTCCAGGGCTGCTGTTTGTGGTGACTTGCTGAGGCCTCTGGAAACGACCATGCTAAGGAAATGGCAAGGGGTAGGAACAGAAGTTCGTACTCAACCCCGCATGTGTTGTAACCATAAACAATCAGGAAAAACTTGAACGATAAAAGAATAAATGCAGGGATTAAGTGGTTGACAAGATGCCTCAGTAAGGAGACAGTGTTTTCTGCCAATTCTGATGGCCTGAGTTAATCCCCAGGACCCACCAAATAGGCAACTTCTGCAAACTGTCCTCACATCCTCCCCACAATAAATAAGTAAAAACATAATATTTACATTTTAAAACTGGAAGGATTAAGTTATAATGAACCCATAGTATATAATAGAACCATTATAATGTGTCTTAAAAAACAATCTATCTAAAGATTCTTATAGTATATAGATAGAAAATTTAGAACATAAAAGTATGTGTATAATGTAATCCCTGAAGGTAACTGCATACAATCTACCTGCTTACCATTCTTATGAATAACATGGGGAAGAATTCCAAATTGGATACAACACATGAAGTCAACAAAACACTAGAATATGCATGCCTTTTGTCCTACATATTTAGGAGACTAAGGCAGGAGGATGAACTGAGCTCAGAAGTTCCAGGCTGGTCTAGCAACACAGTCAGATTTAGTCTCAAAAACATCATCATAACCTAAAAGTTTATTTTGAGAAATATATTGATATTATCAGCATAAAACATTCACAAGTCAAAGGTGAGCTCCATGGATATTGAATGACATTTGATAAAACATTGTTCTTCCCTTAGAAAATACATAGGGAAACTATGGTCAGACGGGCTCTTGATGCTCCTCCCCGCTCTTTCTATTTGCCAACATTATTCATTAGGATGAGAAGAGACCTTTCCCCATAAACAAAATTAGAGTAAATTAATACTATTGTGCTTATTACCCTTGTTCTAGCAAGAGACAGAAATAAAGACATTTGGAAATGGGATTATTAACGAAAATAGTGAGACCAGAGAACAAACTAAAATATTGTACAAGTTAGAGTATTTATATAGGTTAGATAAAAAGACATAAATCCAAACATCTCAGAATCATACAGCAGAAATGAGTAAATGTATAAAGCACCACCCCTAAAATGTGGGTCTATCTGCAGCAATTTTCAAATGTCTGTTATATTGTTACCGAGTATCATGAAGACCAGTAAACACCATGGATTTTGTCTTCCAAAATAGGGAACAGGATGCCTTGAATTCTGTCTGACTTTAGGAGATTTCTGTCATCATGGAACATATCAATTCATTTATTTTTAAGTAGATTAATGAACCTACATCAAATATTTGCATATGCATGCAGTCACATAATTTACCTAGCTCAGTGCTTGGCACACACTAAACGCATAATAAGTGTGAGTGACAAACTTCTAATTCTTTCTCTGTACAAAGTTTTCCTGCACAGCTAACTTAATCCTCATCCGAGTCAATCTTGTATCCCCATTAGCTCACAGTGGTCCCATGGCTGTCTGCGGGGCTGCATTTCCTTAGAGGAGGCGATGTTTCCTGCTCCCACACATCTACAGAGTTCCTAGTATAAACTACGCCTGGTTTCAGTTACCCATCATGAAAGAATAGGAGAAGAGAGGAGGAGAAAGGAGAAAAGGTGACACACAATGATACATGCTCAGTATACAATAGCAGCAAAATTATATTTATTATGTCTTAAATTTAATAAAATCAGCATTTGAGAGGATGTGTTAAATTAGTACAGAAAGGTGAAATAACAGGCACAAATCAGACTAAATCAATGACAAGCCTGCAGTAAACCCCAAATCACTCTGTCTACACTCTTTGAATCCCCACTAGGCACTTAAATGCTCACAGTGTTCTGGCTCTTAAGCCTATAGTTCAGCTGTGGTAGTTTGAATGTAATTGGTCCCCATAAACTCTTACTCAGTGGCACTATTAGGAGGTGTGGCCTTGTTGGAGGAAGTGTGTCACTGTGGGGTGGGCTCTGAGGTTTCCTTTCTTCAAGCTTTGCTCAGTATGATACTGAGACCACTTCCTGTTGCCTGGGGGACCAAGATGTAGCTTCTTTTCTGCCTTCTCTTCCTTCCCCAGCACCATCTCTCTCTGTGAGCCACCATGTCCTACCATGATGATAATGGACTAAACCTCTGAAACTGCAAGCCACCCCAATTAAATGTTTCCCTTTTTAAGAGTTGCTGTGGTCGTGGTGTCCCTTCACAGCAATAGAAAACCTAAGATAGTAGCTATGGGCTGACAGTAAAGAAATGTGTATACACAAGAATGGGCAAAGTCTCCCACACTTAAAAGTACATATAACTAGACATATTTCCTGTAACAGTAAAAGTCTTTGCACTGTACTGCTATTTTAAAATTCCGTTTTGATAGAGGGTGATCTCTTTCTCCCCGTGTGTGTGTGTGTGTGTTTTAACATACTTACACATACTAACAACTATTACTTTTTCTTCAAGGTTGAGATCATTTTGCTGTAAATGTAGTGTATTCATACAGTGCAGCAGGGGAGTAAGCCTTAGGAAATTACATTAAGTGAACCCATCATTTACGAGGAGACAAGCCGAGTGCAACATGCACACTTTACAGTCCTGGTGCCAGGGAGGCAGGAGCAGGAGGACCTTGAGTTCCAAGTCAGAAGGTACTCCACTCGCTTAACCTCTTTTTCACAAAAAGAAAAAGTCACTGGTCTGATTCTACTTTGAAGAAGTACCTAAGGTTGCTGAGTCACACTAGATTGTAAAAGAATTCACTTGGTTGTGCTCTTTGAACATCTGTTCTCAGTTGTGTTCACGCGATGACACAGTCTTCTACCACTATGCCAATGACAATAGAGGACCCACTGCTTTATCTAATGTTAGAAAAGAATAAACGAATAGAATCTACAAATGTGTAACCAATGGAAAGGCACTGATAAAGAAGAGAAGAGGTACAAAGCCACACAAGAGACCGAATGAAGAGGCACTGGCCTTGGAGCAGACTGGAGCAGCGCTGTCTCGGGATTTCTGTTTCTGTGATAAAACACCGTGACCAAAAGCAGCTGGGAGAAAAAGGGTTTCATTCATTTCACGGCTGTCAGGCCACTCCCACCACTGAGGGAACTTAGGCCAGGAACTCAGGACAGGGACCGGGAGGCAGGGGTTGAAACAGAAGAGTGGTGGAATGCTGCTTACTAGTTTGCTCCTCAGGGCTTGCACAGACTTGCTTTCTAATACACTTCAGGACCACCTGCTGAGGGGTGGCCCCCCCACCCACAGTGGGCGGTCCTCCCACATCAATCATTGATCATGAAAATCTCTACGAACTTCCCTGCAGGCCAATCTTAGGAAGGGATCTTCTCAACTGAGAGTTCATTCGTCTTCCCAATGACTCTAGCTTACGTCACGTTGACAGGGATCAATTGTGTTGGTTAGCTTTTATACCAATGTTCTCTCGTAATACCCCATGTTTCTTCATTATCCCACTCTGTTTACATGTCTGCTCCTCTTACACTGGGCACTTGCTTATCTCAAACATACGGTCATGGCAGAAATGTGTTCTGCAGGTATAATGTAAAGCCCTGGACATAAGAGTCAGAAGAGGTTCCATGATTCCTTCTTTGAAGCTAATCTGTAATACACAAATTGGCACTTTGACACTATGGGAATAAGTGAGCCCTTGTTGGTATGGCAACCTGTTGGGACAATGGCCTAGACTCTAACACCAAAGATTTGTCACAGTCTTCATGATTCAGATAATATCAGCCCCATTAGCCTTCATTCGTTCATTTCTGGCCACTGGCCCATAGGCACACTCTGTAATGTCCCGAGGGAACACTATGGTTGGTACACAGACTGCCTTGCCAACCTCTGATACCACCTAACCAGCCAAACTAGATGGGATCACATGTGAGTTCTAAAAAAAATGTGGTGTCTGTAAAGAGCCCCTCCACCCCGAGATTCTGATCTAACTTCAAGGATGCAGCTTGATTGTTAGCTCCTCTGATGATTTTTACCACACAACCAGGCTAGGAACCTCTGCTCCTGGACTGCCTGTCTCCCGCAAGCAGTGACGCTGTCCAAGGTAGCAGCTCAATAGGAACTCTATCAGTTCAGCACATACCCATGCCTGTCAATGGACAAGGGTCTCTTGACTACTTAACGGAAGGATGGTGCACTTTAGACAGCACAAGAAGGCAGATCACATGCTAACTACATCTAAAGCCACATACGGCTGGTAAAATTTAAGTTCATAAAAATCTATCCCCCAACAGGCCCGACTGTAGATATCATTAGCTTTGGGGGCCAAACAGTCACTGACCCAGACACTCAACTCTTTGGTGGTACAGATGCAGTCTAGGCAATGTGGGGACAGATGAGTGGTTATGTCTAGTAAAATTCTTTAGTATTTTGCTGGCCTCTGCCATTAAATAGTCAAATGCCCTAAGATAAAACTAAATTGCCGACTGTAACTTCTAAACATAGAGGGACAACAGATTAATTGGAAGGAGAAGAGAAACTTGTGAGCACATCTGAAGCTGAAGTAAGTCTCAGACCAGGAGCCATGTTAAGACAGCCTGGATCACAGTATGTAAGAACTGTAAAACGGCCGTGGTCAGAGAGAGTAAAGAAGCCTCCTCCTCCTGTGGTGACTGGACTTGTGCCATGACTCCAAGAAATAAATCACACAACTCCCAAAGTCTTTGTGTAGCTTGCAGACACCCTACAGGGAAACCATGGCCATCTGGAACACTTCAGTTTTCCACATAGAAAGAATGAGTTAAAATACATGTTATTAATAAGAAGGAAAAAACAGGGAGCAAAGGAGCCATCCTGAGAGTCTGGGGTGATGGCTCAGTCAACACAGTGCTTACCACACAAGTTGAGGACTTGAGTTCAGACCCTTTGCACCCATGTAAAGACCAGGCATGTGCACCATATGCTAGGACTCAGAGAGTGGAGATGGATGGTTTCCTACAGTCTGCTGTCTAGCCAGACTAATCTAAAGGTGAGTCTTGAGTTCAATGATCAAAAGGAAGAACAACCATGGGAGATAGCTGACACTGAACTCTGGGATTGACATGCACACATACATACACAATTGTACATACATCCCATTCCTTCCCACAAAGAGTTATTCTGAGCCTCTGAGCCAGGGACCATGCTACAAGTGCCACTATAGCTAGAAGCCCATCTCTGAACTCTGATAATGGCTTTGCAAGCAGACATGACTTGGGTACGTGGCCTGATCTTAATAGATCACAACGTGTCCCTATCTGGTCACAACTGGAGCTGTTCTGCAGTTCAGTTAATGGAGAAATTTTCTCTTTAGGTCTGCAAGCCTAGATGTACAATTAAAATTATGGCATGAAATGGCAGCCCACTTCCCTCCATGTACATCAGTTTTTATGCCACATATAAGCTGAAATTAAAAGGGAGAAATACCAATCAAAATGTCATAGGGAAGATAATTGTCTTTTTAAAGATCAATTGCATTAGCTGCTAAAGTTACAAGGATATAAACATGGTCCTTGCAGGCACTGTGCTGTCATTGATAAAAATGGGAGAAATTTCAAAATGTTAGAGCTTTGAAGTGGAGGGCGTGTGGGGATATAGTGTCATAAAAGGAAACACTGGTACCCCTAGCTTAACATCCCGTTACTGTTCCATCTTCATGTTTCTGCACACATCACTAAGTCTTGGAGGAACTGGGGTTGGAAGTTTTAACACTGACTTCTGTTAGGAACTCTAAGAGAGCCACATCACAGAAGTAAACATTTTTCATAAACAAACACCCAAATTCACTTAAAACTAATACTTCTGCTTGTATTGTTTTACAATGATGTCACCATTTTATTTATTGATTTCATGGTGTGCAAGTGTTTTGCCACATGTATACAATGTGTGTGTCTGGTGTGCAGACAGAGGTCAGAAGAGGATGCCGTAACCTAAACTGCAGTTACAGATGGTTGTGAGCCACTATGTGAGTCCTGGGAATCAAACCCACGTCCTCTGCGAGAACAAGCCCTCTAAACCACCGGTCATCTCCCCGATGTCACTATCGTTTAACTCTTCTATTCACTCATGAATTGACAAACACTTTGGAAGACTCTTACCGACTAGTGTAGATTTCCTGCGTTGTAACACCCATTTTAGCTATTGAAAGAAAGCCACTTTTTAACATGTCTTAAAACTTCCAATTAATGCCATTTAAAACATTTCCTTGTCAGCCAAATCATCGCAAATGTGAAAGAATAGAATAAACCTGATCAAAATGTTTAATTTTGTCACATGCCTTAATCTCAACCTATGGGAAGAGGATCTGGGATTTTGGGTCATCTTCTGATGTTAATGTATAAAGAGATTAAGGGAAACAGGATGAGGGAATCTGAGGAAGCAGGGTGTGTGTGGAACGGGGAGGAGTGGAGGGGAGGGAAACTGAAGTCTCCATCTAACATATGGGAGAAGAGATATATACATATATCTCAAAGCAAGCCTGGGCTACATGATACTATACTTGAAAAAACACACAAAATGGTTTCAAAAAATAATATTCAATGAGGGGTTGGGAAATGGCTCAGTCTCTCGCCCGCACACGTTTGATGAAAAGTAGCTGTGTTCCTAAGCTCTGTTTGGAGACACTAGCATTTACAGTTAGTTATCATAGTCATTCATTATGAATGCTTCAGAGTGAGATAATGCCATTTCAACTGCAGGCTGATTTCCTCTACTGCCACACTTAAGAACGATTACTTCTTAGGCATCGTCTACATGACTTTCAGTGTTTTTTTTCAAAGACAGTTCGCCAAGCTCTCTTTGTTCCATAGGCACAGTCGATATCACCATTCAGAGAAGCAGACAATTCTGTAGCCTTGAACAAAGTGAGTTGTTTACAGATTTTTTTTTTTTTTTTTTTAGTATGCTAGCCACAGCCTCTGAACTTTTAACAGAGGGAAACTAAGCATGATGGCAAGCTGGGGCTTCTCCTGTTCTACCCAGCATGGTCTCTGGATAAGTGGTCCTCGTGTTTAGCCCGGTCCAAAAGGAAACCTGGAATCTGCTTCTAGATGACAGTGGGGGAAAGGGGAGGATTTCCAGCGCAGTCTGAAGACCTAAGACACCGATTTCCCTGATGTGCTTATTTATATTAAACATTCTTTTTCCAGTTGTGGGGCTTGGGGTCAGATCCAGGACCTCTCCAGCACCAGGTAGGCTTGCACAACTGGCTTAACCGCCGGGCTGTTTTCCATTTACTGTCTGAGGACTATGCGAAGAGGCCCTCACAGGAGAGAAGTGATTCTGAAAAGAAAATGTTGGTGATTTTGCACAGCGGGGGACTTAGGAGATGGACCTGTTTCCTTAGAATACTTGTCATTTGCTTGTTGCAAACCAGAATGCAGAAGTTAGGGGGTGCAGGCAGGAAGAACACACTGCTGGAAATGTAGTAAGTTGTTAGTCTCCAGGATGCTCAGATTTTGTAGGCACCAGGCCGCCTCTCCTCTCAAAGGGCATTAACCTTCTGAGACCACTGGCTGGCAGCAGTGAGGGCTCCTCACCCTAGGACTGTAGTGACTTCCCTCTCCCGGTTAGACTCAATCTCATGCAGAAACTCATTACATTTGCACGAGTGCCATAGTGCACAGCGCCTGAGTGTCACAGGTCTGCAGATGTCCCGTCTACATATGTGATGCTATCACATACGGGATGCAGGGTGACTGGACTCGTGGCCTGTCTTCAGACTGATGGCTTCACTGCCAAATGAGATGTAGGTAGTGAGGGGAGCAGAACTCCCTCGTCAAAGGAAACTAGGATAACTCACATGGGGCATGCAGCATGGAGAACTAGTTAAGCACATGTGTCTTCCCAAAGAGGAGTCACAAGATGAATTTCACAAGCAGGACTTTGCATCTAAACCAGTACACACACACACACACACACACACACACACACACAACTGCAGATAATGAGCATGCCTAAATCATGTTGAATAGATGAACTGGGCTGTACAGTGAAGATTTAAATCCAGAGGTCCCATTTCTCCAGTGCTCCAGCCACATCTGCCCGCTTCCTTGTGGCCTGGTTATTGTTATACATGGAGGAAACAAAAGGTTCCATAGAGGACAATGTACAGGCATGTTTCTGGTTCTGTTTCAGAAGGAAAACGCTGATTCTCATCTAGAAATTGATTTTAAGACCCAAGATAAGCAGTTTGAAAATACTATGGTGTTTGAAAACACAAAGTTTTTTAAAAGCTAAATAGACATGTTACTTTATTTCAGAGACTTTGGCATGGTATCGGAACTATATGAAGCATTCATTAAATTTATTTAAGCATCCGCATCACCTTGTGGGATGGCCAATGTCCTTCTAGACTTTTAATATCTTCAAGTCAAAAGTACCTTAGGGCTATTTTAACCTAATTCTAATACATCCCAACACATTCAACAACCTCTAAATAACTGACTCAAGGACTGTCCCTCCCCACAGAGACCCAGACCCTGATGACTCTCAGCTCTCCCCTGCAGAGGGGCTCTTAGGCCTCTGGGTGAGGATCACTCATTCAGGAAATGTGAGAGGCAAGGTCTTGTGAAATCATTATAAAGTGTGCTTTCTCCACCACCAAAATAACAGTTTTAATCAAAGCAAGTTACTTTAAAAATGGAAGCCATCCAGTAGAAGCTGAATCAAATCCCACTTCACTAAAAATGATAGTAGGCGGTATTTTAAGTGGATTTGGTAAACCCCACAGGCGGTGTGGAGCTAGGGCTGGGGAGAGGTGTTCAGATTGAAGTCCCAGAGAAAGAAGCCAGATATGAAGAGCTATAACCTGAAGACTTCAGCCCCCAACTGTCCCTGGAGTAAGCCGTTTGTCGCTTTTCTCAGGGATGACTTGATGAGAGGAGGGAAACAGTCAGGCAGTTGCCCTCCTTTCTCTATACCTCTCCCCTTGGCTTTAAAACTTATCAAGTGCAGAAACCAACGCTGAGAAAGAATGACATTCACAATGTTCACAAGAGCAAATGATGCTTCTGTATGAGAACCCACCCAAATGCTCCTGTGTGAGCACCCACCCAAAT
>JAQHUG010000138.1:4733277-4762633 GCA_028555095.1 Dicrostonyx torquatus | reverse complement strand
GAGCACCCACCCAAATGCTCCTGTGTGAGCACCCACCCAAAAGCTCCTCTGTGTGAGCACCCACCCAAACACGGTGCCAACACCCAGGAGTGATTCTTATTTTTGTGACAGTCAGAGACAGGAATTAAAAAGCCAACTGTTTTTAGAGTAGGAATGAACTTCAGCACAAATCCAAGTGCTTTTGCATAAGGCAGGATTCCCGAGTTAAATCTTAATTCCCAGCAGTATAATGCAAATTTCTACTTCTCCCTAATTAGGGGATAATTGCCATCAAAATGTATCTCTATCAGAAATGAGTGGTGGGAATTCAGAGTTACACTACCTAATATGGTAGCCACTATCCCTATGTGGCAATTTAAATTAATTAAAGTTAAATAAAATTTAAAATCTGTTCTGCAATTGTACTGGCCACGTTTCAACAGCCACACGTGACTTGTGGTTACAAGACAGACTTATAGAATATTCCCAACCATGTGGAAAGTTCTACTGGGTAGTGCTGATCTCGACAGGGTTATATATAGACGTTAAAAAGGAAACTGTTCATTTCTTACCTGGTAGGAGAGCTGCAACCTAACCTTTAGAGCTGGCATGACCCAGCGAACACCCAAAATTTTCCAACATCTCATATCGTTCCTGTTGTCCCGTGTGAGCTCTCTGTGTTGGGTATTTCCACTTTGGGCTGGGGAGATGGCTCAGCCTATAAAGTGATTGACAGGCAAGCCATAGGACCTGAGTTTGAATGCTCTAGTGTGCATGTAAAAGACTGAGCATGGCGTTGGGTACCTATAACCCAAGCCTTTGATAGGAAGGGAGGGGGAGGCAGTACACTTCTGAAGCTCATTGGTCCGGACAGCCTGGCACAATCAAGGAGTTTTAAGCTTGGTGAGAAACTATTCTCAAAAAACAACCGTGGAGTGAGATTAAGGAAAGACATGCAACATTGACCGTGGGCCTTCACACATATATGCATGTACACACATGTGCACACCACACTCATACCCAAGACCACACAACAGTATGATAATGATAGTCACGTGGGCCTGACAAGAGCCTCTTTCCTACTAAGTCCTGAGGCCAACGTCACAGGTTCTTTTTAGGAAGAGGAAGACTGCCAGCCAGGTAGTGCACCATCTTCTCAGTATTGTTCTGCATAATTGGCCACTGAAATGATCCCAAAGGACGAGATTACAGCGACACACTCGACGAAGGCTGCAGGGGCCAGCTACCCTTCCCTCTCTCAGGGCTCCAGACTGCCCCCTCATCTGGCCACTGAACTACAGAGGTGCTGACCACAAGGAAAGCCAAGATAAAGAGCTTGGCAGTCACAAAGCAGCACAAGTGAACATAGTCCCCCGCGCACACAGGGGACAACTGTGAGTGAGATGGCAACAGGCTGGAGCAGAGACCAGCAGGAAGCATTATCATGTGCATGAAAAACGATGACCCTGCAAAGCAATGCCCCCCCAAAGCATCTGATGAGAAACACATGGATTAAGCAATTGCTATCAAGATATTATAATGCAAATTTAAACAAGCCAAACAAGTGTCATTCAGCTAACTGCAGACTATAAACATATGCGTTTTTCAAATAGTTTATGTTTGCTCAATGTCAATTTACAATGTCCAGTCTCTGAGCTTCCAACTTGGGAGGCTTGCAAAACACTGAAGCAACTTATACATCAATGACAAATCATTAAGATATCCCATGCTTATGCCATGATTAAATTCACACTTCTAGTTCATTCAGAGATGGCAGCTATCCAGTATTCAGGAGGCAGAGGCAGGTGGATCTCAGTGGGTGTGAGGCCAGCCTGGTCAACAGAGTAAGTTTCAGGAATCCAGAGCTACATAATAGAGACCTTGTGTGGGGGAGGAGACACAACAGAGACAGAGACAGAAAGATAGATGGAGGGGAGGAGATGGAGACAGACAGACACAGAGAAACAGAACGAGACACACGGATGGAGGGATGGAGAGACAGCTACAGTTAATGTTGGAAGTAAGGTCTTTCCTGGACACCGGTAAGAAAAAGTTAGGTATCTGGTACATTAAAGTTGAGATTGTAAAATTACTCACTCTGCATTTATTACATGTATGTGCCTAACAGTTCACCCTCAACATGGGAAACTTTAAGTGGGTCAACTTATTAACTGCTACCATGGCCTTTATACATTCATATTCACCTCCCTTTTTATTAACTGCAGCCCAGAATGGAGCTCCAGTCCTGCATTATTGAATCTCTTCGATTCAAGCAGAGAACTGGAGAAGCAGAAACTAATATTGCCCTTTCAGCTGTGTTACAGTAATAGATCTAAGAACAGCTTTATTCTGCCCTGCTTTTTCAATATACCAGTGTGTTTCGGTTCCTTAACAGGACCACACATGCAGGAGGTCAGCGTGGGCTCGCCCAGGGAGATCGGCTGGCTTCCATCCCACCTGGGCTGTGTTCTCACACTGGCAATCACAACCCTGGCCCAGCCCTGAAAGACCTGGCCGGAATAACAGCAACCGAAAGACCAGCAAAGTGCTTAGTGTATAATAAAGTGTCACAGGGGTAGGGGTGAATGGAGAGGGATGAACGGGGGAGGGGGGCGGCGAAGGCACATGGGTTTCAACTGGGAAACCCCTCATTCTCCCTTGATTCATTTCAGGAGGGGAAAACCATTCACTCAGTGAAGGCTCTCTCCATAACCCGAGGCTGACGACTTTTTAAAATTATTATGACCACGGACAACCAGAGCGCCCAGTGCACGGCGACCGGCACCCCTGCCCACTCTCAGTCCCAAATCCCCGATTCTTCCCAGGAACGCGCGCCCAGCGGGGCACCGCAAGTTAGCGCCCGGGGTCGGCTCGGCTCTGTCGCTTTCTCCCGGTCCCCACCCAGGAGCCGCCGCGGAGGTGGGACACCTGTCACCGGGCCGGGTGGGGGCCGCAGGCGGCACTGCGGCGGTGGTGGCGGGGAGCGGGACGGGCGAGCCGCGGAGCCGCACCGCCTGCCTCGGGCTCGGGAGCACGCACTCGGGGGCTGGAGAGGCAGTGCCACCGCCCGGGTGGTGTCTCCGTGGGGACCTGGAGCCGAACGGACCGGGCAGCGGGGCCGAGGGACGGAGGAGGACGCCGCGCCTACCTGCTCCGGGCGGCAGCGGCTCGCGGGCCGTGACCTGCGGCGGCGGCGGCGGCGGCGGTGGCGGCAGTCGCGGCAGGGAGGGCGCTTCCTTCAGGAAGGGGTGGGATCTGCCCGCCCGCCCCCTCCCGCCGCAGCGCGGCCGGTGCCGGGCTTACTCCGGGGTCCCCGCTGCGGGGCCTCGGGTGGACGGCGGAGCCCCGCGGTCCCGGCTTCTACCTCCCCCAGGCCCCGGGTCCCTCCTAGTCGCCCGGGGCCGCGGCTGGGGGTGGACGGTCCAACCGCTTCCTTCCAAAGCCAAGGTGGATGCGTTTGCCTGCTGCTCCTCACCCAACAAAAGGCAGGACGGAATCCGGGATCCTCCGCCTGCTGGTTATTTATTCCTGACCTGTTGTAACCTTCCTGCTGGCTCCCTTCTGTCCATACACCTAGGGCTTTGCACACAGCAGTTAGGATTCATTTTCAGACCCGCCAGCCCTATGTAGTTCTCGGTCACCGGCTGCCTTCCCGTGGCTTTCTTTCCTCTTACACCAGGGCCAACTTCTGGCCCTGTCTATGAGCCGAGGACTTCAAGGCCACTCTCTGCAGCTAGCTCGCTCATCTAAATCCTTTACGTCCTGGCTTAGTCATCATAAAACTGTATTTATCAGCATTTTTGTGGCAGCCCCCACCCAGACCCCAACTTCTGCAGTAACTCTTACTGACCCTGAAGCACCGTAGCCCAGTGCCATCTCAGATTCATAGCTAACTTACTTTATTGGCCTGCTATGTATGGCAGGGTCCCCTAGATCAACCTGCCACACCCATCTATTTAAAGCCGCACAGAGTACAGACTTGTAAGGTCCCTCCTCAATTCAACCTGTTCAAATTCTCCACCACTGGCTTACAATTATCCACATAAGTGTTGATTTCTGGCCACCGTTTTGTTCTGACTACTGGGCTGTTTTGAGGACTTGTGCACGACTTTCTGTTTAGCATACATTAAGGAATGGGGCTATTATTTAGTAAATTAAGGCAACAAACCAAAAGTTAGTTCTGGCGTAGAGTCCCCTGAACGCATATGCTGAATGGTGCTGGAGTTTTTCTGAAGACTTGTCTGTGGTTTCTTCAGACTCCTATGAGTCCCCCAAAGGTAAGAATTGCTTGAGGCCCACCATGAACCCCAGCTCTGAAAATTCTACCCCTACGTCCTTCTCCCCTTGTTTGTTTGAGACAGAGGTAGCCTGTGATGCTCAGGCTGGCATGTTGACACCAGAGGGCCTTCTCTGGGAGGCCATTAAGACTACATTTTGATCACGAGTATATAGGATATGCATTAAAAATCATTGACTCATGTTGCTGTTAGGGGTCATGACCAAGGTGGGTTGGGGTGGGGAAAGTTACTCAAATGCTGATGGGTACATTTTTATGACTGCCGGACCAAGACAAGTGAGGAGAAGAGCAAGCCGGCCCTGGAGAGCGGGTTTTAGCATCCTTGAGGGTTTCTCCCGCCTCAGTCTCCCAAGCGCTGAGGTTTCAGGTGCTTCTGCCCCTCTCCTTTCTAAGCTGACTGGACAAGTACTCTAGCTAGACTTCTTTCTGACTCATCCTTTTAAAAACTGTTTGGTTTTGTTATATTAGAGTGCCTCTGTTTGGGTGTGTGCACTTGAGTGCAGGTGCCTTTCCAGCACCTGATGTGGGTGCTGGGGACTGAACTTGGGTCCTCTTCTAGAGCAGCACGTACTCCTAACTCCTGAGCCTCTCTCCAACTCCTTTAGTTGATTCTTCTGTGTGTCTGTATGTGTGTCTGGTGTTTGAGACAAAGTCTCACGCAGCCTAGACTGGGCAAGGCCTCACTGTATTATGTAGTAAGGCTGACCTTGGACTCCTGCCTCCACCTCCTGAGTGGTAGGATTCTGGCCAGTTTTGTTTTTATCTTTGGAGAGGGTTTGTGTTGTGGTTAATATTGCTTGTCAATCCCAAAGAATCTAGAGTTATCTATGAGATCAACCTCTGGGCATGCCTGTGAGAGATTTCCTAGACTAGGTTAGTCTCCAGGTATGTCTGTAGGAATTCTCTGGATTAAGTTGATTGACTGAAAGTGGCTCCATTCCATGGGCTGGAGTCCTGAACCAAATAAAAGGAGAAAGAGTAACCTGGGCACTATCATTTATCTCCTTCTATTTCCCAACTGCAGATGCAATGTAGCCGTCTAGCTCAAGCTCCTGCTGTCACAACTCCTCAGGTGATCCGTGATCTGCTCTACCCTGGAACTCTGAAACAAAGTCAACCTTCTCTTCCTTAAGCTACTTTGTCTCCTATTTTGTTGCAACAAGGTGAAAAGCAACTAAAGCCCTGTGGTGTGGCTGTTCCTGGGAGATTGGGGAGGAGAAACAGCTCACTAATGGGCTGAAGCAAGGATTCTAAACTGGGTTTGCTATAACAGTGTTTCTTTGGCTTACTTACACTGCTTATAGGGGCAAAACGACTCAAAGGCAGTTGTGTCCAGCGTGGTCAACACGGACACTGCATTTTGATAGCGGTAGGAGACCCCAGGCTGCAATGGGAACCAGTGACCAGAAGCAGAACATGAAAACCTCCGGTTATACCCCAGCTTCCTCACTTTCCCTCCACAGCCATGAAACATCCTCAAAGTGAGGAGGGGACTGAGATAAGGGCTTAGTTGAGAACCCTTCTCAGTTTGGTGGGCTTCCCTCTGATTGGTTTCTGCCTTTCACCTATTTTTCATACATCAGCTAGCCAGTCAGGGCCTTCCTAAACCTACTAAAAGCCCCTAGACCCAGCTTCTTCGATGGCAAGCACTTTCTCTTTTTAAATGAACATTATTTTTCTAAAAAAAAAACTTTCACCAAAATTAACCAGACACAAACTCTATACATCTTAATGAATTTATGTAGATTAGGAAAGGCATTCAAAATAAAGGCTGTATAGGTTCACATTAAAATTTACATTTTCAGTATTGAATATAGTTTATGCATTTATCTACCACCAAAGAGGAAATGCAGGTAATGGACAGGGGTTATGGAAGACAACATAGCTGTTTTTCTCGTCCTCATGTTCTCATGGAGTTCCTGGTTTGGGTGGTGGACATTTTTCAGTCTCCCTGCTGCCGCATCTGCAACTTTCTTTTTCTCTTTGGCTTAATAAACCCTTGTTCTCCTCACTCCTTTTGCTTTCTTATTCTTATTAGTCAGGAGACAAGAAGTATGCAGAGAAGGAAGTCTGCAGCGACTCCCTGGACCGAGAGTGGGATTCCCCTTCCCAGCCACTGCTCTTTCTTGTTATTACAACATTGTTATTCCTTGGGGGCGGAGCCTGTGACTCTTGTTACAGCTTTTCTCACAGTTGTGTTTACTCTTAGGAACTTCCCCGTCCCTCCAGCTTGTGAATCCAGTTACATTTTGTTTACCTTCTCCGTCCAGGAGTGGGAAATCACTCTCCCAGTGGCACACACTAGGTTTTGCAGGCCACAGCTTGCAGTCCACTTGCCTCAGCTTTCCCAGTATCTGGGATCATAAGCACATGTCATAAATGTGTGCCACCATGACTGGATAAGACACAGGTAAGTGTTTCTTTTAGGTTGATTTCTTTTATTGTATGGATATGAGTATTTTGCCTGTATGCATGCCTGTATACCGCATTAATGCCTGGTGTCCACGAAAGTCAGAAGAGGGTGTTGGATCCCCCTGGAAGTGGGGATGTGGATGATTGTGAGCCATTATGTGGGTGTTTGAGAGGCAAACACCTGTCCTCCGCAAGAGCAGCAAGTGCTCCTAACCACCGAGTCGTCTCTCCAGCCCCAGGATGTTTCTGATTGAGAACCAGATGTAGTTTTTGACATGACTGTGAGGGGCACAGCCCTTTTTTTGGGAACGAGGAAGCCTCTAATCTGTGCAAGTTCCTTCCTTGGTTCTCGGTAGAAGAGTCAAGTTCCTTCCTTGGTTATTGGTAGAAGAGTTGACAAAGCTTGGCCCACATTTACTTTTGATTTCACTTAGAGCCCTGCACACTTTTACTTTAGAAGCCAACTTGAGCTTGGGAAGAAAGTAGGCTCAGGGCCAGTCCTTCACTGCTGCCATTCATCTCCAAAATGTCCATACAGATGAGTGAAGGGAATCACGGTCCTGGCAGTGCCATTGACAGCCTGGAGTGACATGTTAAAATGCTGGCTACAGAGAAGAGCTCGGCACTAAAAGCAGAGTCTATGCTCACGTACAGTACTTCTGTTCTATGTTCTACAGTCCAAGAGAACTGGAGACAAATTATAAGCTTGTCTGTGCTTTCATATTTCTTTAATTGATATCCCACCCATTAAAAATCTGTTGTCTGTTATGCACTTGGTATGATTTTAGACATTAAGTTCATATATGGCTAAGTCAGGGCATGGTAGCCCATAACTTAATAGCAGCACTCATAAGGTGAAAACAGGAGGATTGCAAGTTCAAGGCTAGCCTGGGCTCCATAGTAGGAGTTTAATCTCAAAGATAAATAAATAAATAACTACCTTCCGAGAACTGGTTATCTTTTAATTCTTGTAAGATTCACCTTGTACCTTTAAGTGACCTATTGATGGAATTCTAAACCACTTCATGCTGTGAGGAAAAGGCTGAGCACCGAGTTAGAGATCAAGTGTGGTGGGAAGGAGAGAGACTTTAGGCCTATTTGCTGGTGCATGCTTACCATAACTTTATCGGGACAATGGGATCAGTATTCAGGGACATTATTCTGTAGGACTATGACAAGACATTGAGTTTTTAGCACCATCTTGCTCTAGAGACCTGTCGTCTGACCTCTGGCGACCTGTACAGCGGTTCACGCAACTGAGTAGGGGTGCTGGATTTTCTGATGTAAGGGACTCCTAGCAGAAATCACGGCAGAACACTTAGAACTACAAAGGAACTCTACATTCTTGTGCATTTTCCTTCTCCAGGGCAGCCGGTTTGTTATTGTTTACGATTCAAATCACTCCCCTTATTTATCGGAAACATCAGACTTGCACAGCTCATAAAGTCTCCAAGAGATTCTGGAAATCCAGGCTGTTGGTGAAATTGCGATGAATTCTATTATGATAAAAACCCCTGCATAACAAAACTGTCATCTCTTCCCCAGCAGCTGGGAACTCAGCTTCTGCACAAAGTTTCTGGGAATGCCATTTGATCTGCCTGCTAAAGGAAACCTTAGCTGGATATAATGACACATGCCTGTAATCCTACCACCTGGGAAGCTAAGGCAGGAGTATTGCCCACACTGTGAGGCTAGCCTGGACTATTTAAGATAGCTTAGGTTCTCTGTCTTGAAAAAGGGCCCTGTCCCACCAACAGCAATCAACAAAACGACAACGGAAGGAGGAGGAAGAAGAGAAAGAAGCAGCAGAAGAAGGAGGAGGAGGAGGAAAAGGGAAAGAAGAAAGAAAGGAAAGGGAAAAAGAAAGGGAAACTGAGGCTGTGATAGGAGGAGGGTGGGATGCTCTGGGAGAGGATGCTAAGTGAAAGCCTTCAGTTTCCTCTCACCCTGCAAGGCTCCCTCGCTGATAATAGTTGTCAACACGCTAACCAAACAGTGCGCTAGCCGGCACCAGGCAGGATTCCGATTACCTTGCGTATAGATGCTGGCAGGGCGGTTGAGCATTAGGGAGGGTTTCTGTAGACATGGTTCCGAGGGTCTCCTCCTTCACACCCACAGCAGGGAAGCCAAGACGGTGTGAGAGACTTCTCACACAGCCAGGTGGGTGTCTCTTGTAGTCTAAGGAGCACCACAGACTGCCAGACTGAGGTGTGGCTCAGGTTTGAGAAACCAAAACTGACCACAAAATAATAATAATAAAAAAGCCCGCATATCAATGGAAGGAGGAGCAATTTAGTCCCACAGAAGTCAAGCCTGAGAGAGTGCCATGGAGTGGGATTGTGAGCCCACTTGATGACTGCCTAGAAAGGGCAAGCTACCTTAGCAGGAGGAGGCAAGGGTTTATTTCTGCAGGCCCAGAACTGGAAGCTGAAGCCATCAGTGTGTGTGTGTGTGGGGGGGGTAACACAATCTTCCTGTACCAAAGGAAGGACTGGATGGATGGTCAGCACCCACCCAATTGGCACTGGCGAGAAGCCAAGTTCTGACAAGCCCATGAAAATACCAGGAGAGTGTGGAAACGTGGCTGTGGGCAAAAGCATCCTGCCTGCAAGCCCTCCGGAGCCTCTCCACTTCCTTAGCTTTCTTCCTCCGCTTCTTCCTGGAGGAGCTGGCCAGCCTAGGAGGGGGAAAGGGCCAGGCTGGGAGGAACGTAGGGGTGCCTACATACACCCTTTCCCATTGGAGCTGATTTTTGTTATTAGCCTGTACCAGACATATTAATTACTGAAATGTCTGCATTTTTGAATAATGTAACCACAGACTCATTTAGTTCTTGACAGTGGCCCCCAAAAGAAGAGGCCCTAATGCCTTCATTAATCAGGAGATAGAAAACAGTTTATGGGCCAGTTCTGAACAGGGTCAGTGGGAAAGAATTTGACTGTTAATGAGTGTACCCACGTGACTGGCTAAGTGCACCGGGCTTAAAGCATTCCGTATCAGACTGTGAGCCTCTAAGGTCACCCCTAGGTCTTTACCTGAATCCTAAGGAAGCGATATGCATCATGAAATCCCTTTTGGTGGATGTATAATGATAAGTTAGGATTTCCAGCACAAATATTGTAAGGATATTGGATGAAAAGAACCGGACTCCTAAACGTAGGTTTTTCTGTCTAGTAAATATTGTCTAGTAGTTATTGTCCACAGAGGTCTCTTCATCTCTAATGGGCCCTGATTAGATGATTGTCAAGGTCTCCATCAGTCAGAAAACTATTTCAAAGAAGGCTACAGAAAACCATATATCAAGGGCCGATATTTCATGTCCTACTCTGTCAGACTTGGCCCTCACACTGGTATAGTACTCTCAGCATTTCCAAAAAGGGGTTCTGACAAGGACAGCAGTGTCTTCCTTCAGAGGCAGACATGTGACTATGGTTGATGGGATTGCCATGGTGACAGTCTCCATATTGTATGCCAGGCATCACCTGGGAATCCCCACACACTATTCCATATTCCTCCGAGTGCTCATTGCTCTTGTTGCTCTGCTCCGGTGGGAAAGGCCGAGTTGCACATCATTGGTGACTGGTGTTCCTAGGGAGAGCCTCAGATACAGAACGGGCTCCAGGCTGTGGAGTTCACCGTAGCTCCATAGGCCCTGTTCGCTAAGAGTCCGCTGCTGCTGCAAAGAATACACACCAAGAAAGTGCGAAGGGTTTTCAATTCAATTAATGCTTTCTTTGGACCTTTTAGCTTCATGTGTTTCATTTATGCAAGGCATTCGTTATTGACTTGTTTTTTAAAAATACACTCTAAAGCAGAGAGCTAAAGATGAATAATTTTATGGTGTGGTATTCTTTTCATCATAAATGGCTGCTTTTGAGGAATTTAATGAATAATTATTCAGAGTTTTTCAAAGTTCTAGCCAGGAGACATTTCAGTGGTAGGGTTTCATTTTCTTACTCTGCGTCCTGCTACCCAAGTACTCCATCTCTATCTGCCCTGAGGCCTCACCAGCAACTAAAGAGCTAGCAGTGATCAAGTAGAGACCCCCTGAATCCTGCCAGGAGTCTGATGCAGGCTCTCCTTTCTGCCTTTGGCTGCTAAACAGTTTACATATCAGGCTACTGAAAATATTCTCACCTTCTCTCTACCCCAAATAACTCCTTCTTCCCTGCAGTCCTCCCTCCTTATCGTTCTTTCTACCCTTTCCCAGTTTTCGAAGATGCGGGCTCCGACTTTACATCCAAGCCTACCACTTGCTATTCTCCTCTCCCATTTCTCTCTTATGGATTTCTAATCTGCCCTCATCCAAACACAAGATCCTCAAACCCTCAGCTTACAAATCCCATTTCCTCCTCTCTAAAGCTGCCTTTCATACCCATGATGTGACTCACACTCCCATTTCATCTCTCCCCTTTCCTGCATGGGAAATTTCTTAAAAGTGTAGGTTTTGAGGGCTAGAAGTCTGAGCTCCCTATCTCCTCTGGTGAAACTCTCCCTTGAAGAGCCCCAGGGAATGACCTTGCAGGCACTGGGTCCTGCTGACTGCTTCCAGCCTCCTACCCTACCTTTCTCTCCTTCAAACTCACTGGTCAGTTATGCTTGGTTGTACAATCTATAGTCCTAACACTTGGGATTAACTTCGGAGCTTCACAAGTTTGGGGCTGGGCTGGGCTACACAGTGCTCCTTTGTCTAAGGAAGAAAAAGAAGGAAAGAGAAAGGAAGGAAGGAAGGAAAGGGAAAGGAAGGAAAAAAGTCTCGCTGGTTCTTTCGCTCTTGTGCTGTTCTGGGGGTCGCCTGAAGCCTTCCTCTGACTCTACACATGTTATTGTATTTTGGTAGAACTCCTGGAGTTACAGGCAACTGTGACCTGCCTGATGTGGGTGTTGGGAACAGATGCTAGGTTAAGATCTTAAGCACTGGGGCTGGATAGATCAGCAGTTAAGAGCATTGGCTGCTCTTCCAGAAGTCCTGAGTTCAATTCCCAGCAACCATGTGGTGACTCACAACCATCTATAATGGGATCTGATGCCCTCTTCTGACATAACATTGTAGACAGAGCACCCATAGACATTAAATAAGTAAATTTTTTTAGAAAAAGATCTTAAGCGCTGAACCATGTCTCCAAGCCAATTTCACTTTGAAAAAATAGGTAATTCTACCAAAATATAATGACACATATATGTGACAATGACATAATGAAGCCCATTGCTTTGTATACTAACTAAAACGACAAAAAAGGAAATGAAATAAAATACAGTGTCCAACATCTTGAATCAAAAAAGTTAAAAATTTCTGAATGTACATACTGAAAACAATAATAAATTTCCATGGTCTCCAAGCTCCTCCCTCCCTTCCTACTTCCAGTGTTAGCCTGCACAGACCTTTTGGAAATATTTGTAGACATATCCAAACATTGCATTATGAAATTCTCTCTTCTGACTTAAAATTCTACCATAGACATCCAATCAAGCCATCAAGACAACATAGCCTGAGATATAACTCACACAGCACACAGAATCCCTGCAAAGGTACAGCACTATTTATTGTCTTCCTACAGTTGCACAATGAGGATAAATTTTCATTCACCTCTGTTATCTTAAAAAGAAATCCCAAACCACACCACCTCCACTTCTCTTTAAAAAAACTTGTCGCCATGGATTTTCTCATTCTGGTCATTTTATGTAATTGAATGCATGTGGCCAATTGTGTTTGGATCGCTTAACATAATCATCCATATTGTAACTTGTACCAATACTTTATTTCTTTAAACAAATAATAGTCTGTTGAGTGGAATGCACAATTTTCTTTAGTCATTCATCTTTTTGTGTGTATGTACTTGCACATGTATATGCAGATTTGTCTATAGGCGGATGCACACGTGTGCTGGTGTTGATGCATGTGTGTATAAGCATATAGAAGCCAGAGGTTTACATCAATTATCTTCTTTGATCAAACTCACATATTTGTAATGGCTGAGTGAGCTGGGAAGCTTTTGTCCACTTGACACTATCTAGAGTCAACTGAAGAATGGCCTCCGTCATGTTAGTCTGTGAACATATCTGTGGACTGGTTTCTTGGTTAACGACAATGTGAGAAACCCATGTGGATTGTGCTCCCCCTGGGTCAGGTGCTCCTGGCTTTTATAAGAAAGCAAGCTGATCAAGCCGTGGGTAGCAAGCCAGGAAGCAGCATTTCTCTTTGGTCTCTGCTTCAGTTCCTGCCTCGGCTTCCCTCAGTGATGAGCTTCAACATGGAAGTGTAAGCCAAACAGATCCTTTTCTCCCCAGAGTTGCTTTCGTCATTGTTCAGTCACAGCAACAGAAAGCAGACTAGGGTACAGTCTCTCACTGGAGTCTGCTGAATGGACTAGTCTAGCCAGCCAGCTTGTCTCAGGACCTCCTGTCTCCACTTGCCAAGCACTGGGGGTCCAAGGGGCCACCAAGCCTGTTCAGCTTTGCATGGGTATTGGCGATCTGATTGCCAACATTTGTGTGGCAAGCATTTACTCACTGAGTCATCTTCCCGACATTCCCAGCTATCTTTGATGACTCCTTGGGTTGTTTTCATCTCTCGGTGAATTGAATAATACTATTGTACGTAATAATGTTTGTGTTCTTTTGTGGATAGGTATATTCATTTCTTTTAGGTACATGCTGTTTATACAGTGATTTCACATTTAATTTCCGGAGAAACTGCCTATGTCTTTTCCAACATGGTCATACCATCTTACAATAGCCCTAGGAATTATGAGAATTTTAATCTTTCCACATCCTCACCAACACTTGTGATTGCCTATTAAAAAACATAGTTTATCCAAGCTGGAGAGATGGATCAGCGGCTAAAAGCACCAACTGCTCTTGCAGAGGATCCATGTTTGGGTCCTAGCACACCCACATGGTGGCTCACAACTGTCTGTCACTCCAGGGGATCCACTGCCCTCTTCTGGTCTCCTTGGGCACCAGCCACACACACGGTACACAGACATACATGCAAACAAACGTTCGTACACATAAGTAAATAATCAAAAAATTAAAGCCCCATCCTAACAATTCAAATGTTGTCCTCTTGTGAGTTTATGTTTCTTTTCAGACGATCATGACCTTGAAAACCTTTTCGTGTTGTTATTGGCCATTTGTATATCTTCTGGGGAGCTATCCGGATCTTGGCCTGTTTTTAGATTGGGACGCTTGACTGTTAGATATTGAGTCGTGACAGTTCTTTGTGCTGGCTGCTAACTAGGTATGAGCTTTGCGAATCATCACCTGTCTTTTTATCCTCGTCCCAGCATCCTATGAAACAACCAGCATCTTTAATTTTTTTTTCTTTTTTTCTTTTTTTTTTTTTAGCATCTTTAATTTTTATAAGTTCCTGATTATCCACTTTCGTTTGTTGATTATGTTTTTGATGTCATGTTTAAGATGACTTTGCTGCTGTATTTACTTCCAAGACTTTTATAGCTTAAGCTACTACATTTGAGTCTTTGCCTTATTTTATGCATGAGGAAGGGGTCCAACGTCATCTTTAGCATGCGGCTATCCAGCTGGCCCAGTATCATTTGTTGAAAACACTATTTCCCTCCCACTGAACAGTCTTCACACCCTTATTGAAAATCAATTGACTGCAAATGTAGGAGTTTATTTCTGGCCTCTTAATTCTAGCCCATCGATCCATGTGTCTACCTTATGTCAGTACCACACTGTCTTAATTACTATAGCTGGGTTTGAAATCAGGATGTATGAGTCTTCTGCTTTGGTTTGAAGACCATATGTTGCAAACTTAGGAAGTAGGTCACAAGAGATATAATTAGGCTCCAAACCGTTTGACCCCGGGAGTGGATTAATGCTGTTGCTGCAGCCTTCTGAAAAGGGCTTCTCAGATGCCAATCCTTTGGTCTTGGACTTTGCAGTGCACAGAGGCCTAAGCCAATCCATTTTTGCTCACTACAAATGACTCTGTGCTGTTGTTCCAGGCTCAGCCAGCCTCCACCTTGATTCCCCACTTTTGATGCAGTTTTGGTTATTCTCAGGCACTCTCATTTGCATGTGGGTAATTACATTAACTTGTTCATTTCTGCAAAGCCAGTTGCTATTTTTATTTGGGTTGCATAGAATATGCAGAACAATTGGGAGAATATTGTCTTATTATTTATTCTTCAAATGCATGAAAAAGTGATGCCTTCTCATTTACTTAAGTTTTATATTTTTAAAATTTGAATTTATTTTATGTGGGCTGGTGTTTTACCTGAATGTATGTCTGTGCACTACGTGTGTGCCTGGTGCCTTTGGAGGCCAGAAAAGGGAATTGGGTACCCTGGAGTTGGAGTTGCAGACAGCTGTGAGCCACCATGTGGGTGCTGGGAATCAAACCTGGGTTTCTGGGAGAGCATCAGAGCTCTACCTACTGTGTAAATCTTTCCAGCCCTTAATTAAGTTTTCTTTAATTTATTTCAACAATACTTTTATAGTTTCTAAAGTATGGATTCTTCTGTTGTTAAATTTATTCCTAAATATTTTATGTTTTTTGTTACTATTATACATGCTTTTTTAAGTTCTTATTTTAGTTTTCCTTTGTTTCCAAGAAGGACAGTTGATTTTGCACACTGACCTTGTAACCCATGCTTGGCTGAACTCATTGTGTGTGTGTTCCTTAGGATTTTCTTCTGCAGATAGTTACAGTTTCCTGTTCTCCTCTCCAGAGTGGATGCTTCGGTTTCTTTTTCTTGACAATTGTTCCACTTTCAACATCGAACATAATATTGAATGAAGTGACCAGAGTGAACATTTTTCTTTTCTCTTGATCTTAAGAGAAAGCATCCAGCCCTTTACTAGTGAACACAGTATTAGCTGTGTTTTTTTTGTAGTTGGCCTTTCCATAAACCAAACAAAAGTGGACACGACTCTCACTACCAAATAAACAAGCTGAGCTGTCCCATTTCAGAACCCCAGTTTGAACGTACCACACTTCGTTTTACCATAACCTTTTGGTAAAACATTTAGATTGTTTCCTTTCCCTTCTCACAATTTGCAACATGTAGGATAAATATACTTAAGTACGTGTGCTTTCCCCCCCCCCCCTTTTGAGACAGGGTTTCTCTGTAGCTTTGAAAACTGTCCTGGAACTAGCTTTTGTAGACTTATAGACCAGGCTGGCCTTGAACTCACAGAGATTTGCCTGCCTCTGCCACCCGAGTGCTGGGATTAAAGGCGTGCACCACCACCGCCCTGCCACCCGAGTGCTGGGATTAAAGGCGTGCACCACCACCGCCCGGCCCCAGTATGTGTACTTTCACCTCGTAGATGTGGGGCTGGGGTATAGCCGAGTTAGCAGAGCGCTTGCCTAGCTTGCACTCTGTTGCATCACCAGTACCACAAACTGGCCATGGTGGTGCACACCCACAATCCCAGTATTGGGTGCTGGAGGGGGGAGATGCAGAAGTTCACAACCATCCTGTACTACAAAAATCAGTCTAGTTAAAAAAAAGAAAGAAAGAAAGAAAAGAAAGAGCGATTCCAAAATGAGGTGTACAGTTTTAGCTTCCACTAATATTTCCAGGCAACTTTCTAAAGATTGTAGTGATGTGTAAAGATATTAGTTTCTGTACATCCCAAGACTGGTTCTTATTATTTTAAAAGATTTAAAAATAGTCAACATGATGTTTCTCCCATTTCTCTGCTCTTTTCCTGGTGATTGGGGATAACCTTCCTTTTCGGCTATATATCTAACAAATGCATTTACGTTTATCTCTTCTATTCTCACTTTGGTTTTTGGTGATTTTTAATGTAAAATAGTCTGAATTTTAAGTCAGGCATTTCTCTTTTTTTAAAAAAAGATACGTGTTTCCAGGATTACTGGAAAAGTATCTTTTCACCCAAAGCTATTCAGATATTATTAATTTTTCTAATGTTTTCTTTCTGTGTACATGAATGCTTTTCTTCCTTTATTTTTAACTTTTAATTCTCTGGTCTACTCATACATTTTAAAAACATATGTAAAGGTAGCAGCCTGCCTCGCTGCTTTCCTCGCAGTTGGTTGATAAATATATCCCACATTTAATTGCATAAATAGTCTCAGTGCGTTGCCCAAACTGGCCTTAGATCCACATCCCTTCCCCCGGCCTCAGCCCCCTGAGTAGTTGAGATAATAGACGTGTGCCCACCCGACCACTTCAGACTGCTTTTCCTTGTCAAACTGGTGACATCAGTTTTAATGCCAACTTACCTGGGCCGCACGTTTGGGTTCTTTCCAGCCGTATGGTTCTGTTTCGCTGATATTGACAAAGGCAGGTGGGTTGTCCCATGTATTCTTTTTCCTAACTACCGTCCGTGTCCTTAGCATTGATTCTGCTCTCTGCAGTGAATGTTTGCCTCCTCAGAGCTCACACCCACTGTGTAGCTGTCACGCAATTTGAGTAAACTGATGCTGGCCATGGGAGCACTTCAGCTGCCCGACCAGTCAGCTCAGTCCTCTCTCCAGCTATGTCACAATGAGACAATGAGGCTTAAATGGGTTCAATAAGGGAAATTTTAGACTTTTTTTTTAATAATTGGAGAAGCAATTAAATACCCTTGTATTTTGTTGGTAGCTAGATGTAACGTGCACACCTGGAATCTTCAGCATTTTGGATGTTAGGTAGGAGGACCATGAGTTCAAGGCCAGCCTGGACTACATAGTGGGAGACCTTGTCTCAGAAAGGAAGTTAAGAGCTGCTGTCTTACTGGTATGATGTAATCAGAGCCGCTGTGGTTACCTGAAGGTGACCCTTACAGAATCAGACCAACTAACCTCTGGCTGGAGTGGGGGAGGCCATCAGACTCTTCTGTAGTTTCAGCCACAGACTCCCTTCTGCCTTCTACCCCAGCTGGAATCCTGCCTTAGCTGTGGGCGGTCTCCTGAGGTGGTGCTGCTAGGGTCTGTATGGGGTGGAGGGGGGGATCCGTGGCGAGGTGGAACTTCTCAGTAGCATGGTTTCTGTGGACTCACCCTTTTCTGGCATCCCTAAAAGTGAACCCATAAAGCCATTGCTTCGTCAAGCAGGACTTGGAAGGAATAGTTTCTTTGGCCTGTTTTTGGTATCATCTACATGGTGAATAGGTGTTTGTTCATGTTTGCCTGGGAAATGGTGTGTGTGTGTGTGTCTGTGTGTCTGTGTGTCTGTGTGTCTGTGTGTGTGCGTGTGTATGTGTGTGTACAGGTTGAAGCTGACACCTGTATATGGAGGAGGAAGAAAACCAAGACATCAAAGAGGAATAAAGATTGAATTGTGATCAAATTATGTGAGATTGTACCTGAAGCCCACATTATTTTTCTGGATTTTAGGTATGCAAATAAGTAAATCCTTTTCTTTGTTGAAATTGAAAGTCAGGCCATGTGCTGAGGGAATGGCTGACTGGAAACATACTTGCCTACCAAGAGTGAGGTCCTGGGTTTAGCCCCCAGCACCAGACAGACAGACAGACAGACACACACACACACAATTGGGTTATTATAGGAAAGAGTCATTGTAAAGAATATACATTTGGCCTTTATGAGAATTTTATTTCTAATACTGCATATGAAAATGATCCTTTATTGTCCTCCAAACCTTCATTCTTACCACAGGCTACAAAATGATGATCTAGTGCATGGTCTGGAGTGTGGCTCAGTCAGCGCTGTGTTCAATTACTGCTCACCAAACACTGAGTTCTTCCCATGGAAGCCCAGCAGGGCAGCACACACCTGTGATTTTATCACTTGAGGGGGGGTGGGAGGAGAATCAGAGGCTCAGGACCATCCTTACCTACATGAGTTCAAGGCCCCATGGCTACATGAAATCTTGTCTCAAAAACAGGACGAAACAAGCTAAAAACAGTCCAGCTGTTCGGCATGATCTGATGATCATTTCTGAGTCTCCCTCCACTCTTAGTGTCCCCCCCCCGACATGGACACACATCTGAAGTTACTTCATCTCTCCGTTTCCTGTCTTCTCTTTCCACCCTCGAAGGGTCAGCCCTATTTAAGTTTTATAGGCATCTTGCTAGGAGGTTTTAAATGCTTCCTCCAGTGGGAATTGCCCATTGCGAGGTGGCAGAGACACAGATATGAATTCGAGATAATTGCTGCCTGAGAGAGCATGCTTCCAGCAGTGGGCTCAGGTTCATGAGCACATCGTGTCAATGAGATGGGCCGCGTGCCCTCACGAAGACACACACACTGCCTGCTACCTGGCAACGAGGAAGAAGTCTAGACTCTGAAGCTATGCTAATAAATTGTGGATTCTAAACTCTTAAAGATATATGTACGCAAAGATAAACCATTGATTGGGGAAATGAAGAAAGCACATGAACTGAATAGGATCTTTTACAAACCAATTAGAGTACTTGAAAAGCTATTTTCTTGTAATGTCTTTGGCTTGGTATCATGAGTAATGCAGCTCTCAGTAAGGGGGTTAAGCTAAATATTTTTGTACTAGCTCAATAATATTCTATAACTTGCTAGTGCTCCACACTCAGCCCACGTCCCTGTGCCCGCTTTGGGTGGTGGCAGGTGAGAAAGTGTTAAAAATGGAAGTGAGATGCAGAGAACCAAGTCATAGGAAGAGGAACGCGAACCTTAAAAGCGAACCTAAAAAAGATGCCCGCAGTCAGAATGAGAGCAGTCTGTGAAGAGGGAGCCTCGACTTTGCCCCCATCAGTGAGTCTCTGCTTTCTCCAGTTCCTTACACTGAAGACAGGCACTCAGTTGCTGCTAACTGAGCTGCAAACCCTCCCCTCCTCTCAAAAAGCTGAGGCTGCCTCCTGACTCACAAAGCCTGATTCTTAGCACCTGCCACACACTGTTTGTTTCCCCTCCCCACTCCTTTGTCCTTGAAGGATGCCCACTCCTCTTTTGGCTCCTTGGTAACCTGCGGAAGGTGGCTGGGAAGGTCGGCACCATGCTCCCCGAATCCTAAGTGCGCTTAGGGTCTTTTTCCCAGAACAAAAAAATAACAATAAATATTGATGATTGCTTTTAAAGAACAGATTCCTGAAAACCAGTGTTCCCCTCACCCCGCCTTGCAGTCTCAGACCCTGACTGCCAATATTGCCTTCAGTTCAGCCCTGTATACACACACACACACACACACACACACACACACACACACACATCAGTACCTTTCTTGCCTTCTCACCTGTGCCCCCCCCCCTTTTTTTTTGGAAGGCACTAACTAAAAGGTGGGCTTTGAGCACCACCACCTGCAATCTGGGGCGTGGTCTTCCCAGATCTGAGCCCCTGCACTCTCCCTCGGGTGACCCTTTTCAACCCAGAACCTTTTACCTTGCAAAGGCAGGCTGACTCAGTCATTTCCCTGAGGGATGCTACCTGGACCTCCCCTTGACTGCCTCCTGCCAGCAGTTTTTGTCACTATGGATACAATATGTGAGAGCAGCAAGTGCCTTCATCTTAGGCTTGCATGATGTTTCCCACGGGTTCAGCGTGACTCCTGATGATGGTGAACTGGTGAGACTGGGTATAAATACATAGGCTCCATGGGGCCATTTTTCATGATCAATAGGCCAGCCAGACCCTTGGGTACTGAGTTAGGCATTCCCTGTAGGGGTCCAGGGAAGGTGATGAAGTTACCTAACAGCCTCCTGGCAGTACACAGAGTACAGGAGGGTCTTGTGTTGTCGGCTGGCCATGTCACCTTGAGTGAGCCATAGTCTCTGGCTCTCAGCTGTGAAGGGGACCTAAGACAATCTTCCAGCTCTCACGGACTACCTTTTCAGGTCGAGATTTCCTCAAGTCCTTCCCCAACAGACGTGCACAAATGAATCCTGATTGGAAATAACATCAAGAACATCAAGCTTGGTTGATGAATTCAAGCTTCCAACACTGGACAGGGAGAATGGGTTCTGGTTGCCAGGCAACTAGCCTGGGCCCTTGCTAGCAGAAGGGCTCAGGCCTTTTTAGCGATAATTGGCAAGGCTCCCTGTGACCTTCTTTTGACCAGAGCTACCCTGTGACACTCTAACCACACTGTCCTTGCTGGATGGAGAAACACTCCCACTCTTCCTCAGCTCTGAAGTTGGCAATGAACACAGAGGAACTTCTGCAAGAACACTGCTGTCCAATTTCCATCCTTTACACATGAGCTAATATTTGGACATCTCTTCTACTTCACGAAATTCTTACCCCATTTGCTCCCTGGGGCACCCTTGCCCTTGACAGAGGGATAAGAGTCTCCTCCACCAAAGAAGGGAAATCATGGGCTGCAAATACAGATGCTTCTTGGCTGACATAGTGTAAGGTATCATCATGAATGCATTTACTATACCTAGCCTAACCAGGGGCCTGAGGTGAATACCCAGATTACAGGTTTCCCTCCACTGTAGTGTAGGGTTGGAGAAAAGAAGGCAAAGCCGAGGTAGAGGAGCATCTCCGTCTATGAGACACTGCGCTTCTTCCAGAGGACAACAGTCCTGCGCCCTGCCACATACCAAAGCACTCTCCAGAGAGAGGTGAGGTGTGCATCTCGACCCCCCCAGGTGGAGTAAGATGAGAGGGTAGCCCAAGCCTATGAGAAAATACAGCCTGAAGTCCTCCATGATACTGGAGCATGCGGCCGGCACTTTACAGACATGCACACACACGTGTACATACATGCATGCAACACACGTGAACACACACACACATGCACGCACATGCACACACGTGCTTGGCTCTCCCCCTGGACCTCTCTTCTTTTATCATCCCCTTTCTTCAACCTGTGATTATTTATAGCTTGTCTCCTTGCGTTTATTCTCCCCCCTCTGCAATGCATCCCCACCCCCACCCCGGCAGCCATGGTGGTTAAAAAACAAGCAGATCAAACAGACACATTTTCTTAAGTGGCTCTGCTCTAAGATGAAACTCCAACACCTCCCCCTACCTCTGCGCTGCTGTGTGGTCTGGTGTCTTGACGACTCTTCAGTCTTATCCAGGCTGCAGCCCCATCACTCACCGTGTTCCAGCAGCACTGGCCTTCAGCCCCACCCCAGCTCAGGCCAAACTTTCCTCCCCGGTTTCACCAGCTGTTCTCACTGTCCAGGAAATTCTGCCCTGGGCTCTTCACTGGACAGACTCCCTTTATCTTCTCTCCTCTCTCATCCCTGTGTAGTTCCTTCACAGTATTTAGCACAAGCAGGAATTACAGCTGTTACACATTTCTTTTTACTTAATTATTGTTGCTTTCTCCTACCAGAATGTCAGCTCAATAAGATCATAAGACACCAATCTGGCTTGCACAGGGTTTTATCCATATCTAATCCACTGTTTGGCTCATATCAGATTATTTACTCACTGTTGGTTAATAAAAGAATGACAATGAACAATAGATATGCCAAGATTACACATGTACATGCAACTACACACATGCACTAAACAACCACCCGCATAGAGCTTACTGTGCTGTGTGCTCTGTTCTTTGCATTGATAACTCACTTAGTTCTTACATGACCCTGCTGAGCAGACAGTGTCGCTAGCCCCTTTCCAGGCTGGTCTCGAACTCACAGAGATCCGCCTGCCTCTGCCGCCCGAGTACTGGGATTGAAGGTGTGCGCCATCCGGCTCTAGCTCCTTTCATAGAGAGGAAAACAGGGGCACAGGATAGTTAGTGAAGTCTAAGGGCAAAGATTGGGCTAAGTAAATGCTTGTATTAGGATTCTGGGGTCTTTATAATGCCTTGATGAGGGTCAACCCTAGTAGCCTTATTTTAACTCAGTCACCTCTTTATGGGCCCTCTGTCTCTGAACAGTTACATTCTGAGCTACTTGGATTGGGGTTCATCATATGAATTTGGGGTGATAGTTCAGCTGTAGGAGTAGAGCTGGCTGACTCTCTCCAGCACCCATGTTTGTAGCCACCATGCCATGAAAACGCTGAACACCTCATAACAGTTGGCACATGGAGAGATGCTCTCAGCTGCCCACTCAAGATCCATCTCAGCAATTCTCCCCTCATTTTCTCTAGCCAACAAACCTGCCTTTGGTTCAGGAGGCGGTGTGGCCAGCTTCAGCACTGAAAGTCTGGATTGCTTCCTCGCCACTCCTGTTGCTCTCTGTTCATGCCCTCAGTCCTTCCTGCACTGGGTGGAGACAGGGGCATGGCTTCATTCTGTTTTATGAGCAACAAGAAGTTGGCTGTGGTGGCTTGCACTTGGATGAGGCACTAAAGAGCACTCTGGGGCCACCTTTCTGTCCCTCCTGGGAGTCTGTTTCAGAGCTGTATGAGGGGAGGGAGAAGGAGTGGGAAGTTGGCGGAGGGTGGCAGTGGGTGAGGTCTGGATGGTCTTCAGGAGACTGGTTACAGGGGGGAGGTGGAAATACTGCAGAGCAGCTGGACCAAACCACACTGCTTCCAGACATGTTGTTACAAGAGATCGCTAATTTATCCACACTCGCTGGCTTTAGAGGAGCCCTTTCTGTCATTCTTGCTGTCGCTGGAAGGTTATTCCCTTGTTGTAAGCATATCCACGGTCCGTGAGGACCAGGTAGGAAAACACCAAGCTACCAAAAGTGCTTCATGGAGCATCTAGAGAAGGCTGTCTGTGGGCACAGAGGCAAATTAGCTTTCCTGAGACACTGAGGACAAGAGCTCACTGCCAATTGATAGGAGAGATTTTTGAGGGGCAAAAGGTGATGAGAATATCTTAACACTGTCCTGGTCCTTGGCATGATGGGAAGAACCTTCCCACAGAAGCTTCCCATTCCCATCTGTCAGAGCCAGGGTCGCACCAGGGCTTCTCCCACTGCTTGTGTCCTTTGTAAAACTCATAACTTTCTCACCTGCTAGGTAAGGTGAGCCAAGTGGGTAATTCATCTTCCTCCATCCCCTCCTCCACACCTGCCTCCTCTCCTCCTTTGCCTGCTCCTCCTCTTCTCCTTCTTCACCTTCCTCTTTTTCCTCTTCCTCTTCTGGACAGGATATCACTACAGAGCCAAGACTGGTCTTGAGCTCCAGCTCCTCTTGCCTCAGCCTCCAGAATGTTGAGATCACAGGCATATACCATCACCTTTGGTTTGGCTAAAGACTTAACCTCCCCTTCAGCACTAATGTCATAAGAAATAAAACCAGTATTGAGTTGAGATAAAATCCTACATAATTAAAAAAAAAAAACAAAAACAAAGCCATCTTAAAACACCTCACCCCCTAAATGTTTAAAGTCATGTTGCATGGCTAATTGTACTATATGAAAACTCAGGGCATCAGAAAACATCCAGCAAAGAGAGAGATGCATTAGACAGGAAGGCGATTGATTATATGCAGAAGAGATTAAACAAATTATGAAAAGCTCCATTTTATCTGGGTACAGTGTTGTAGACTTATGATCTCGTCGACTAGAGAGGCTGAATTAGGAGGATCTCGAGGACAAGACCAGCCTGGGTAACAGCAAGAGGCACCCTCCCCAAAGTGAAACCAAACAAAACACTGTCGTGGTAGGCCTAGCGTGGATAAACATCTGGGCTGTGTCTCCAGCACTGGGGAACAGAGGTGAGCTGTGTTCATGTGGATCTCTTACAGAACCAAGGGTATAGATGGCCTAGAACACATTCTGTGTAGGACGCTCTCGAGTGCCCAGACAGGAGCCTTTCCTTCGTAAGAGGGACAGTGTGGATTAGACTGTGACACACTGGGGTCACTCATGGTTATGAAGAGACAGAGTCACATTTATCCTTGAAGACTTACTGGTTGCTGCTCTTTGAAAAGGTCTGATGATGGCATTATCGCCATGAGTGAAGCCTCCTGTGGGGTGACATGACTGTTCTGCACTGCCATCATGGGACGCTTACACAAATCTACGCAGGTGGAAATTCACAGACATGAACTCAACGCATTGGAAAAGACAAGAGCAGTCTTAGCATATGCTAATTTTAAAATTAAACTCAAAAGTGTTCTTATCTTTTGGAAATACATAGTAAAATATTCATGGATGGAGTGGTAACAATATCCAATATTTGCTTCGGATAATAGGAGGGCGGTAAGCCTGGGATACAGATGAAAGGAGGCTGGCTGAGAACTGAGAATTGTTGGAACTGGAATTTTTTAATATATGACTCTCCAGGGGCTCATTATGTTCTCTTCCTTTAAAAAAAATCTGTTCAAAGATCTCCATCCTAAAAAGTTAAAAATAGAAAGCACTGGTGAGCAAGAATTTCAGAGAAGCTTCTGGCTGGGTGTTGGGCCTATGGCTGCCTCTAAGATAAGGCTTCGAAACAGAGCAAGAGGAGATGAAGATTACATGACTCTCTACAAAGCTTATCAGGTCTTACTACAAGCGTGGACCTAAAAAAATTATCTGTAGCTACAGTAGCATCAACAGAACTTAAGAAAAAAAAGTACCATGGAGGTGGTGGCACACACCTTTAATCCCAGCACTCAGGAGGCCGAGGCAGCTAGATCTCTGTGAGTTCAAGGCCAGCCTGGTCTACAGAGCTAGTTCCAGGACAGCCAGGGCTACACAGAGAAACCCTGCTCCCCAAAACAAAAAGACAAAAATAGGGGGAAAGGTAAAACTTTTAAGAATAAAGGCATATGGTCCTACTGGGCTGCGAACATTTCACAATTTACCTTGTGTTGAATTAGAAGTGAGATCTAACTAACAGAGATTGAAAACCTGCTTGTGACCATCATTAAAATAATCCCTCCAACTACTGATCTCGTCTCCCCCCTCACTTAAAAGCTTTTATTCTCATCTGATTAAGGAAACCAAGTCTTAGACGGCCAGGTTGTGTACCTGGGATATCCGAGCTAGGACGTGAATACAGGTCAGCTCCCACTGACGGCGCTTTAACCAGTGGGCTGTGGTTTGGACATTGTTTGCCTGCCAATATGAGCAGGATGCCTCTGTGTGTTCTGTATGCCCAGCCCACTTCTGCCTGCTTTTTCTCTAGCAGTCCACACCTATAATCTTCCCCAGAGGACTTCCCAGCAGCTGCTCAGTTTATTCAAGTCTAGAGAGCCAGATGTGCAGGGGTTCATCCTGAGAGCCAGTACCTGCCTGGCAGGAAAGTACCAAGGTTCAACTCCCTGACTTGCTGAGATGGATCCTGGTATATAATTAACACTCCTGAGCTCCCCAGGGGTCAGGAACAGAAATTTCACATACCCTCCTGTAGAGTCCCCCCTTTCCTTGTGTGGCTTCCCTGGGAGCATTTCCTCAGGAAAACACTTCTCATGACCCCTATTCAGGAACTGTTTCTTGGGAGCCCAGCCAAAGACAACATTTCTGTATTTGGATTCAAGTTCACTGCTAATAATTCCTCACAGAGGAAACATGTGAGCACACCCTGTGATGAAATAGACAGAAGGTCATGGCCGCCAACACATTTAGGTATGCAGTACCACATCTTCTGTTGTTGTGACTTGAGGTCAGAATATCCAGGGAGGACAAAGCCTACCTTCTAGGAAGATAATTCCGATGAGTAATAAAGACTAAAGAATGTATTTCTTCCACGTGCACCCTCTATCAGAAGAGGCTTGAGTGATCAGTCCAATGCTGTCTGGGAACAGAGAGACGGTTAGGCCTGACCGTGATGGTTGACAAACAGGAGGGGACACATGGAAGAGACTTGAGACACGGTCTGAAGGCTTCCACAACAAAGCAATGCTCCCCCATGGCCCCATCGAAGCAAATACTTCACATTTATAGACCACAGAACCCAGCTGCACCCCTTGCCCCGGAGAGGGGAGTTCAGTTCGCTAAGGACTATCCTATTGGCATGTAGTGACCTAGGAGAGATGACATTTATGCAGCTAAATGGGTGGGTTCCTAGCCTGCCTCCAGAACTTCTGGGTAGCCCAGACCACTCTTGAATTCATGATCCTCCTGCCGTAGCCTTCCAAGGATCGGGGTTACAAGTCTGAACCAGCACCCAGCTTCTCCCTCCGTCAATTCTTTGACTTGTGTGAGCCTGGCAAGCTATTTTTACATCTCTGAGCCTCTGTTGTGAGAAGTGGGGAGGGCACTAAAAGTAACGGCCTCACATGTTCACTGAGAGGGTTATGTTCACTGAGAGGGTTACCTTCTGCTCTATCACAAAATTCAGAAAACAAAGTGGCCTTTGTTACCAGTATTATAATGAGTCGCACGTTCCTGCCTTTGAATGTCTTTGGTAATAGCGCTGGGGGCAGAGAGCCCACGAGGAAGTGGGTATGCCCCTGCATGGCTGTGGGCAAAGAACACGACATGCTTTGCTAGAACACAGCCTAAACAGCCAGCTCCAAGAAAAGGGAGTCTGACTTCACTGCCCAGTGTTCTTCCCTTTGTGGTAGCACTTTGACATGGCTTATTCTAATTTGTCTGCTATTATCTGTCTATTGCTGGGAAGAGAACTCTTTTTAGTACTTGACTTTTATTAGCATGCATGGATTATCCGTGTTTCGTGATGGCATTTTCATATATACATATAACACATCCTTATCGTGTGCACCCATTACCCTCTACTGTTTGAGTCTTGCTTCCTCTAGTCTCCTTCCTCCTCCTAATTCTCCTACCTCCACTTATCTATTTATTTATCATTTAATTAGGATGGCCCAGTGCATTTCACTAGTTTGCCTACAGAGCCCTGGGTGAGGGGTTATTTAGAGCAGCGTGAAGCTTTTACCACTGGAGAAAATGTCTGTTCCTTCCTGCAGCAACCATTAACTGCCTGTAGACACTCAGGGTGGGGTGGACCCTCGTGAGCTCTCTCCACTACCTACCATTATCAGCTTATGGTTCCTCCTTGGGAGCCTCATGGACATGCAACCCTGCTGTGGCTGGATGCTGACAGGTCCAGTCTTGCACGGATCTTTGTATTAGTCATCCCAGCTGCTGTGAGATCCGGAGGGTGACAGTCGTGTCCTGGTCTGACAAGTGCTCTGCTTCACTCCACTCCTTCTGGCTCTTGTATTTTTTTTTCTGGCCCATTTTCCAGGATAGTCTCTGAGCCTTGGATGGGGCTCCAATTCATGGCCAAGCATTCAATCATCTTATTTTAATCACTTTGAAATTATGAGTCTCTGCAGTTACTACTGTCCACTGTCAAAAAGGAGTATCTCTGACCAAAGCTAACATAGCACTTACCTATGGATATAAATAGAATTATTCCGATGACAGTGGGATGGGCACATTGTACCCATTTAGCAGAACAGCAGCAGCAGATTATCTTATTCCGCCCTACCCAGACACGAGCTTTTGACCAGGTTTGCAGCCCAGACATGGATTCCATCCCGTGGAGCAGGCCTCAGTTCTGACTAGAGAGCAGTTAGTTACCCCTATAACAGAGTTGCCACTATTGCACCAAGGACACTTTCCTGTCCAGTCAGTAGGGTCACATGCAGGGACCACAGAGGAGTAAGACTTTTGAGGGCAGCCTCCCCCTGTAGCCTGCATGGCACCCTCTGGCATGCCAGCAGGAAGGAGACAGGAAGAGTACACTTTGAGAGGCAGGACACTGCATCATTGTGGCTGCATCATTTAGCAGCCAGAGTACTAGATTCTCAGTAAACGTCCGTTGTTGAACAAAAGTTGAGCCTTATGCCAGCCACAGGGATCTGGGCAGAATCATTCTATAAGAATCAAACTAAAAGAAGAGAAAAAATTATGTGATATTTTCCCAAGAAACCATGTCAACAATGGATGGGAAGGAGGAAGAGATGGAGAGAGAAAATGGAGGAGAGAGAAGTGGCGGGGTGGGGAGCGGGACAGAGGGAGGAAGTGAAGCAATCTGAATATCAATAGTAGGAAAATTTAACAATTAGTGTATATTTAATTAGTTAAGATGCCACTAGCTATCATTAAAACTTAGGAAGTCTAGACAGCAACAGAAAAAAAACTTAAACTGTAATTATTACATGAAATACATTTTTATTTGTAAATTATATGAATACATATGATCAAGGACTAACAGGGGCTTCGGACACATGCTCTATTGTAGGAATGACATTTGGATAATTTTTTTCTTGTTTAATATCTCCACAAGTATTGCTACACACTTCATGCATGAATTGTGAAGTTAGATATTTTTAAATAAAAGCAATTGGTTGATGCTCCGTGACAAATGACGTCATGGTTCCAGATATCAATGACCTCCCATGGCTCCTTCTACCCCAGGAGCTGGGCATTTACCAGCTCCCAGTACAGCACTCAGAGGCTCTGAAGGGTCAGAGGCAATCGCTTGTGTTTGATGTATATGTTGTCAAAGCTCAATGGGAAAGCAGAGTCATACCAAGCCAGGATCGATACAGGATGTGAAAGGTTGACTCCTAACACAAAAAGTACTTTCTAAATAATTTGAGTGTCTGTTGTATGCCAGTCCCTTGTCTAAGTGCTAGGATTCGAAAGACAAGCAGGCAAACTTCTAACCTTCACGGAAGCTCAGAGTCGCCCAGGAAACTGAGACCTGGTAGTAACAGTTATGGTGTGATATGATTAATGTTAAGATAGCACATGGGTTAAATACCATGGACTGTTGATTGGGGGATGTTTGCTACAAAAAAATAGTAATTTCTTTTGAGAGACAGGCAGGGGTGTTACAAGGCTGCAGGAAATAGCTAGACCCCCCAAGGAAGGCGGAACACCCTGGCTTTACCAGATCCAGGTGCTGGAAGAAGAAATACCATATCAACTAGGCAGTTAAGCCAGGAGTGTCCCCCTCCTCCTCTGGTGCCTCTCTCCCTCTCCTTCTCCT
>JAQHUG010000138.1:4681957-4731455 GCA_028555095.1 Dicrostonyx torquatus | reverse complement strand
CAGCATGTTTCCGTGTTATCATCAGCATGTTTCCATGTTATCATCAGCATGCTTCCGTGTTATCATCAGCATGTTTCTGTGTTATCATCAGCATGTTTCCGTATTATCCAGGCTTTCAACAGGGCCCTAACCCGTGACTACCAGATTTACATCCTTGTATGCAGCCCTTGCCCAATGGTTCTCCCTGAATGCCAGCATCTTTTATTCCATTGGACCCACCAAATCAAGTACAAAGTCTGTTCTAAGGCATGGCTTAGGATGGTCCTCCAGACTTCATGTGCTGGGAAACTAGACGTCAGGCCTTTGGGAAACAGGATTAGAAGTCAGGAGAGTGAGACCTGTCTGGTAGCACAAGTGACTCTATAAGAAGTGGAAAAGGGAACTTGTATGCTCCTCTCTCTAACTCTCTCCACCAGTGGCAATGCAGCAGGAAGGCTTTGTCTGTGATGTCCTCACCATGTAACCCTGCAGCAGGAAGGCCCTGCTAGAGGCTGGCACCGTATTCTTGGACTACTGCTTTTCAGCTATGAGCCATATAAACATCTATTCTTTACCCAGCCTCAGGCATCCTGTTACAGCAGCAGAAAATGGATTAAGACACCTTGGTCTCCAACCTCCTTAGAATGTAGCAGCCATAGACCTTCCAAACCCTGTGCTCGTCCTTCATGCATCAGGCAAATTGAATGGCTGTACTGCCAGATAACTAAACACATGTAGACTGTCCAATCAGGATCTAGTTTTCTTTTCAGTAGATAGTTTTCCTTTTCAGCTATCAAGCTAACCTCACCTTTCTACTGTGTCTTTGCTAGACATTCAGCAGGAAGTGGTTGCGTCATCCTTCACATACCCACAAACTTAGCACGTGTGTGTATGTGTGTGTGTGTGTGTGTGTGTGTGTGTGTGTGTGTGTGCAGTTCCCTGTCCTGCATGTATTGTGACTGCTCACTACCGTTCACTCTGGACGAGATAGCTCCCTTATCCATCTGTGCTTCAACCAATGGAGCTCAACCTTGCTCATCCTTAAGCAATTGTTAGAAGGGTCTGGGAAATAAAAATCTATCAGGCTTGAAGAGAAACAGGAACAAGAAATTAAGGAGGATGGTGACTAAAAGACACATCTGTCTTCATGGGTTTCTGGGGCCACTGTGGCTGGCAGTGTTGCTCCTGACTGCCTTTAACAAGATCATCACATGCCTGCACATCCGCTGTTCAGGGATTCGATGCCCTGGGCTGAGGGAGTCTGAGAAACGGGATCGTCCGTGTACACCCTCCTCCCAAGAAGGAAATGGAGCCTTTCCCCCCTTCATCTTTCCCTGAGGAGGTTAAGCCTCTAGTGACCCAACAGCCATACATCATAAGAAACTGATCATGCATAAGAGGGTGACTCAAGCTTGTACCCACAAAATGATGCATGTCAACAGCACGTTTGCATGAGTTTGTATTCATTTAAGGTCCGTCAGACCATTTCAGACATAATGAAAGGCCTGCTCTCTCCTGGTTAAAATTGCTTTTTTTATTTACACGTATGTAGGCATATATACGCATACCTATGTATGCATTTTTGTTGTTGTTCTGGCTGTGCAGACTCAGTAGGAGCAGGTGGACAATGACCTGTGGTAGTGATGATAATGAAATGTTCTTCATCTATGGATTGCCAGGAACAAACTCCCCAAGTTCATTTCTCATTCCTCCTTGCATAGACAGACACTGTCTTATTAACAGCCTTGAAGTTGTCATCTGTCATGATATTCTACATTTTTGTTTTGGTTTGTTTTCTTCAAGACTGGGTTTCTCTGTGTAGCCCTGGCTATCCTGGAACATGCTCTGTAGATTGGGCTGACCTTGGATTCAGATATTTTACTTGTCTCTGCTTCTGGGTACTGGGATTAAAGGCTTTCACCACGCCTGTCTTGACGTTCTACTTTTAACCTCTCCCATGATCCAGATGGTACATTGAAGAGTGTGCACGTTCTCCGCGAAAGGCTGGGTTTTTCCACCTCTCTGCATGTGGTCTAGGCCTGTTATGAAGACAGTGAACGTGATGTACAAGCCTCAATTGCGTGTCTCTCCCAGGCCTGAGTATAAAGTGATATACACGTCTCAATGTGCGGGCCTCTCCCGGGCCCGGGCTATAAAGCCTCTATGTGTGTGCCTCTCCCCGGCCTCGGCTATCAAGCACATGCTGTTCTCTTTCTGTTCTCAGAATCTGCTCTCCATGGTGTGACGGAGCCTAAGTGGCCATTTTTTCTCATGGAAAAGAATCAAGACCCTGACCACTAGTCAGCTTGAAAGTCAAGTGTCCCAGCAGATGCTACACGAAGCAGCTCTAGAGAGCACCTACCTATCCCAACCCTAATATCAAAATTACAAGACTCTGACCATGGAGATAGCATTAGGCCACTTGGCTTTGGCCTGATGGACACAGCCCTAGTTGGTTCTGATTTTTTTCCCTAGAGGGACAGGAAAGCTCTTGTCTCTGGATAAGAGCCAGAAACTTGAACCTTCAGTTTCCAGTCCCAATGTGAACTCTTAAGCTCTCTGACATTTAAGTCTCTTTTTTGTGTGCGTGGATGTTTTGCCTGTGGGTGTGTCTGTGCACTGTGTGCACACGGTGCTGGAGGATGGCAGGACAGGGAGTCAGATCCTCTGGGGCTGGAATTACACAGAGTAGTTGGACACCAAATGGGTGCCGGTCTTCTGGAAGAGCAATCAATGCTCATGACCACTGAGCCATCCTGTAGCCTCCCACTTAAGTGCCTTTAATGACTGATCAAGGTTTCTAGACAATTCTAAGAGCCTTTAATTTTGCCCTCTAACAGAATAATCTTTCTAGCATCTGACATCTAAAATATCTACACTCTAGAGAGAGCGAGTGAATGAGGGAAACATTGATATTTCTCTTTTATTTGGGCCTCTTCATCATGGCTTCCTGGAGGCCAATGAGCAGTCCTCCAAGTCCCCAAAGATCCCTCTGATTGGCCTGCCCTGGTAGGTGGCTCAGCTTCCATCTACTGCCCACACTTTGGCTGCTTGCATGGCACCTTATCAAGCCCACAGAAGCTGCCATAACCTGCATCACCTTGTGGCAAGGCAGTTGAATGTCTCTCCCTCGGGTGCTGCTTTCTAGACCCCGTACTTTTCTCCGTTTCAGAGGTTTGAGTGTCACCACAGCGCTGTCAACCGGGTTCCCTCCTTCAGCTCTGCAGCGGGGCTTTGTCTCCTAGTTCTGGGGACAGCAGCAGGATGTGTTGCCGGGACTCCTGGGGTGACAAACCCAGGGGAATCTTTTAGAACATCCCCTTTCTTTTAGGCGGGAATACAAACACTCCAGTAAAAAATCAGGACACCCAGTAACTGGGAAAGACGGCTTTCAATAAGACAGCCGAGGTTCTTCCAAACCAGCAGCTGCTCTGAAATCAAGCCTCCATGGTTGAGATCCCAACACTTAAGAAAAACCTTGGCAAGCTGAACAGATCCTGGGAACACACCATCCTGAGGCTGGGGAGTGATGGCATGAAGATCCTGATGTGTGCCCTGGGGGTCCTCTAGTCACTAAGGACAATAAAGGGTTTTCAATCAAGGTTACAAGCTGGCATTTTGTAGGTAAACTAGAATGCATGGTTCACTTAGTAATTGGGGAAGCCTACGAACAGCGGGGTGGGGTGACAGCAAGACACCACAGCAGTGTCCCCAAATGTATCTTCTGTGTCCTTTGGGGCTTAGAGATCAATGGGTCTCAGGTTTAAACTGCCTAGTTGCTTTTCAAAAAAAAAAAAAGAAATCTGCTGCAGAGCCCCGTTAGGCCAACTGCGTCAGAAGAACAAGGTGAAGACCAGGATGAAGACAGCGTTCTTAATGCTGTCAAGTGACTTCAGTGTTTAGGTGACTCTGAGAATCACACCTGGAGCCTTGGGAAGACCAACACTTAAGCTCACATGGGTGCCAGGGGAGCAGCCCCCTGGAAGCCAAGGGACTAAAGCTAATCTTGCATAACTAGGCATGTGATTTAGGTTCCTTCTGCTGTGAAGAACAGAAAACTCGGGCAATCAATAACGAGCTACTTAAAATAACACGGGTCATTACTTCCCATAGCGTGGAGGCCTAAGGTAGGGCAGACCTAGGCTTGGTTGACTGAGCTGCTGTACCATACTCTTCCACTGTCACCTGCCGCCCCCGCTTGCTGGCGCTCTTCTTGCCTAGTTCCCTACAGTTCTAAGAGGGTTTCCACAATTATAGGCAGCAGAGGGAGGGGTGAGGCCCCCAAAGACTGTCTCAATCTGCATCTAGGATCTAGAAATTTCCAGAAAGGCCTCCTTGCCCCAGAGAAGGAAGTTACTCTTACCATGGGGCTTGGGAGCCGTGAGTCCTTTTCCCAGGGGCCATTGACTGAAGGCTCAGGGTTCTGTCGGCAGGGCTGAAGGAGCCATGGTGCCTTCAACACCAACAGGGTCTGAAGCCAGGTTGGGTTGTGGGTAGGAAGATAGCCTAATGAGGTTGCTTTGAGAACATTTTCTTTTCTTTTCTTTCTTTTTTTTTTTTTTGGTTTTTCGAGATAGGGTTTCTCTGTAGCTTTGGAGCCTGTCCTGGAACTAGCTCTTGTAGACCAGGCTGGTCTCGAACTCACAGAGATCTGCCTGCCTTTGCCTCCCAAGTGCTGGGATTAAAGGCGTGCGCCACCACCGCCCGGCGAGAACATTTTCAGTAGTATACAAAAGTGTGTACACTAGGTACTGTTTCTATAAACACCTTTAAAGTTCCTTTTGTAGGAAAAAAAAACCCTAAATACTGTTTTCTAGTTTCCCCTAGAGGTCCTCTTCAGAAGCAGTCTGAATTATTGATTCTTGTTGCCCACAGGTGGCCAGCATGTTCCTTAAAATATTCTCCATGGACCTCCCACAGTTTAGCTTTCTGCCACTCAGCTGCCAGGTCTTCCATGAGAATAGGAGAATACGCACAAAGGAAATCCAAAACAGAAGCAGAAAGAAAGAGTGTATTTGGAAAACGTTGAGGGTTTTCAAATATATTATTTGCTTAGTTAGTCCTACTGTTAATTACTACTGACTGGCACAGTTAACTCCTATTGTTGTATTGCTTAAATAATAGCATCTACGTCAAAGGGAGTAAACAATATGTATCATGTGCTTTCAAACAATAATCATTTTACGTATATTCATGCTAAAGCAATAATGAATATCATATTTTATATTATTATGAAGCTTCTGGCAATGGCCAGATGGTTCTAATATAAAAAGTCAATCATAAACTATTTAAGTCAAGAAGACTCTCCAGAAATACAAACATGTGCGGTATCTTAGACAGGAGACTGCATTCTAAGGAGATCCAAGCCAGCCATGGATTTCAATTAATAATGATTGAATTCACTTTTTTGACTATACCTACCTTATTAACATCAGATATGAACAATAGGGAAACTGGATGTGGGGGATGAAGTTGCTGTCCTATTTGTGTGACTTTTTTACAAATGCAACATGATTCTAAATTTTAAATTTTATTAACAAACCATGTGTAATGGGTTATTCTGTAATCCCAGCATTCAGGAGGCTGAAGTAGGAAGATTGCTGAGTTTAAGGCCAGGATTGGCTACATAGCAAGACCTTGCTTCAAAATAAGATGGCAAAAAAAAAAATCATTAACAGATAAAGGAGAATCCTGACTGGGTGTTGTAGAAATGTTTATTTATTGCAAACAGGGAAAGAAGAGATCAGTGTTCCATGTTTGGTAAGACTACTACTTCCTAAGAAAGGAAGAAGTCCTGGGTGTGGTGGAGCAGGCCTTTAATATCACCACTTGGAAGGCAGACGTAGGTGGGCCTGAGGCCAGCCTGATCTACAGTGTGAGTTCCAGGACAGATAGGGCCACACAGAGAATCCCTGTCTTGAAAAACAAACAAAGAGGAAGAGGAAGAAAAGAAGAAGTAAAAACAGACAGGATACCCACAAACATCCACAGACGTCAGAAGTCGGGACACGATTGCTCATATGTGTCAAGTTTAAAAGGGTTCAAAACACTGTGTTGTATATGGGGTTTACAAATCCCAGAAGAATCTGTCCAGACACCGATGATGATGGGTGAGGTCACTGGACGTACATAGGGCAGGTGGCACCTTCTGGGAAAGACTCAGCAAACACCTGGGTGGCTTTCTAAAGGAAAGAACGGAGATCTGAGACGGGCTCGCGCCTGAGATCTTCTGCTGAGTTCTGGACGGTTCATTTAGCTCTTTGAAAGTGCGCCCATTGCTTCCGTTCCCTGCACATTGCCTCTCCTTGAAACCCTTAGCATCCGAGAGAAGCTGTTTCTTTGTGTTCTTGGTGTGGGTGTAATGACATGTTTGAGGATTTTAAAAACTCGATCGTGAAACAAAACGTTCTGTGTTAAACTACAGTGCTATCAATAACCCTAACCAGCCACCGGCTCGGGCTTATTTCCCAGCTGGACTCGTTCCCTGCAGATCCCAAAGCTGGGGCGCAGTGGAGCGATTCCGAGTTACACAACAGTTCAGTTCGTAGTAAAGGCACCTAAACAGGCAGAGCCGCTCCGCTCTTGGGCAGAATTAGAAAGAAGGCAATGTTCCACCCACTTCCCTTCCACACGTCTCTGAGCACTAATTCCTTCCTTCCCCTTAATGAGAGGATTAGACTCTCAGGCTTCAGCAGCGTGGCAGAGTTCTCTGTGACACCGACACCTCCCCACCCACCTCCCCCTGGCTCCGTGACGATAACACGCCTCAGCCCTCGGCACATCCTCAAGAGGCACCCGGTCTACCCTAGGGGCTGACAAACACCCACTGAGTATGCTAGCTCATGCCTGTAATCCTAGGACTTGGGAGACTGAGACAGGAGTTTGAGGCCAACTGGGGCTACATAGCAAGTTTAGGAATACGATCACTAGAGTTGGAAGTCAGAAAGACACTGACTGTCCTTTGTGTAAGAATGGGGCAAGTAGGAAAAATATATGTGCGTATACATATGCGCATCTATTCATATTTTAAGTAATAAGCTATATAAATAACGAAGCAGCATCTACACAGAGAAAGGGGTGAGTGAGACAGAAGGCCAGGGAGTGGGGGTCTGAATCCGTATTACAGCTTCTGGATTTTTTAGTCCTGAAAATGTATTCTGTGATGCGCATGGGCCTCTGAGGCGTGTCTAGGGCCAAGCACCTCAGTCACTCTATTTTCAGCACATTGGACAGTTAGAAGTCTCTGCACACCCGGCTGCTGACTGCAAACACAGAGCAGTCGCGGGGACCCAAGTAAAACCACAACAGACACACAAGTGCAAGGACACTTTTTGGGCTAACCCCAAAGGGGTCACGACCCCCAGGTTGAGAACTGTTGGTATATACTGTACAAATTCAAAGTGCTATACAGGGACTTTCTTTTGTTTCTGCTGTTGGGGCGTTGAATCCAGGACCTCCTCACCACTGAACTACGTGCCCAGACTACATATTCTCTTACATGTCTTTTATTTGAGGGATAAGGTGTATTTATCCTAGTGGGCTCTTGAACTGTTTTGAACAAGAGAATGCAGAGGGAGTGACTGTATACTAGGGCCTGGCTTGGGTATTAAAGAACAGCAGCTTCTACCTGCCCTGCTACTGGAATGCTGGCTCGGAGCCCAGAACCTCCAGGCAAGAGACAGTCTACCCTGCTAGAGAGACCTCTGCAGAGAGAAAGGCGCTGGCTCTTAACCGTTGTAGCACAGACCATAGGAATTACCTAGTGAAGTGCCGATTCCTGGTCCCCAGAACCGTCAAATGCTAATAAGGATAAAACTGTGAAAAATTTGGTCGTTGGTGGGCCAAAAATATTTAAGTATTTGAAATTCAGGACAGCCATTTGCAGGCAGGCAGGGTCTCTTCAGTAAAGAAATTGGAATCGGAGGTTGCGTAAATTTGCTTTTGGAGTCTGGGTAATTCTGCTAGCTTTCTTCCATGCCAACTTGGTTGTTGATAGAGCTAAGGAGAAGCATTAAATTCTGAACTCTCGCAAGAAGACAGAAGCAACTGTGAATATCCTCAGTCACATCTCACCAGGACATGGTCTGCCGGCTGCTGGTCAGCTCTCACTGCCGTCCTCTCCAAGGGACCTCACGTGTCACAGAGTAGACAGACTTAATTGTGTTTCTGAGCAGCTGTGGATTTTCTAACCCAGCAGATTCATCGTTTGCCTTTACAAAATGCACATTCCTGTGGGTGGTAATTTCACATAGTGCATTGATTCTGTTAGCAAAACAACAGAAAACAAAACAAAGACAAATCCACATGAGGGTGTGGCTTGCTTTATTAAAAACCCCTCCTCCTGCTGGCACACCGGACAGGTGACGTCCAGGGGCAGGGGACAGCATAAGGCTGCCTGATGTTGTTTTACCATCTAGCACCACTTGTGTCAGAGTGTGTGCGTGTGTGTGTGCGTGTGTGTGTGCGTGTGTGTGTGTACGTGTGTGTGCGTGTGTGTGCGTGCGTGCATGTGTGTGTGTGCATGTGCGTGCGTGCATGTGTGTGTGTGCGTGTGTGTGTGCGTGTGTGTGTGTGCGTGCGTGCATGTATGTGTGTGTGTGTGCGTGTGTGTGTGTGTGTGTGCGTGTGTGTGCGTGTGTGTGTGTGTGTGCGTGTGCGTATGTGAACGTGTGAGCCACAGCCAGAATGTAGACATCAGAGGACACACTCAGGTATCTAACTTTTCTGAGGAGTTTTTGTAGTTCATTGCTGCATGCAGCAGGCCAGCTGACCTGGGAACTGAGGCTTCTCTTGTCTCCCTCTCCTTGCCGGAACTTCGGCCTTAGATGCAGGTGCTGCATATCTGGGCTTAACAGGGTTGGGGGGACTCTTATTTGCATGGCACCATTTTACCCACTAAACTGTCATCCAAGAACCATCTTCCATTTCTTCTTCAGTTGTTTGCTCCTCCCTCCCCGCCGTTGGCACCAAGTGTGGGGTATTTGAAGAAGAGACCTTCAAACCCTACTGGGCTTGAAGGAATGGCTAGCACGTTGGTACGTAACGTATTTTTATTTAATGGATGAGAACTTTCATCCCAGTTAATTCGTGGTGGGAAATCACCTAAAGATATCAAAATGTGAGGAAAGTTACTACGTTATGTATTCCCAAGAAAGGCAAGTAGCCTTTGTAAGACAATGAGTCAGCATTTCTAAAGTAGAGGAGACAGGAGAACTTCAGCAGGTGCGCCTGGGGCTTCAGGAGCCCTCAAACACATTCCTCTTCTTTTGGGAAAAGTACACCACCATTATTTACCAGAGGACAGACATCCATCGCCCAGGGGAAGAGACTGTGTTCTCTGTGGAACCAGCGATCTCTCCAACGGCATCTGGCCAGAGGCGGCTCTATGAGGTGGCTCACTGCAGAAGGAGCCCAAGGCATTCTGAAAGTGGCTGAGATGACCACAACTTTCCCGGAAGTTCAATGTTAGACCATTTTTCTGGGGTCAATTGGGAGGATCCTAGGTTAGTCCATCACCAGGGGCAGACAAAGGTGTCTTGAAATAGATTTACATTGTAGGTGGACAGAGATGGCCTGGTGGGCAGTTGGACAATAAACAAACATGGAAAATGAAAAAATACTCTGGGCCCATGAACAAGTAGACACAAATCTATTCAAGGGCAGCAGTTTGGGGAGAGTGACCTTACAATGACTGTGGTTACTATGGCAACTGACTCAGGCTCTATGTAATACTGTGCATTGGTGAAATTCAAGCTACAGGTTCTATGACTCTAGGAATGCCAGTTCTCTCTCATGGGTCTTGGATAACAGCAGAAGCACCAAATTTCACCCCAGGGTGCCTCATCTACCGGAGTCAATAAGGAGACGCTCAAGAGAGTGAGGTGTGGAAGGCAGCTGGGCTAAACTGCCTGGGCTAGAGGCCAGAATGAAGAGGGGATTCCAATACCGCCCTCTGGGCTGCTGTGGGATGGAAAGCCGTATGTATAGCTTGTTACATGGTCGAAGCCAGTTATCTTCATTACGTGCTGCACTGTTGGCTGAGTGAGCTCCTGGATAACTGGATTTATCTTAGCAGATGAGCCTGCTAAGAAGAGAGCATGCTGCCCCAGGAAAGGAGAATGACATCGGATGACCAATAGCCTCACAGGTCCTCTGGACACATAATAGAGACACACAGGGGAAAGACCAGTGAAAACAGAGACAGGTTGGGAGTTACACTGCAGCGAGCCAAGAAACACTAAGGAATGCCAGAAGCCAAAAAGAGGCAGGAAAGGGCCCCGCCCTCAGGACTACCAGGTCTTGTTTGAATCTCGTTTCCAGCCTTTTAGCTCCAGCACTGGGAGGGAATACATTTTTGTTTAAAGTGACCTAGTTTGAGGGACTTCGTGTGGCAGCTATGGAAGTTAGTACATACGAATTTTTTGAATGTTCTTGATTTTGAAAATATAAGCACATATTCACACGCACACATATGTGTGTGTGCACTGGGGAAATATGCAGGAAAGTGGTACAGCACGTGCAAGACTGTGTAGCAAAATGTTAGGAATAATTTTTTTAATATGCATTTATTTTTTATTATTAGTGTGCATACATTCTTCTCTTTGTGTGTACATTCATGTGTGTGTGTGTGTACATTCGTGTGTGTGTGTGTGTGTGTGTGTATGTGTGTGTGTGTGTGGAGGGCATGCCACAGCATGAATATAGAGGTTAGAAGACAACTTTTTTTTTTTATTTTATGTGTGTTGGTGTTTTGCCTGCATGTATGTCTGTGTGAAGGTGTCAGACCCCCTGGGATTGGAGTTACAGACAGTGTGAGCCACCCTGTGGGTGCTGGGAATTGAACCCAGGTCCTCTGGAAGAGCAGCCAGTGGTCTTATCTGATGAGCCATCTCTCCAGCCCCAGTGGTAATTATTTTTAATGACAGAGGAATGAGTAACTTGGTTTCTATTTTTTTTCAAATCCTCTGTTATGAAGTTATTACTTTAGTAATCTGATATAAATTAAGTGTTCATCTAATTGATGCTTCTGGGCAGATTAATATCCAAATCTACAAATCAGGAAGAGTTAAATCCCATTCCAGAGACGATTTACTCTGGTGTTTTTATCAGTGTCAATCAAAGTCTTTTTAAACTCTCTACGGCTTGCCTGTATTTAGTGCTTTATGTTTTTGCCTATTTATCTGCCAGAAGGCAACCCCTGTGATTCTAGTCTTCTTAAAAATAACTGGTGTTATCTCAGCGACAATGACAACTCACCATGTTTCGGGCACTATATTCTAAGTCATGAGCTGCCAGGCCTGGAGCGAACTTCCATCTCCAAAAACCCCATAGGATGCTCTTGTCTCCATTTTATATACGAGAAAATGAAGGCAGGGAAGTTAAGCCACCTGCTCAAATTCACACAGGGGAGCAAGTGCCAAGGCTACGAAGTGAATCCGGACTCCAGACTCCACACACTTAAGGATCCTGTGCAGCTAGGCAGAGGCTTGTCTGGAGCGCGTTGAGGCCTCACACTGACAAGAGAGGAGAAGGAAGCCAGATGTGGTCAAGCATATCTGTGATCTCAGCCTCAGGAGACCGAGACAGGACAATCACCGAGAGTTCAAGGGCAGCCTAGATTACATACTGAGTCCCAGGCTAGCCTGAGCTATGGAACAAGACGTTGCCTTAAAAACAAAACAAAACAAAAAAACCTCACTTTTTGCCACAGAAGGAGGGTACATGTGTGAAATGTATCTCTTTTATTAGGCTCTTTAAGTGTGGCTTAGAGCCCCAAGTCTATTCTATGTCCTGTACACCCCTGTGTAAGGAGTAAGACTGGTGTAGTAGGTTCCAGTACAGTTCTGGAGAGAGGGTGAAAACTGTTCACATATACCAGGGCAGTGAACAGGCATTTACAGTCAGAATACCAAAGACACAGTGGAGAGGTTGACCCTCCATCACCTACTGTCCCCTAGAAATCCAGTCAACACATCCATGCCAGGCATGGTGGCCTGCAAGTCCCGGCACTCAGAAGCTGAAATAGGAGGGAGCCTCTGAGTGCCAGACCAGCCTGGGTTACAGAATGAGACCCTGTCTCAACACATACTCACACACACACACACACACACACACACACACACGCACACACACATATGCACGTACACACACACATGCACGCACACGCGCACACACACAAAAGGAGTGAGAACTTTAGGAGGACTCCAAGACCCTTCCCATCTTGCCACTTCTAGTCTTTTGTTTTTTATATATTTCTGGAACATTCTGTTCCCACTGCCTTGCCAAGAAAGTTCAGCCAGGTGTTTCTTCGCTCCTGTCTCCCCCTCAGTGATGTAGCCCTGAGAGGGTGGCTCCGTCTGCCCAACCTTTCTTAATGGGGCTCTATTGCAACAGGGGGTGAGGGGCTTCCAGGTGCTGTAGAGCGGTCGTCTACCTTGCCCTGGGCTGAGTCTGTATCAGAGAGCACAAAGAGAACTATAAGGGAATGCTAATTAGCCAGCCTCCTGGCTACAGGCTGATCAAGGGAGACAGGCTTACAGTTCAGGCTTTAAAATGTTCCAATTAGTGGCGGTGCCAACAAACAAGTACCTCTAACGGTAACATTGCAAGATCAACAGCCTGGTGCTTAGGCTGGAGCTGAACTACTCAGCTAACCAAAGCTGTTTCTTTCTCATTTGAGAGGGATCGATAATTGTGGGAAGTGATTGAACGGCTTGCAGCTGGGATGCTCCCTCTCAGAAGTGGTGGGCCAGTCTGTCTCTAACCCTCGCGTTCTGGTTGAGATGGCGACACACACAATGGCTGGACAGCCAGTGGAGTAGGCATTTCTCTGATTTCAAACGTCACCTTAGATTAAGCCAATGCTAAACCACGAAGTGGGAGTGGTCACCGCGCAGGCCATTCCATTTCTCCCTGCAATGCAAAGAGCCTGACTTCCGGTGGATTTGCCGCCATTGTTTTCTTGCCATCGGAGGGACAAGGTGCGCGTTTCCCTTAAGATGACACAGCTCCAGAGCGTTGTCTGTGGGCTCAGCCTTACAGAGAGAGACCTGTTGAGTTTGTGGTATTCCAGGCCCCGGCGGCCCCAGGAGTTGCACAGGCGCCTGGCAGAGCTTGGGCCTGGAAACTGGCCTTCGGCCCTCGGTTTGCGTCTGCTTTTCCTCACAGGAGTGTCTGCACGCTGCGGCTTCATTTCTCCTTCATTCTGCTGAGATAATTGCACATTTGGGGAAAAGCATCTCAAATAGCAGTAAGAAAACAAGAAAGGAGAAAGGCAATTTCTTAGGGTGGTCTATTGTCTTTATTTTGCAATTCTCTCTGGCATCTGATTTTCTGTATTTACTTCTCAGGGTTGGAATAATTACATTTCTGATCTCTCGTTCGCAGGCAACCAGCATTGGATTAGTAGTACCATTTTAATACTTCAAAAGGTTTTTTTATTCTGATCTGTTGGGTTTCTTTGTGCTGCTTATCCTCAGTGTCCTTGCCGCTTCTGACTCCACCTCTCTCCCCCTTTTAGTCCCCTTTTCTCAAATTTTCCACTCTTTGCACACAGATTCTCTTCACACTGGGGATTGCTGCCTGAGCTGCCTGTGTTCCACAGCCGAGAGGAGAGGTACCAAGATCACCAAGGTACACATCTCACCCCTGCAAAGGAGATCTTTAACAACACTGTGGTTAAATCTCTGAGAACTAGACTCCTTCAGGATTCAAACGGTGCGAGACTTATCTGCTGCCCTTTTAGTGGGGCTGTTAGTTTTAAATGAGAAAGAGTGACTACATAGGATAGATTTTTTTCTCCAAGGCAGAGATTTAACTGGTTAATATCCATTTTTAAAGGGGATTTCTTATTTTGGAAAGATGAAGGGGGGGACGCCACTAAATAGCAGCTTAAAACACCCAATCACCCAAATTTAAAAATAGGTGTCACAATGTTGTCAAATGATGCCATTCTAGATACTGGGACACGATCATCAATTAATCTTTCCAGTTGCCTTGTCTATCTTTGAACACTGCTTCTATGGAAACAGTTGTCAAGGAAACCTGTAAAGCATGGCTCTTCTGTGGTTTGTTGGCTTGGTCCCTGATGGCAGCATGACCACACAGTGACACCTTTCTCTGCACCTTCATATTGCTTTTGTTTTGACTAATATGAAGCATCAGTGAATTTTTTTTTAATCTGAAGAGGAGGTACTAAAAAATTAGCCTGCTATTTTGTTTGCATGCTGGGGCTAATTGGCATACCTCCTCACAAAACTCACAGATATTGGGTAGGATTGGTCACCTCCCAAGATGTTTATAAATGAATTTCAACTAATATCCTAATAAGAGTGTGAGTCACAAAAACTGCCCAGATTTTCAATTCTGCAAAGGTAAAAATTGTGAGTTAACTACTGTTTGTAGGGCCCAGCCATGACAGGCTCCACAGAGACCACCCAGGCACCACCCAGGAAGGGACCATCCAAGGGGAAAGTATCTAATGTTTCAAGAGAAACACCTAATGTTCCAACCATGGCAGACAGGATCACCTGGTGTTCCTTAGCTCAGCACACATCTATCCCCTTTCACCAGAGCACCCCCATGTAGTGATATTTCATTTGTATTTTAATATATAAAGCTTGCCTGAAGATCAGAGAGTAAAACAGTCACCCTGGTCAGCCTTACAGACCAGGCAGTGGTGACACACACCTTTAATCCCAGCAGCCACACTAGTTTGCCATAGAAACTGGGTGGTAGAGGTGCACACCTTTAATTCCAGCCCTAGAGGGAAACTGTAAGACTGGAGGAGACAGCTCTCAGACACAGTCTCATTCTGAGATTCCTGGAGGCAGGAATCGCCATTTCGGACTGAGGTTGAGGTAAGAGCCAGTGGCTGACTGTTTTGCTTTTCTGACCTTCAGGTTGAACCCCAATTTCTGTGTCTGGGATTTTATTAATTGTGCTACACACCTAGACAAATGTCAGCCAATCAGGGGTCCTGAACCTTAGAAATCCCTCACCCCAACTTCTGCTATTATAAAAACCCCACCCCAACTGAGCTCAGGACTCTCTGATCATGGTGATGTTGGACACAGAGAGTCCGAGTTTAAACTTGAATAGGAATAAAGGCTTTTTCTTTACATACAGGACTCGGTCTCCTTGTTGGTTTTGGAGGACTCCGCCATCTGAGCATAACACTATTCACAGGCTCCATTTTCCTACCAGTGTGTGTGGGAGGCTCACTGAAGGGGCTCTTTACAATTTGTGTGAGTCTGCAGGTGTCTCAGGATTCCCTTTGCTGAAGCCACATCTTCAAGGTGAGGATTTAAAACAGATGACTTCGCTCTTATCTCATTCAGGGAAAATCCATAATGCTGTATTCTGAATGTAGCTATTACCTAAGTCATATTTCAAGGGAAATGAGGAACCTGAAAAGCTCATGTTTCCAATATAGTGCAAAAGCAGACTGACTTGAGGACTCGGTAACTGGTATCAACACCCATGGACTACTGAACATACAGAGCTACGCAGCGTCAGTCCCATCCTGCCCACCTACCCCCTCCCCAACATTTGCTTTGAGGAATAATTGTGTTTATTACCTTCAGAAATAAAATCATGTAACCTTAACAAAAAACTCCGAGGTATCTAGTGTTGCTAGGAAGCTACCTTTCTCAGGACTATATACACACCACCACACCATACACATGCACACTACATGACACACCCATATACACACACCTTACACTCATACCGCACACACATATCACACACCGCACACATACCACATGCACCATACACACACCACACACACCATACACACCACATACTGCACATCAAGCACACACCAAACACGCACGACACACACACCAAACACGCACACCACACCATGGCACACACACCACACATACACGACACACACCAAACACACACACCACACACTGCACACACACCACACACACCAAACACGCACACCACACCACGGCACACACACCACATATACACCACACACACCAAACACACACACCACACCACAGCACACACACACCACACGCACCATACACACACCACACACACAAAATATGCACACCATACTATGGCACACACACCACACACACCAAACACACACTACACACACACCAAACACGCATACCACATCATGGCACACACACCACACACACCACATATACACCACACACACCAAACCTGCACACCACACCATGACACACCACACACCACACACTGCACATCACGCACACACCACATACACCATACACACACCAAACATGCACACCACACCATGGCACACACACCACACACACCACCACACACACCAAACACACAGACCACACACCACACCACAGCACACACACACCACGCACCTCACAAACCACACGCATCCACCGACTTCACTGCTGCACTTTTGTTAGTAGCTATTAGACAGCTGTCTCTACAGCTCACCTAGGGCAGCATCCTTTGAAAGCTCTGTAGGAGACCGTAGGACCTAATCAAAGGAAGACCCGATGCCTGTCTACTAACAGGCTTCACTGGTTAGCGTGAGAAGCTATTCTCTGGTCTTGCCCTCAGATCAGATGTTCTATGACACCAGTCCACCTTGAGGAAAAACTCATTGTGGCCTCGTTCATGAGGCCAGTAGACCAAAGTATTAATTACAATGAGAAATGTAACACATGCTTAGATTGTAATATTCATAGAGAGTCAAGTTACTGTTAGAGAGTACCTGCTGACTATGAATCGGAGCAAGTCCATGTGACACTGGCTTTAGGTTCCAAGAGCTTGCCTATCAACATCTCTGCCTGGAAAAACCCAACTGCCGGCCCGTCAGGTAGCGTGGATGAGGCTCATGCCACCTATGCCAAGGGTCCAGCCCTCTCGCAGACCTGTGGTCCGTCTGGTCCACTGTCCCACTGTCAAATTTCTCTCTTCCTTTCTGTCCTTTAACACTAGTCTCTTATGGCTTGATCACACCAGAGACTGTACCCTGATACAACTTTTGGCTTCATCTTCACAGGATTCTAGACTTTTATTCACGTGTTCCTAAGTTAGGGATTGGGATTCCCTGATGTAGTTTCTGCTTATGGCTCACTGTTGATCTCGGTGCCTTTCTAGAAAAATACCTTGAGGTTTTGCCTTCACGGAAGCTCGAGTCTTTGTCCCTGCTTTGTATCTGTGCCAACTCCTTCGGCTTCTGGTTGGCATGGAGCCCTGAAAACCACCAGCCAAAGAAAGAGTCACTAAGATCTGACCGTGTGCTTCTGCACTACCCTGTAGATTACAGTTAGTTCTGAGGGCAGCACAGTGCATTCATGGATGGATACCATCGGTTTGTTCTGATCTACGAAGCATCTGAGGTGAAGAGGTAGAGAGAGAAGTCACAAACTCGTGCCTCTCTCTCTTTCCCTGTATCTCTCTCCTTCCCTGCCTCTCTCTCGCTCTCCTTCCCCTCTTCTCTCTCTTGTCCTGTCTCTCTCTCTCTCTCTCCATCCCTCCCTTGCTCTCATCCCTCCCTCTCTCCCCATCTCTGTCTCTCTTTCCTTCCCCTGTGTCTCTCTTGTCCTCTCTCTCTCCATCTCTGCCTCTCTCCATCCCTATCTTTCTCTCTGGCCCTGTCTCTCTCCTTCCCTGTCTCTCTCCTTTCCTGTCTCTCTCTTTCCCTATCTCTCTCCTTCTCCTCTTCTCTCTCTTGTCCTGTCTCTCCATCCCTTCCTCTCTCTCCATCCATGTCTCTATCTCTGGCCCTGTCTCTCTCCTTCCCTGTCTCTCTCTTGTCCTGTCTCTCTTTCCATCCCTTCCTCTCTCTCCTTCCCTCTCTACTACTGTCACCGTGTCTCTGACAGTTGAGAAGGAAACAGCTTTCCACCCACCTCGATTAAGCCAACATTTATTATCTATTGTATGACAGGCTTTCTATTATGTTTCAAATGAAGAACCTCAAAACATACTGTTTCTAGGACAGAAGAAATCAGCAGATCAACTTTCCCAGCTCGGCATCTTAGTAGCAATCCTTGTGAGTAATTAGGCAGAACATGTAACTGCCAAGACACAGACTCATCCTCTGAGGACTCAGCCTAGTGGGAACAAAATACAAGTGCATCCTATTTGCATTTATGGAGGGCTTGGGACGTATGTCACACGCGTGCTGCTCCCTCCTGACCCCACTGTGCTGTCTCACTTCCTCTTCCTGGGTCAGCTGAGAAGCAGGAGCAGATGGCTTCTACTGAAGCAAGGATCGGAGGAGACAGAAACAGTCAAGGTCACACAGGGAGCCAGGCAAGTGAGAGCCTGGCTGAGACTTTAGGAGAGGTCTATGGATTATCCAAAATATAGACAAACACATTGAGGGACGCAGGGGCAGGAAGTTAAACCAAGAGAGGCACTTGGATCTGGGCCATTGTTTTTGTGCAACACAGCTTTTGGCTAATGAGCAATTCAAGCTCAGAAATCTCTAATAACTGAGTGGAGATTTTTCTCAGAACCAAACACGAGTGGGCTCTTCCTCTGAATCCTTCTTTCCCACAAGCCATCTGCAGGTCCTAATTGCACCACAGCTCAGATGTTCTCTGTGGTTGCCCCTGCCCTTCATCTTCAAGGCATCTTCCTCAATAAGCCCTTGGTATACCTAGGCCTACCCGTCTGTCTGCTTCTAGAAAACCAAAACTGGTACACCATCTTACAGCAGGAGATGATGGGTAAGAGGCCTGCTGGGGGGGCTCCATGTGGTGGAAGAACAGATGTGAGCAGGTGTTGTGATTTGAATATGAACTGTCTCCCACAAGCCTACCTGTTTGAAGATTTGGAAACCTGATGATGGCTCTGCTCTAGGAAGTGTGGAACCCCTGGAATGGTGACTGTGGGGTTACCATTTTAACCCTGATCCACCTTGCTTCTAAACTACATGGGAGATTCCCCACACAAATATTTTTATCTGAGTGTTTCAAGGACATCCAAACAAACTCTAACCGGCACGAGTAAGTTGCACACATAGACAAAATGAAGGCTGAAGTGAGAGAAGCTAGGTAATGTACAAGAGCACTTGGCAGGAAGGGGTGTGTCTGATAAAGCTGTGGACGAGGAAGGAGAGGGTGGCCATGTGAATGTGGGGGTAGAGAGGAAGCTTTAGCATGTGGGGTAATGGGTTGGATATCAGTGCGAAGAGACCAAGAGGATGACAGTGACCTCTGGATTGATGGAGGGGAGAAGCCTGTACCTGGGGAGGTTAAAAAGGAAAAGTTAGTTTCCAATGGGAATTTGGTGAAAGCAATAGAGAAAGGCCTGGGAGCCCTAACTAGGGAGGAGAAGGGAGAAAACAAGAATGAGAAGAGGAGGAGGGAGGGAGCCTGGGAAGTTTTCCACCCTCTGGGCATTTCCTTATGCTCCCCTCCTCTCCCCCACCCCCACCCACCCACCTCAAGGCAATAAACCACCACCCCATCTAAGCATTTGAGTGGGGAGACACTAGCTAAGTGAGAAGACAGAAATAAATCAGTAGTTTTGATGCTGAGAAATACTCCAGCCACCATTTCCCTCTCCCTGTCTTTACTTCTCTCTTAAAAACACTGCATGACAAACTGGACCAGATTTTCTGAACCCTAAAAAAAATGTATGGTCCTATAATAAACGTATTTTGTTAGCAGAACAATGTCTTTGAAATTACAACAGCCTCAGAAAATGCTGCCAGGGAGCTCAGGCTCTCTTGCCCTTTTCTTTTTATAAAATAAGTTAATTTTGTTTTTCATATTATGTGACACATGACAGAATGAGAAAACACATGGAGTCTCACACACACACACACACACACACACACACACACACACATCCATGCACACGCGAATCCTAAACTTAAGCCATCAGAATGGTGCCCACTTCATCATCTCTCCTTCATTATGTGGCTCACGTGTGGGGAAGCCAAACAGCTGGCTCCAGGTTCAATCCTCAGTCATCTGGGCACCAGGACTGATGAGCAAACTTTGGAGCTTCCTTGTGTGACTCTTGCCTTCACGCTTCAAAGACTTTGGACAGATTCTTCCAGTGGATTAGCATCAAATGGCTTTTCTAAGGTCCTGTTGAGAGAGCCACAGACCTGAGTCTCTCCTTTCCAGGACTGCTTACTGCCCACAGTCCAGCAGCTTCTCCTCCAGCCGACTTGACCTGGCTCCTTAGTTTCCGGGGTGCAGGGTGAAGAGAGGGGGGCCCAGATGTGGATAGTGAAGCCGGAGGACATTGGTCTCTTTGTCTACAGGCATGGGCACAGCAGCTCCGGTGGAGTCCAAGCCAACAGCACCACCCATAAGGAATGTTATTAAATCCACTTCCACCTGCTTTTGTCAGGAACCTGGTTGAAGGCCGGTGAGCAGAGTTAATAGTCACGAGCTACAAGGTCAAGTCAACAAGAAGGGCCAACATTCCAGCAAGCAGCATTAATTGGACTCAGTGGGTTGCAATAAACAAGCAAACAAACAAACAAATGGACAGCACATGAAAGGGACAGGATGACCAGTCGGCACCAGCAAAATGGAGAGGGAAGCTGGGTGGAAGATATGGTGAAGACACAGTGTTTGCGTGTATGAAACTGCCAACAAATAAAGAAAATATTTTATTTTTAAAAAGCCATGCTCTTGGAATTACCATGAAGCAGGTGTTAGATTTATTGTGGGCAAGGCTTGAGGAAGATAAAGTTGGGAAGGAGAAAAACTTTCTGTCTTTAATGTAAATTTGACATAGAAAGGAGCCAGGGAGTAGAGCACGCTCCCTGAGTACCGCTTAGATCTCAAGCGAGTCTAGATCTCCCCAGAGTGGAGCTGGAAACAGCACTCAGATCTCACTGGGATCTAGTCACCCCAGAATGGAGCTGGAAACAGAGAACGCTGGTTATGCGGGAGACTGCTCAGGAGGAAATGGCCAGGCCAAGGCAGCAGCTACAAGGAGAGTGGACGGAGCTGGAGGATTGAACCGCCGGCAGGCAGGCAGGCAGGCAGGCAGGCAGGCAGGCAGGCAGGCACACAGACATACACACAGGCACTCAGCCTTGAGGACCAGCCCCAAGTTCTTTCTTGAAAGAAGACCTGAGGCACCACTCCATGCTGTCTTGAGGGCTGCCCACAAACACTGGATGGGGTAGAGAGAAGATTTAAAGGACTAGCGATGAGGGGTGCCATCCCTCCTGTGCCCCAAGGAACAGTATTGTGATCACGCCAGAGGGAGGGGGCTAAGTGCTCACCCCTCTCCCACCTCTGCCCAAAGAAACTCCTTGTTCTTTATTCTCAGTCCACTGGTACAATGAGGGGCTCAGCCCCCTAGGCAGCAGGGAAGTACGGGGATGGGGGTGGGAGTGGGGGGGCAAACCCAAATGCAGCCAGTTCATAGGGAAGTCTCTGAGAGGAAAGCAAGATGCTAAGGGAGAGACTCCAACTTGAAGACAGGAGGTGGAGAAAATGTTTCTTTTCCCACTCCCTAGCTGTGTGCTTCACAGACACTGCCCAGCTTCTATGAGACTGCTTCCCACCCTCTCCGCAGCTTCCCACCCTCTCCACAGCTTCCCACCCCCTCCATAGCTTCCCACCCTCTCCACAGCTTCTCACCCCCTCCATAGCTTCCCACCCTCTCCACAGCTTCTCACCCCCTCCACAGCTTCCCACCCCCTCGCCAGCTTCTCACCCCCAAGGCAAGGTTCTCAGGAACTAATAGTAGAATACTGGTGAGGACTGGGGAGAGACAGAGGCGGGTTAGAAAAGGAGAGGGAACAAGAAGAGAACCCTGAAGAGAAGAAGGGGGGAATGGGAAAAGGGAAGAGGAGAGGGAAGGAGGGAGAAGAGAACAAAGAAGGGGACTGGGAGACAAACAGGGAAGAGGAGGAATGGAATTGCAAAGGCACTGAGAAGTGCGATGCTCGCTCACAACCTCCCCCACACGTGCATGTGTGTGCACCCTACCTCACAGGTGCGCATGTGTGCAACTTACTTCACACGTGCAGGAGTGTGCAACCTACCCCACACGTGCATGTGTGTGCACTTCTGCTTTCCTGAATCTTAAGCCCTGGTGTAGGAGGCCATGGGGGAGCACAGGCACCCCTCATATCAGTCATCTGCCCACCAAGTAGCCCACATTCTCCCCACTCTGCCCACTTCTAAGGGGCACTGGTCTGGTCTGAGCCCCTCAGAATGGCCTACAGGCCCTGTGCATACCGGCCACGCCCCTACTCCCAGGTCTTACCCATTTCCTAGAGTGTTCCATCCACTTCTGTCAGCTCACTCTCTCCAGCTGTCTGCAGACCTTTATCTTGGGATGCTATTTCCCAGACATCCACAGCCACAGGAAGCATTAGTTCTGGTGCCAAAGAGTGGGCAATGATGGGCAAATGACTTCTGGCAGCGAGCAGTTACGATAATTTTTTAATGATACCAGCAGTACTCAGCCAGTACAGTTCAATATAGGCCTGCCAGAGCAGAACGGGCCTGACGGAGGGCTTCTCTCCTAACGTGGTTTGATTTAGTGAGACATTTGATTTGCACTTTTATTAAAGGGAAGTAATGTATTAAATTGGTTTGCTGCTGCTGCTGCTGCTTGGTTTATTCTTGGCGGAAGGATGTGCTCCATCTGTATCAGTGGCCAGCTCCCTTCTCCCGCCACGCATTCACTGACAAGTCCATGGCCAAGTTCTCCTTTCAGTGTTTGTAACCAAGCATGACCTTGCACTTGTGATCCCCCTGCCTCCACCTCCTGGGTGCAGCAATTACAGGCATGCACTGTTTTTGTGCTGTGCCGGCGATTGAACAAGGGGCTTCATACATGCTAAACTAGTTCCTTAAGTGAAGGCTCAGGGCTTTTCTAAGCTGCTTATTTTTCTTCAGTGTTTGCAAAAACAATTGTCATGTCCAAACGGGCTGACTGCATTTAGATGGTGGCCTGAAAATGGACTTTTTCCTTAGGGGTCAAAGTAACAGTCACTTTCTGCCTTGCCTATTTCTACTATCACCACAAAGGAAAACAAACATGGATTAGTGTTGTTCTCTGTTGGGAGAGTGTGGGTTGGCCAGGCAGCTCTGTCCTCAGGAGGCCTGGAAAGCCTCAGCTGAGCTGCCTGGAGTGAGAACTGGGAGGGGAAGGGGGCAGCTTTTCTTTTCTTCTGTTTGTCTGGGATTTAAAAACCTTTGCATTGTATCTTTAGTCTGTGGAACAATAGAAGGAAGCTTTGAAAGGTTCCCCCCATGTATAATATGCCTGCAATAATGTGTACCACAGACCCGGCAGCACCCCGGGGTCTCCTGGTTCTGGAGGCCCAAGCGTCTGCAGATCTGGTTTTTTTCTGAGGCCTCGCTTTCACTTACAGACGTCTGTCTTCTTGTGAGTGCACTAGGTCTTCCTCCGCTCAGGCTGAGGAGAGCTTACTTCAGTCAACCCTTTAAAGGCCGGCTCTCCAGATGCAGTTGCATCCTGGGATATTAGCGTGCTAGGATCTCAGCGTGAGAATGTAGAGGGAATGCATGGGCTCTGTGACTCTGTCCTTGATGTCTTTACTTGGGATATAGTCCTGTTCTGGCGGCCTATGGTGGCCTGTAAGGCTCTAACCCTGACCACCTGGAGCTGTGATCTTGGTAGACAGGAGTCTCTTGCATTCCCAGCACACTGCCCCTTAAAAGCTGTGGCATGCTTTCTGTAAAAGAAAACCTATAACACGTGCTTCTATACGGTCAATAATTTTCTTCATATGTAAATCTTTCATAAGTTTGGATTCTGGGTCAGTAGTTCTCTGAAAGTACGGCCTACCTGTATTCACAAATAACAAAAGCTCAAACAAAAATTTTGAGAGTATTTACGTAGTCAGTCAGCTCTCACTTAGGAACTAGGAACACACCTGTGCACAAGCCAAGCCTGTGGTCCTATCTTCCAGGGCTTGACATTTGTTTTCCGCTGTATTGAAAATTAAAGCCAGAACCTCACATATGCTAAGCAAATACTCTTGAGCTAAATTTCCAGTACTTCAGTTTAAGGATTTATTCATTTTTCTTTTATGTATATGAGTGGTTTGCCTCTGTGACAGAGCAGGAAAGGACATTCATCAGATCTTCCAGAACTGGAATTCCAGATGCTTGTGAGCTGCCAGATGGGTGCTGGGAATCAAACCTAGGCCTCTGGAGGAGCAGCCAGCGCTCTTAACGTCTGAGTCATCTCTCCAGCCCAGAGTCCCTGATTTCTCTTTCTTATTTTGAGATAGCGTCACACACTAAGTTGCCCAGGCTGGCTTTGAACTCTCCATGTAACCCAGGAAGGCCTTGAACTTGTACTCCTCCTGCTTCAGCTTCCCAAGTAACTGGGGTTACAGGTCTGTGCCACCAAGACCCCTAGACTTCTCATTCCATGACATGAACAAAGATGCAACAAAGCAATGCTAAGCAGTGTCTTTCTCCATACTGTGTAATCATGTCTGTCATCCATCCATCCCTTCATCCACCCACCCCTTCATCCATCCACCCACCCCTTCATCCATCCACCCACCCCTTCATCCACCCACCCATCCATCCATCCATCCACCCACACCTTCATCCATCCACCCACCCCTTCATCCATCTACCCACTCCTTCATCCATCTACCCACCCCTTCATCCATCCACCCCTTCATCCATCCATCCCTTCATCCATCTACCCATCCCTTCATCCATCCATCTGTCATCCATCCATCCATCCCTTCATCCACCCATCCCTTCATTCATCTACCCACCCCTTCATCCATCCACCCACCCACCCCTTCATCCATCTACCCATCCCTTCATCCATCTATCCATCATCCATCCACTCATCCACCCATCCACCCATCCTTTCATCATCCACCCATCCATCTATCTAGTAAATATGTAACAAGGACCTTCTGACTCTGAGGCCCTGTTGTGTGGGCTAGGACAACACCAGTAAGAACTTCGTGTTCTGCATGGCTCTTCAACAGGAGTAGTAAATTCTTAGTGTATTGTTTTATAGATGTAGTTATATTTAGTAAATTGAAAAAAAAGAAAATTAAACCAAATGTGATTAAGGTTGTGTGTAGTTAGGGAAAGAACATCTTTCAAATGGTGTCTTCTTTCTTCTTTCCTTCCTTTCCTCCCTCCCTCTCTCTTTTTTACTCTCTCTCTTCCTTTTTTGGTCAATTTCCCCCTTAAAACTAATGCGGAGAGCAGAATTTCTGAGATCTGAATTACTAGCCACCAGAGGTCCTACTAGTGATTTTTCAAGTTGGCTATATTTTCATTCGATTTCTCTCTCCTTTTTTTATGAAAAAGAAATGCTTAAGGTGTGCTGTAATAAATGGCTTGGAATTAAAATAATCTCCAAGTGCAGTAACACTGATTTGTTGAGAACTGGAAGCTAAAGTGAGATTGAGAACACAGAGTTCAATCTGTGTTCTCTCAAAAGAGTAATTATGCTATTGTACCGCTATAAACTGTGCTCTCTGGCTCTCTCTTTCTCTCTCTCTCTCTCTCTCTCTCTCTCTCTCTCTCTCTCTGGCTCTCTCTCTCTCTCTCTCTCTCTCTCTCTCTCTCTCTCTGTGTGTGTGTGTGTGTGAGAGAGAGAGAGAGAGAGAGAGAGACAAATTTAAAGTGCATGGGAAAGCAGCAGACTGATGTCACAACAAAAGATACTTTGTTTTATCACCAGATTAGCCAAGACAAATATGTTGGAAGGTTTTTAAATCAAGTCGCCGAGTTGCTGTGCACACTAAGTGAAGTTTCAACAAAGAGCAAAAAACTTTGGCAGCCAAATCATCACAGCACATGGTGGTCACCGACCTTATTTTGAAGGGAGGCATTACATCATATTGTAGCTTCCTGGACCCATCGCTGTTCATGCCACCCTTTAGGAGGAAAAGCAGAAAATTTTTAAAATGATGCAGCACAAAAACTAAGATGCCATATTATTCATAATATCTATTATAAGATGTTTTAAGATGCGTTACATTTGTTTATGGTGTGGAGCTATTGTTAAATGATGCAAAGATGGGTTGCAGTCTTTTATGTTGCATTTGTGAAGCTGTGTTACTTTGCCTGTCTAAAACAGCTGATGGTGTAATAAAGAGCTGAATGGCCAATAGCCAGGCAAGAGGAAAGATTGGCAGGACTGGCAGGGAAAGAGTATAAACTGAAGAGTAAGGAGGAGAGCCAAAGAGAACAAGGACAGGAGGCCATCAGGGACCAGCTACCCAGCCAGCCATGGAGTAAGAGTGAAAATAAGATATATAGAAGTAAGAAAAGGAAAAAGCCCAGAGGCAAAAGGTAGTTGAGACAATTTAAGCTAAGAAAAGCTGGCTAGAAACAAGCCAAGCTAAGGCGAGGCATTCATAAGTAAGAATAAGATTCCATGTGTGTGATTTACTTGGAAGCTGGGTAGAGGGTCCCCGAAAGAGAAAAGAACAAAGAGCCAAAAGAATAAAATAACAAACAGCAACAATTATCTAGTCATCAAAATGCCATATCTTAAACATCAATCAGCTTGATAATCCTATCTTGATATAGAGGGGAATTATATAAGACGGTCTTCACCACAGTTCATTGCACAGCACTCTGGCTCCAAGTCTCTTCCAGTTTTTCTTTTGGAGATATAAAAGCACAAGGGCTTGGGGTGGGGATGGGAAATGACACTAGTTTATAACCCTATCTTTTGTTTGGGTGAAAAAACAAAACTAGTATTTCCCAAGTTTGCTGTGTTGGTTACTTTTGTTTATCAGTTTGACAGGACTGAGGAATGTTTAGAAAACTTGTATTGAGAAGCCAGCATGTGGCCATTTTTTCCTCTATCTAATAATATGGAAAGCCTTTAGAAATGATTTATAGGAAGAATTTGAAAACATTTGAAGGAGTAGGCTGGAAGCAACTGAGCATTCTCTAAGTGGAGCTTAATGAGTGGCTGTGGTTGGGGTTCAGAAAACCAGGGTGCCAGCATATGGACAGAACAGGTTTCAGGTGGAACTCAGGACACGGGAAAGGGGATGAAGGCCATCCTTTCAGACTATGGCAAAGGACTGAGCTGCATTTTGTCCATTCCCTGAGACTTTGTGGGAGGTTGAACTTAAAGACAACTGACAACTTCATCTGGCAAAGGACAACAAAACAGCCCTGGGGCTGTGATGCAATGGTTACTGAATCTTAGCCACCATCACAGTCACAATGCGGGATTCAAAAAAGTCAAGCAGAAAGAGTTGAAAGGTTTGCTATTTGGCCAGAAAGGGGGCATGTATAAGACTTTACCCAGGTAGGGTGTAACTGAAAAGCCAAGCACTTTCTTTAGGACAATGGAAGAGATGGATCCCCAGAAGGCATCTGGGTATGGGGTCAGCCCACAGCCACCAGAAGCTCAAAAATAAGGAAACTTATTTCAAGTACTTCTCAGGGCAGAGATTTAGGAAAAGAGCCCCCCAGGATGGGTGCTTAGAGAATTGTATTTTCATATATGCCAACAAGGTATTCAGAAATTCACAGAAACAGTAAATGTTTTGCTATCTGTGAGATGCTAGTTTTGAAGGCATGCAGAATGCAGAGGATCATGGAGGCATCCACTAAGAGTTCAAAGAAAAGCCTGGGAGCTCAGACAGTATATGACAGGTTTAGAGTCTCTGTGGGCAGTCTCTGAAAGAGCAATGTATGGCATTAGAAGGATGAACCAAACCAGTGGAAACCAGTGGAGGTAGTCAATGATGCCAGGAACGTGGTATGCTTGCTGGGAAAGCAGCAGGAAGCAGGCAGAGCCAGCCTGAGAGTGACCACGTGGATTGTAACCACAGCTCATAGAGCCAGGACTGCCCAAGCTCTGGGGGGGGCACCAGTTCTACCACAGGTGTCCCAAATGCCAGCTGTGGAGCAGATGTCCAGCGTTACTCTGCTGGGTTTCGGTGTTGCTTCTCCATCACCCTCCGTGCTGGTGTGCTCAGCACTCTATTTGGAATCCCCAGTCCACCACTGTATCTCGGAAGGATGTGATTGTGCCTTTGATGTCTCTTAGCACACAGCAGCTGAGTTCTCCTTGACAGGAGATTTTGCACTGACTTGGGCTTTTAAGCAATGCTGAAATAGTTCAGAACTTTCTTAAGTAACTAGTGATTGTCAAAGATGAACACTGTGAATTCTACACCATGTGACAGACGAGAGGCTTTGGGAGCCAGACAGACCTAAGATACTATACCTTGGATCTGAATTTTTAGTAATCAGCTGGCTGGGACCCTTTTGCCCTACCCAGACATGAATAGATTAAGAGGGGCTCTTAGTGTCAGCAACACCACGTCCTTGAGTGTCCAGTGCCCAGACCCTGGACTGGCAGACTTAGGAGTTCACAGCTCAAATCTGGGGTAGAGGGTCTGCTTTTTTTGGGTTTTAAAAGCTGTTGTTCTAGATACTCAGTATGGAAACTCATGGCTCTCTGGATCGTGACCATCAGCAGCTCCAGTGCCATGGGGTTCCAGCAGCAGGCAAGGCCTGCTAGGGGTCTAGCTCCTGGACATCCTCAGACATTGGGGCCCTCGGCTTCCACAGGCTCCAGTCTCTAAGGTCCACAGTTTCTTGTCTTCAGCTGCTCACAGCCTTTGTCATTTCCACACTTCTTTCCCTGGTCCTGATCGTTCTCAGGAACTCTTCAGTTCTCTCACAGCTGGTGTGACTGTCACCATTGGTCCTGCTGCCTCCACTGTCTCCTCTATGTATAACCACCTGGGCTCACTCTACTAATGATAAAGATAAAAAATAGTCTAGAAAAGCCACTCAAGGGAAGCAATTAATCAGGTTTAGTATTGCACCACTAGGGGACATCCCAGGAGGGTGTCTCTGTGCTGACTCAAGAGGTGATCGGAACTGACTGCTTTTATAATCAGAAGGGGGCAGAGCAAGAGTGTTTGTCCCAATCATGGCACAGACTTTCATACAGAAGGGCTGCGATGACCTGAATAGATTGCAGCAGAGTCCTCCTGTAAATGAAAGACTGTGCTGGTTGCAGGAAGTATTCCTTCTCTAGCCTGGATGAAAGCGGGAGTTGGAGCTCACTGAGATAAACTGTGATGGAGAAAAAGTCCATACAAACTGTCTGAAAAATCAGCAGCTTGAACAGCACCTGAGCAGGGGGAGGCAGCTGTGGTTGCAGGAAAGCTTCCTCCAGGCATCTGTGAAGAGTTCCAAGCAGGCAGGCTGCTGTGAGGGCAGTCTGTGGTACAAATGGGATGAGGATGGGATCTTTAGGAGTGGGGTCAGTGGGAGGTCGCTGGTCCAGGAGAACATGCTCTTGAGGGATCAGTGGGGACCCGGCCCTTTTGTATTCTTCTGCATCTGCTATGAGATGCCTTTTCTCTTCCATTTATTCTCGCCAGGATGGGTCACTATGGGGCCCAGAGCACCAGGACCAATCAGTCATGGGTTGTGACCAAGAAAGCTATCAGCTCTAATGAATATTTCCCTTTTATAAGTTTATATTTTTTCCCATAGTTTGTGAGCTGAAAGGAAACCTAAGCAATTGTTGGCTCTTTTACTTATTATAAATGAAGAAACCGTTTTTGTCTGGTTTTTCTTTAGTTAAATTTGCACCCAAAAATTTAGGAGTGTCCATATGGGCCAGAGTTAGGGACCATACTACAAACAGAACCACATTGAAGTAGACTGTTGAAGGACCGAAGAGACGACTCAGCAGTTAAGAGCACTCGTTGCTCTTGCAGAAGACTCAGGTTTGGTTCCTGGCACTGCTGCGGTGGCTCACAACCCTCTGTAACTCCAGTTTCAGGGAACTCAATGCCCTCTTCTGACCTCTGAAGGCACAGGCTCACACCTGGTACACACACATGGTACACACACACATGCATATGTGCAAGCAAAACGCATGAATAAAATAAATAAATTTAGGAAAAAAAATAAGTGCCGTTTTGTCTTCAGTATCTTAAGGCTGACTTAGACCCCTGTCATTACATATAGAATCAAGTTCCTTGATTTTTAGATAGTGCCTCAATACCATGTATCATCTCAAGATCAAACCAAGATCAAACATCCATGTTGAGACTTCCCCCCACATCATTAGCTGTAACGGAAATGTGTACACTCTAAGACCCTGAATTTCAGGATTTTGTTTGACCCTGTTATAAGCCGCTCAGTAGCAGGAAATGCAGAGAACCCTGCAAATGGATGCACTCACTGCTTGGCACCTCTGGAAGAAGCACTTTCTGATGCTAGACGCATAAGTGCCCTTTAGTTCTGAGGCGGAAGTGAAGGGAGCTCCATCAAGTCTGGCGGAGCTGCTCTTGCATTTGTAAGCAGCAACTGCAGAGCCAAGGAGCTTCTGGGAGACTTTTCTGTTCCCTTACCCTAGCTGGGAAACACTCACCATCTACACAAAGATCCCGGAGACCAGGGCTGTGAACCTAAACTTCCCTAGTAAAAGTATGTAGCTACCCCTCATTCAGGTCGAGCCCTGAGGCTTTATTCACAGATGGCACAAGCAGAAAAGCAACTTTTGACGATTCTGCCAATAACCACGTTTTCATGTTGCCTCATAGAGGAGAGAAAATAGAAGGGTGGGAACTACAAGATAGACCCAAGTTGTGAATGACATGGACAAGCAACCCAAGGCTTGTTTTCTAAAAAACACAGGTCAGGGGCTGAAAGCAAGGGTGCCCTTTCTCAGGGCTGATGTGGATTCCCCTCTGTATGCTGTGAATACCATTGGTAAATAAAGAAACTGCCTTGGCCTGTTAATAGGGCAGAACTTAGGTAGGCTGGGAAAACTAAACTGAATGCTGGGAGAAAGGAGGCAGAGTCAGAGGGAAGCCGTGGAGCCGCTGCCACCAGACACACTGAAACTTTCCTGGTGGGCCATGGCCTTGTGGTGATGCACAGATTAGTGGAGATGGGTTAAATTAAGATGTAAGAGTTATCCAATAAGAACTAAAGCTAATGAGCCAAGCAGTGATTTAAATAATATGTGTGATTATTTCGGTTCTGGGCAGCAGGGAACCAACAAGAGGCCCCTCCTTCAACACAGGGCAAGGCCTTCCTAAGAACTATAAAATCCTGTGAGACCGTCACCATCAAGGTATGGTTGACTGCCCTTCCACACATGGGGTCAGAGATACTGTGGAGGGCAAGAGGAAGAAAGAAGGCTGAAGGCTGTGGCAGAGCCACCCCGTTTCTTCCTCCCAGATTTGCTGTGTTCACAGGTACCTGAGACCAGGACTTCCTCCCAAGAGGAAGTCTGATGTTGCACATTTAGAAATCAGGGATATTCCCAGGGGTGGGGCTGGGGTGGGGTCTCAGGCATGGAGATCCGCAGGGGAATGGCAGAGCATGGAAGGAAGGTTCCAGTTCATTTATAACGCTTCTGTGAGGTAGAGGAAGGGAGTTTGATTGACTCCTGGAAATTCGGAAACTTAAACAAAGGATCACAGAGTTTAGAGTGGTATGTGTGCTTCCTTCAATTTCCCATCATCAGCCAACGAGGACACATCTTTATGTCATTGTCCCTGTGCCTGGGGGCAGGACTGAAATAAAGAAATGAACCCCACACGAGTAACCCCAAACAAAGTTATCTGTTTGTGAGCTTTAATCTCCCTCCTCACCAGTCCTGCCATCCTAGCTCCCAACTGAACCCCGGGAATAAAAACAACGTGAGGCACAGAGATGAGCCAGGGTTTCAGAGAAAAAAAGACTCTGCTGGGTGACACAGTGTTATGGCTTGGGGAAGGCTCTTGTGGTAAAGGTTTGGTGGCTAGTCAGTGGGTTTTGGAAAAGTGAATGGACAGCAGGGCTTCAACCTCCTCAGTGGACTCCGAAACTGATAGAGTATGTAAATGAGGAGGTGGTCCCTGGGGACCCGCCTCTGATGCAGGTGTCCCCTCAGGGCATCTTCCTGACTCAACTCCGCCCTGACACTTGTTGCTGTTGGGAATTGTGAGTCAAAATAGAAACAGCTCCTTTAAGCTGTGTGCCTAGATACTTCGTCGCTTTGCAGAACATGGACCATCACACACAGGTGCCCTTCACACAGAGAGAATTCCAATGACAGATTCCAACTAGTGAACTCCAAAACCAGGCCTGGAGACTTCCGGTCTGTGGATCCTCGCTCTACACACCGTTGGCAGCTTGTGTCTGAGCCACATCACTCCCCTCTGCTGCTGTCTCTTGGGCTCCATGCTGCCTGCCGCACTGTGGCAGGATACCCTTGCGGTGCTTGGCTCATGTGGTAGTTTTGCCTGGCGGGTTACTATTATTTCATCACATGTAGGGATTGAATGAAATACAGATTTCATTCTCCATCAAGCATACTCCATTCCTTCAGCCTCAGTCTGTGTCCTCCCAAGAAGATGCAATGATTTTTCTTAGTTTTGACCATCTAGGTTCCAGAAAGGGGTAGGCGCTACCTTAAGAAGTCACATATATTCTCATCTCTATTCCTGCTGATGAATATTAGAACTTAGCGGACCTCGGACAGAGCCTGGCTTGATTCTCTCGTTTGCAGAGTGGGCTTTTCTACCACTGGTGGGCAATAGAATGGAGAATATGAAGAACATTGATGGCTCCACCATCCCAGGCTGGCTCTGTGTAGTTACCATGCCACCCGGGGACATACACGGCTGGGGCTTCTTCCCTCGGTTCCTCCTGACTAGGTTCAGAAGTGGGCACTTCTGCAGCAAGCTGTGTAGGGAAGGGAGGTTAAAGAGAGGGCATGAGAGACCGGTCCTCTGCCTTGGGCCAACCCTTTGAAACTCCGCAGCAAACTCTCTAGGGCTATCTTAGGTGGGATTGGGAACATCAATACTGATGACATTAGGGTGATCTATCTTTTGTCCAATTCTTTCTCCAACCCCTGCCAGTCCGGGGGCATTCACGGGTTCTGTGGAGATGCCACTCCGGTGTAGAAGTGTGAGCCTCTAGATTTAGTTGAACCAGTAGGAAAATAACCTCCTTGGGTGAGGTGAGATTTCAAGTAGCTGCTCCCAATGTAATGCTGTCCTGTTGATGGACAAGTGCATTTACTATCTGAAGGCTCAAAGATTCACAGAAAGTCTCTCATCAAGGCATGCTGATGCAGACTCTTCTTGGAAGACAAGGACATATACCTGATTTTTAGCAATGTGGGACAGCAAAGAGAAACACCTGAAAAATGCCATGGCTAGATCCAAGGGTAGACACGGTGAAATCCGGTCTGGTACCCAGGGATGGCTGGAATCCACTCAACTGCAGGCTAAAAAAAAAGTCTATGTTTGATGCCGGGGGCTCCTGTTGGGGACAGAGGATGGAGAGTTGATGACTAAGGACTGGGGGCAAGAACACGAACCCCTTCCCCTTCTCGGTCCCCAGAACTAGAGCCTGGAGGAAACAGATGCCCAAGTTCTTCTTGGTGACAGGTGAGTGGGAGCAGGTTCCTATTTATTAGCTAAAAATAGAGTGAGTGCTTGTGTTGGCAGGTAAGAAGTGAGTGATGCCACCACTGGGGTCCCCATCCTACACAGACGTGCTGACTTTTCCCCCATGGTGCCGAAGGGCAGATGGGATGGGCAATGCTGTGCCTTGAGGCCGTTGGTAGTCTAGAGTTTGTCAAGTGTAAGAGATCACCAAGCATCCAGAGTTTCAGAGAACATTCCCTAAGTAACAAGGAAATATCCAAACAAGAACACAAATTAATAGTCATTTATTATAAATTGCTTAGGTTTACACATTACTGATGGCCAAATAACACCCGCTAGATGAACAACTTCATCACGATCATTCCCAACTGGTGTGGCATGTCCTCTTCTAAAAATTTAAATTTTAAGCCCCATATCTTTCCTGACGTTGTCTTGGACCCTTCCCGATGCCAACATGACTGAGCCTTTCTTTCGTCCTCACATCTAACACAACAGGCATGCTGTCCCATTGATTCAACACGCTCTTTACAAGGCAAATTAACATACAAAATTGTTCTAATCTAGAAGCTACATAATGATCACTTTATATTTGCTGCGAAATCAATGATGACCACATGCACATGACACATTAGTAGACACAGAGTTCCAGATGAACCATTGGTTATTAAGGGGTGATGCCTGGTGTGGAAAATTAATACACTTATTTAGTATAAGCAGCTAAAGTAACATGCATCAATGGCTGAGATCAATTAGAATACAAATTAGGTGTATAAACAGTAGAATGAAGGCTTAATTTGTGTTTAATTTGATGCCTGGCATGTCTGAGTTATACACCTTTCAAATGGCAACAGCAAAGAGGAAATCAAACATTAAATAGGCATTGATTTATAGCGTGGGCTGAGCAGTGAATACACACCCTTTAAAAACATTTTAAGGTTATACTTATTTACTGTGTGTGTGCATGTGCACGCATCTGGGTGCACAGGTTCACACATGCACTCACATGTGCTCGTACCATGTTGCATATGTGCAGGTCAGAGGTCAGTTTGTGGGATTCAGTCCTCTCCTTTCACCATGTGGATCCCAAGATCAGACTCAGCAAGTTCTGCTACCCTCTTACCCTTTGGGTCACTTCACTGGCCCCAAACACAATCTCTTTTAAGGCAAAGACAGTGGAACCACACTTATACTACAGATGTATCTCCTTTTCCTTTCTTTCTTTTGATTTTTCAAGACAGGTTTCTCTGTGAAACAGTCCTTGCTGTCCTAGCCTCGAGACCACTGAGATCTGCCTGCCTCTGTCTCCTGAGTGCTGGGATTAAAGGTGTGTGCCACCACACCCAGCTTTGAGAACCATTTTCTCCATCCTTCCCTTTTATCCTTTCTTGTACCATACACAGCACAGTAAATTATAAGGCAGGAGTCCTCCTGTCACCACTGAGGCTTCACCCTGCCTCTCTGCTCCTTCAGACAATGTGTTTAGAAGTAATGCTGTGTTCATGAGCAAGAAGGAAATCAAATGCTCTCTGGGGTCACATGAACACAATTCTGTGTTCATCCTGTCCTGGTTAGCATGTGTGAGCACATATACATACCACTGTGTATTTGATGATACAGCTTCAGTGGCTGAATCACACATCCACATTCTAACAGTGAAACGTAGTTTTAATGTTGACTCGTATCTTTCATCAGTGTGTTGTCTGAGGTTTCTGTCCTGCTTGGTTCCCACAGTCGTTAAGTCCCAAAGAAATCACACAGAGGTCGTCATTATAAACTGCTTGGTCTAGTATCTCAGGCTTCTTATTAACTCTTATAACTTATATTAACCCATAATTCTTTTCTGTGTTAGCCACGTGGCTTGGTACCTTTTTTGGCGAGGCAGTCACATCTTGCTTGCTCTTGTGTCTGGTTTCCTCTCTGTCCGGGTGACAACTGCGTTCTGAAACTCCCCTCTTCCCAGAATTCTCATTGCCCTGCCTCTACTTCCTGCCTGGTTGCCCCGCCTATACTTCCTGCCTGGCTACTGGCCAATCAGCATTTATTTAAAATACAGGTCACAGGGTACAGACCATTGTCCTGCATCATTGATATAGTTGACACTGTCTGAGGCAAATAAAATTTCCCAGTTCATATATATTTTACACCTCCCCCTTCTACCCCTTCCTACAAGCCAATAAGCAAGAGAACTGTAGAGACAAAAGCTGCTGGCCGATTGTCCTGGTAGCTACTGTGGACAGCATTCGGAAGACTTCAGGCACTGCCATCCCCTGTCTTGGCTTTGCTGGCCTCGATCATCTGCTTGGTAGCCCATTTGTGGTTGGTGGAAAGTCCCAGGAAGCACACAAAGTCAATGAACCAGGTGGTTGGGTTGAAATTTAAGCCAAATTCACTGGCAGAGTAGTTGAAGGGAAGGGTGTGGTGGTAATTGTGGAAGCCTTCTCCTGGAAGACGAGGGGTACAGATTAGTGGGTTTCATTATAACATCTTCATATGTATGTGCCATTATTTAATTCTCAATGGTTCCCCCTTCCTTGCTGTCTTCTCTTCTAGCCTCTGCCTTGCTCTGGCTGGTCCCCTCTCTTTCCTGTTAGTTCACTCTTTGCTTTCTTATTGAAAGTCCTCAATTGCCCGCTCCTTTATCTCCCTCCCTCTGTCCCTCCTTCCCTCCCTCCCTCCTTCCCTTAAAATCTCTCCCCCCAAATATCCCCTTTCTAGTTTTATGAATGACATGTACATAAACACACATCTGTTCATACATATCATTTTAAATCTAGATTCTACATATAAAATATGTGACACTTGTCTTTCTAATCTTAGCCTATTTTACTTATCATAATGTATGGTTCCAATCATTTTCCTGTGACTATCATGAGTTCACCTTGCCTTGCCATTGCATGAGATCTCACTGTATACATGGACCACATTTCTTTTTTTTTTAAACAATCTTTTTTTTTTTACATACCAATCCCAGTTTCCCCTCCCTCCCCCTCCTCTCCTCCTGCTCCCCCTACCTTCTCCCTACTCCACACCCTATCCACTCCTTAGGGCGGGTAAGGCCTTCCTTGGGGAGTCATCACTTTGAGGCAGGATCAAGACCCTCTCCCCCTGTATCTATACTGAGCAAGGTATCCCTCCATAGGGAATGGGTTCCAAAAAGCCAGTTCATGCACTAAGGATAAATCCTGAAGGACCACATTTCTTTATCCATCTGCTGATGGACATCTAGACTGGCTCTGTTCCCTGAATGTTGTTAACTGAGCAGCCACAAACACAGATGCCTGCGTAGAAGTTCTCTCAGTGTTTAGGGTCTACCTTGTATAAGGCTGCTTCAGACTGTGCATTTGGGCAAAGGGCTTGACTCCAGCCCTCAGAAACATTCACTTTGTTGCTAGGCACGCTAAGTTGAACAGAAAATACCAACAGCTGCTCAGCCGCAGCAAGTTAGCTTTCCAGTGTGAAGGGCAGAAAGGTTGCTGCTCCCTCGGGGCTGCCTTTCTCAAGGTAAATGCCATGACGCTGACAATAGGTCATTAGTTTGATGTGTGTTCATAAAAGGAAAGTAGTCTCTGTGGGCGGGGATGATCACAGGAAGATTTCCTTCAAGCTCGGGTGGGAGGCGTGAAAATGTTCAGAGAGTTGAGGGAATTGCAGGCCTGTGCCTTTACAGATCCAATCCTCTGAACATCATCCTGTCTCCTGCTGAGCTGTCCACCATGTGGCTCCCAAAAAGTCATCTTCATGACCTGAGAGCTTCGCTCATTCGATTTTCTTTGTCTTTCTTCTACTACTTTTTTAAAATAGCAAAAATGTAAGTATCACATACGACAACATATGTAGGATGACTGAACCGAGCTGATTAGCCTACACATTCCCTCCATTCTTACTTCGCATGGTAGAAACTAAAAAACCACTACCAACAATTTTAAGAACACAATACATTGTTGACACCCATAATCACTATATTTGTATTATATTTGTATAATATGGTGATTATGCTGTCAACAACATATTGTATGCAGATCTTTTTAATGGAGTTCTTTTATCTGGTGGAAAGTGTGTGTGTGTGTGTGTGTGTGTGTGTGTGTGTGTGTTTCAATACCTCTCACCCTCCCTACTATTGACTGAGGTTTCTTTCCTGCCTGGTTTCACAGCTGTTAAGTCCCAAAGAAACACACAGAGACCTATATTCATTATAAACTGGTTGGCCTATTAAGTCAGACTTTCTTATTAACTAACTCTTACATCTTAAATTAACCCAGAATTCTTTTCTGTGTTAGCCATGTGGCTTGGTACCTTTTATCAGTAACACATTCTCATCTTGCTTCCTCTGTGTCTGAGTGACGACTGCAGACTGAGCCTTTTCTCTTCCCAGAATTCTCGTATTCTGGTCACCCGGCTTATACTTCCTGCCCAACTACTGGCCAATCAGTGTCTTATTAAGCCAAGTGACAAATCTTTACAGGATACAAGACCATTGTCTCACAGCACCCTACATCTTTCTAGTACCCTGTGACCCGGTTTTGCTCCCTGCTTCTTTGAGTTCCACTTTTTGAGGTTCAACAAATATACAAGATGCTGCAGCTTTTGTCTTTTTGTGCCTGGAGCACTTCCCTAAGTGTTACAACTTCAAGTTTGCTGCACATGACAGCTTCCCCTTCTCCATTCAGGCTGAAGAGCACTGTGTATCACACACTCATGCAGCATTTTGTCTGTGACAACCCTCCGTTGGTGAACGTCCACTCAGTGTCCTGCTACTGTGAACAGTGCTTCCATAAACATGGGGGTGCAGATGTCTCCTCAGGGATTATTTTATTTCTTTTGGATAAACACACACTTGTAGGCTCACTTGATCATGTGGTAATTCTGCTTTTTAACTTTTAAAACACCTTCTTATTTCTTTCCACAATTTTCGGGGCATTTCATTTGTATTTTAATGAATTAAGTTTGCTTGAAGATCAGCCCCACTGGTCAGCCTTACAGACTAGGCAGTGGTGACACACACCTTTAATCCCAGTAACCACACTAGCTTGTCATAGAAAGCAGGCGGTACAGGCCTTTAGTCCCAGTGGGGCACACCTTTAATCCCAGCCCTGGAGAGGATTATAACATGGGAGGAGACAGCTTTCACAAAGTCTCATTTTGAGATTCCTGGAGGCAGGATCATCATTTTGGACTGAGGTATGGGTGAGAGCCAGTGTCTGTTTTGCTTTTCTGACCTTCAGGTTGAACCCCATAATCCGACTCTAGGTTTTTATTAATTGTGCTACACACAATGGCTAAACACATTTACAGAAGGAGGAGGAAAAGGAGGATGGAAGAAAAAGAAAGAAAGAAAGAAAGAAAGAAAGAAAGAAAGAAAGAAAGAAAGAAAAGGAGACAATGAGAGAGAAAGTCCCCAACACTGTGCAAGGGTTCTCATTCCTGCCAACACTAATCTTCCGTCTTTTTGAGAACAGCCATTCTAACTAAAGCAAAGCACTGTTTCATTTTAGTTTTAATTTTCATTTTCTCATGAACAGTTCATTTCCTTTAAGAAAGAGCTTCATTGGGTTATAATTCACAGAATTCCTGCTTCTAAAGTACCAAATACAATGATTTTAAGAATTTTCATAGAGTTGGACATTTTCAGTATTCCTCGGTAACCACCCCCGGCTCCCTTCCTCAACCCTCCCCACACTCCTTAGTACCACCAACCTCCTATCAATTCCCACTGGCCCTATTTTTTTCTCTATACACTTGACTGCCTTAGACCGCTATAGACATTTTGTTTGTAACTGTGTATTTGTGTGTGCAGAGAGATGGGATTGTACGTGTGCCATGGTGCCCATGTGAAGATCAGAGGGTAACTTTAGGAAGCAATTCTCTCCTTCTGGTATGGGTCCACAAATTGAATTCAGGTTGTCTGTGTGCACACCCAGCGGTTTTACCGGCAGAGCCATTTCTCCAGTCCTGTTTTAGACAGTTTATGTAAATGACATTATGAAGTATGTCCTTCGTGACTGACTTCTTTCACTTAGCACAGTGCTTTCTCGGTTCATCTGGGTCACAGCACATAGCCTAACCTGATTCTTTTTTATTGGTGAATAGTATTGCATTATGTGGATGTAAAACATGTACACATCTCTCTGTCAGTTGATTGTTATTTAGAGTCTTTCCCTCTTTTTAGTAGCTGTGAATAACGTTGCTGTGAGCATTTGTGTTTCTTGGAGACATAATTTTCATGTCTCTTGGGCATAGGAGTGGAGTACAGGCTTACACAATGATGACTCTTAACTGTGGAGAAGCTCAGACTCCCCCCTCGGTCCTCACTTATCATTTCATGATTATTAAGTTTAATTACAATTACTTTTTTTTAAATTTTGTACCTGGACCTTCACTGCTGGTCTGGGTAGACTTCAAGTCAATGTCCAGCTCTTGAGGACCTGTGTCATAGCCATGCTGGTCAGCCATGGTTGCCTGACCCATATGTGCCTCTAGAAGACATGGTAGTCTATGCTGTCCCCCACTTCCATTTGTGCCCAGAACTGATACTGGGTGGGGTTCCTCTGCTTTAGCCCACTCAAGATACAAGGAGAGAGGGGAAAGCGGCAGAGGGGAGAGAATTCCTTCTGTCGTCCAAAGCCCCTTTCCCCTCCCACCTAGTCCCTGTGCAGCTAGAGTTGGGTTTAGTCCATCTCATGTGGCTGCTGTCAACACAAGCTGACAAGACCATAGGATCCCCAGGATCTCAATTGGACGACTCACCACCAAATGACAGAGAGAGTTCCTACTCAGTGGTAGAGCTTCCCTTCCTGGCTTGATGTCTGCTTGATGCTCAGCCTTACCGAGAGGCTGAGTTGCATCTGGAGAGGTGCAGCTAACAGTTACGAGTCACTGAGGGCTCCATGGTAACAATGATTCCTTCATGCCTTTCAGCTAACGGCCATGATTATCCCTGTTTTAAAACAATCACAGACATGCACAGGAGGGACAAGTAACTCACCTAAGACCATAAAACTGGCACAAAAACAGTGCCAGGCCTATTTCATGCTAAGCACGGTGTATTAACTCACCTCACCCTCTAGTGACCCAAGGAGGAGGAAAGGGCTACTTGTTGTCTTATTACAGGTAAGAACACAAAATGTTGAGGAGTTAGATAGTACTCTACCCAGAGAGCAAATGGAAGACCCAGGATATAACCTAACTTGGACTCTGCACTGGCCTTACTTTTAGCTACTTGTGGTCCCATGGGCCCGCTTTCTTGCCATTGCCTGCCTAAAGACTTTTTTCCCTAACAAATGATTGGATAGACCAGTCTAAAGCAGTCAGGACTGTTTGAGAGAAAAGCAATTGCTGCTTCTCCTGTGGGAAATTTTCATGATGAAAGTAACTGTTATACCATTTATGGATCATCTTCTGTGCTCCAGAACTACACTGAGCAGTTTGTATGCGTATGAGGAGGCACTGCTATTTCCCATCTAACAGATAAGAGAACCACACAGCAGAGAACTTGCCTGACTTGTTTAAGAGCTAGGATGCCAAGGTCAAAGTTTAATTTCGCCACACCCCTCTACTCTCTTCTTATAGCCATAAAACCTTCCCTCCCACAAAGTCAACAACATCTTGACTGCCCTTCTCCCATTGGCTCTCAACACCCCACTCACCAATGGCCCCCAGAGCGATGAGTGGGCTCTGCCAAGGGCTGATGTGCCTGTCATAGGGCCGCTGTCCATACACATGGACAGTGCTGTTGACCAGCCGAGTACCATTGAGGGCAATAATGTATCGGAGAATAGAAGCCAGGAAGTAGGAATTCCACAGTCTCTCCCCAGAAGTACCAGGGCACCAGTGCAAGGAGCACAAAACACATGAGCACCACACTGATCTTGTGGTACCTATGAAGGAGAACACCATGCCATCACCGGCCACCGGATCTGTGTGGCATGGGGTGGGGTCACAAGACAACATCACAAGGCTACAAAGGTGAGGCAAGCAGCCCAGTTCTGAGAAAAGAGGCGGAAGTGCAGGAAGTGGTCAGCCGTTCAGTATACTTTGGAAGAATTTCTCTGTCAAATGATCAACAGTATGGCAGCCAACCCCAGCAACTCTGAGGTACATTTACCCTGTTACCATGGTCTGAGCTAGCTCCTGGACACACCTTCATCTATCAACCTGATACTCAGGCTTACTTGAATACTTTCAAGAAAAAGCCAGTATTTCTTAAACAATTTTAGATGCATGATTCTGAAAAAAAAAAGTGTGATTCTCCACTAAAGAATGGTTCTTTATCCATCAGATGCTACACTCCAAATCAGCCCAAAATATAAACAACCTCAGTATGGTAGAGTTCAAGGTTGTCCTGGGCTACAGAACAAGATGATGTGTCAAAAAATAAAGTGTAGATATAAGCCTATAGTTATTACAAACAGTGCTGCTATGAACATAGTTGAATAAATGCCCTTGCAGTATGATTGAGCATCCTTTGGGTAGATGCCCAAGAGTGGTATTGCTGAGTCTTAAGGTAGGTTGATTCCCAATTTTCGGAGATACCGCTATACTGATTTCCAGAGTAGTTGTACAAGTTTGCGTTCCCACCAGCAACAGAGGAGTGTTCCCCTTACTCTGCATCCTATCCAGCATAAGCTTTCATTGGTATTTTTGATCTTAGCCATTCTGACAGGTGTAAGATGGTATCTCAGAGTCATTTTGATTTGCATTTTCCTGATGGCTAAGGATGTTGAACATTTCCTCAAGTGTCTTTCAGCCATTTGAGATTCTTCTGTTGAGAATTATCTGTACCTGTTGGTAGAGGCCACTCATTCATTCCCAGCCACTTGGACCTGAAATAATCACACAGAACTATATTATTTGCAATACTGTTTGGCCAACATCCTAAGTATATTTCTAGCTAGCTCTTATGTCCTAAACTAACCTACCTCCATTAATCTGTGCATCACCATGAGGTTGTGGCCTACTGGCAAAGTTTTAGCGGGCTCCAGCAGAGGCATCTGTCTCCTGTGGCAGCTGCATGGCTTCTCATTGATTCCACCTTCTTCTCCCAGCATTCAGTTTAGTTTTTCCGCCTAGATCTATTCTGCTAAGCCACTGGCCAAAACAGCTTTATTCATTAACCAATAAAAGCAACACATATACAGAAGGATTTCCCACATCATCTCTCCTTTCCTATTTAAATAAAAAGAAGGGGTTTAACTTTAACATAGTAAAATTACATATAACAAAACAATTGTCAACCAAGAATTAGAGTTACAATATTTATATCTATATTATCTTTTATCATAACTAAGGAAAACTATAACTATCTATTCTTCAACTCCATCAAAGGCTCCAGAAGAATATACTATTATCTAAATAAAAAGGAAGTACATTGTCATCAACTTCCAAAACTCTAGAATTGACAGAGACATCTCACTGCTTGGACAGTAACCCTGTAGGGGAATGTGGTACAGTAGTGATATTGTGATATCCTGACTTATCGGGAAGCAAGGATATACTTAGAGCTGTGATAGGACAGCTCTGGAGGGGTAGAGCCACAGTATAACACCTCTGGAGGGGTAGAGCCACAGTATAACACCTCTGGAGGGGTAGAGCCGCTATAGGACAGCTCTGGAGGCTGGAGCTGCAATAGGACAGCTCAGCCCTGAAGGAAAGGTGTCCTGACTATCGGGAAGTCAGGCTACCTGAAGCTGAGGTGAGGTGGGGAATGGCCTCCCTGCAGCATATAGGGATCCCGCTCCTCTCCTGGAGAGCCGCTACAACTGAGTTCTGCTCTGTTCCCTTATAGGAGCGTCCTAGCAGAGCTATCTGCTTCTTCTCCCACCCAAGATGCTTCTTCTGCTAACACTATTCTAAAGGGAAGCTCCTGCAGAAATATAGCAATCTCCTCCAGCTCCTGCAAAAAGTTATTAATTTTCCTTCCCCTGGCCTTGCTCACCCCACTTAAGGAGCATCCTAGCAAGGTTCTTCTGTTCTGCTCCACCTTGCTGAGGCCCCCTAGGGAGTTTTTCAGCTCAGTCCCCTAAGGGACGTCCCAGTCAGGTTCTTCTGTTCTGCGCAGGGTACAAGACCATTGTCCCACATCATGTACCCTATTTTTAATTGGATTATTTGGTATTTTGATGTCTAATTTCTTGAGTTCTTTATATAATTTGGAGATGAGTCCTCTGTCTGATGTGGGGTTGGTGAAGATCTTTTCCCATTCAGTAGGCTGCCTTTTTGTCTTGTTGACCATGTCCTTTGCTTTACAGAAGCTTCTCAGTTTCAGCAGGTCCCATTTATTTACTGTTGCTCTCAGTGTCTGTGCTATTGGTGTTATATTTAGGAAGTGGTCTCCTGTGCCCATGCACTGAAGGCTACTTTGCCCTTTCTCTTCTATCATTTGGACTTGAATTTTGTGCATGCAGATAGATATGGATCTATTTGCATTCTTTTACACGTTGACATCCAGTAAAGCCAGCAGTATTTGTTAAAGATGCTTTCTTTTTTTCCGTTGCATAATTTTAGCTTCTTTGTCAAAAATCAGGTGTTCATAGGTGTGTGGATTAATATCCGGGTGTTCTATTCAATTCAGTTGGTCAAACTGTCTGTTTTTATGCCAATACCAGGCTGCTTTCATTACTGTAGCTCTATAATAGAGCTTGATGTCAGGGGTGGTGATGCCTCCGGAAGTTCATTCAATAGTAAGCTATTGACCTGGATGTGTTGATACACACCCATAATTACTGCACTCAGGAGGATGAGGGAAGATTCTGAGTTTGAGGCTGGCCTGGGCAACAGAGAGAGATCATATCAAGAAAAAAAAAAAGACCCTGAAAGGAAAGTAAAAGAAGTACCAGTGCCAGCAGGAAGGAGAGCCATTGGATATCACTAATAGGCACTGTGTTTTCACTGGCCACCGCCTCATTATCCCTGCCCCCTCTGTGTTATAACACAAGACTTTCAAAGCTTCCTCCTCCAGGCCTGTTCTATGTCAATACCTTGCTGAACAGTAGACTAGTGTGCCATGGACCTCTCTTGCTCAATTCTCACCCCAGATCCAGCACAGGTGTCTTAGTTAGGGTTCCTACTGCTGTGATGGAAACACTATGACCAAAAAGCAAGTTGGGGAGGAAAGGGTTTATTAGGCTTACACTTCAACCTTGCTGTTCATCACCAGAGGAAGTCGGGACAGGAACTTAAACAGGGTTGGAACCTGGAGGCAGGAGCTGATGCAGAGGCCATGTAGGGGAGTTGCTTACTGACTTGCTTCCCATGGCTTGCTCAGCCTACCTTCTTATAGAACCCAGGACCAGCCCAGGGATGGCACCATGGGCTGGGCCCTCCCCCACTGATTACTAAATGAGAAAATACTTTACAGCTGGATCTCAAGAAGGCCTTTCCTCTGCTGTGGCTCCTCCCTCTGATGACTGTATAGCTTGTTCATGTTGATGGAAACCCACCCAGCACAACAGACATGCCAAAAGTCAGGACCCCATACCTTAGAGAGCTGCCCTGGCCTCCCTGGCTCCAACCCTCTGAGGATTCATCTAAGTTTGGCTGCAGCCTGCAGGATTCAACCTCCACTCAGAGCCCTCTGCCTCCTCCTTGTAAGCTGCCCAAGGAACTAACTATACAGCTCCAGTTCCCAAAGCTCCGCTCGGCCAAGGCCATCAACATCTTGTGCAGAAAAAGGGCCCCCAACATGGCTTCCCCACGCCCAAGAGAAAAACGTAGTTGGCTTCGCTGGCTAACGTGATCACATCCAGCCTAACCCCCCTTCCCTGAGAAAGATGTTTCTCACCAAAATGAAGCAATACAAAACCAACCTAAGAACAAACCCTAGATCCTTTTCATCCCAACCAAGCACAGCAGGTCCAATTGCAAACAGTGTTCATCCTGGTTCCCTGCGAGGCTTCTATGTGCACAATGGTGGGGATAGAAGTGGGAATGTCAGGGGCTAGAGCAAGTCCAAGCGGAATGATCACGTGTTGGGTTTTTATACCCCAAACTGCTTCTCCCCTGACCATTCCAGACTCTGCAATTCTGTCCCTTGTGGACAAGAAGCCTTCCCCAACATAGTGCCAGCCAAGTGCAGCTGGTCTGCCTTTCATTACAGGCGTTGGCCTCTGTGCCGAGGATAAGCCCAACACGAGATGACTCATCGGCTTCCTTCCTAGACAACGCTCAGTCTAAATGGTCTGAATGCCCTTGCCAACTGCCCACAGACAATCTCCAGAAGGCCTTCAGTATGGAAACCCTGCTCATTTAAATCTCCTTTCTTCAGTCAGTGGCAGGAAGGAAGGCTGGAGAGGGGCTGTTGGTATCGTCTGGCTTTTTGCTTAATGGGTTTTTGAATTTTATAGAACATCACAGAGCATTTAACTACTCAACTTGGCTGCTTCCGAGCTATGTGACCCTGAGTAGAATATTTCATTGTGTCGAGCCCCTGCTTTCTCATCTGTAAAATGCTGAACTAACAGATTTATTAAGTGCCTGCCCTATGCCAGGTCCTTCCCTTAGTGCTGAGACTCCAGTGAAGTCAACAGATAAAAATCACTTCCTGTATGGAACAGAGGCAGCCTGAACAGCTGATACATTCTGATAAGAAAGGCAAAGGCTGAACAGTATAGATGGAGCATAGAGTACGTTAGTCATCAGTGCAAGGAAAACAAGGAAGGACGATGTGATATGTTAAGGGCATGCACTGTGAAGTAAGGAGTCTGGGGAAGGCCAAACTTACCCTGAGACTTCTCAGTGAAGATTTAAAGAAAGCAAGGCGCTACCCATGGCGGGGGAAACACAACACGAAGGCTCAGGAGACTTCAGGTAGCTGCAGGAGAGGACGGTGGAAGGAGACAAGTGGTGGGAATGGGGATGGGGACCAAGAGGAAAAGGTCTCGAAGGGACTGTGGCAGTAAGGATGACCAGGAATGGCTAAATTCTAAATTTATTTCAAAAGACAAGTGATAAGATTTGTTTGTTTGTTTTAAAGGCCTTGACATTGCCGAGAAGAGATGGAGTGGAAGAAGACACCAGAATGGAGACACTGTTAGCTAGCATGGGCAAGAGGTGCTGCCTGCAAGCAAGCAGCACACGAGAGCTTAGGCCAGAAGTCAGAGAGGCCGTTTGTGTATTTAGCCAGGGATTCCAAGTTGGGGACATTGACGCGGGTGCCTAGAGTTAAGGGGTGCTCCAGCCAGGGGAGGTGACAGGAGGAGACATTTGGAACATGTCAGCATATTAATGTGTGCCATCTGAATTCCACAACAGCCCACAAAGCTGTTTTATTGTCTCCCCTTTGCCAGGGTGATGCAGTGGCCCAGAGAGACACTGGACATACTCAAGGTCACAGTGGTTCAGAGCACACTACCCACCGAGGCCGCAGGAGGGAGGGGAACTTACTCAGGGGTGACCCACTCGCCCGTGCACTGCAAGTGTTCCTACAGAAGTGAAAACTCTGCTTTCTCGCGGTCAGACTCAAGACAAACTCTAGGTGAACTGAACTACTACCCACTCTTGTATGAACCAGTCTTCCTGCTCTGTGAGTCTGTCTGTCCATGCTTCCTTATGCCTGTGTGACTGACTCGTGCAAGTATCGGCCTAGTTATGACTTCTTCTTAGGGGCTTCTTCAGTCCCCATGGCCGGGAAAGGCGCTCTGTAATGTGCCAGTCTCCCAGTGTGTTAATGGAAAGTCTCGCGCAGAGATCAATGCTCTTAGCCCTGACTTCGTGTTAAAAGCATCTGGAGAACATTTTAAAGGGATGAGTACTGGAAACACATGGCGCAGACCCACTGATTCAGAACCTCTGGTGAGCATTTCTATTTTGAAGGCCTTCCTACGTTGTAAACATGGAGGCCTATATGGCGTTGCTCTCTGACGGGCACTGATTTTGTCCAGGCATTCATCTGTCCTCCTCATAGCTGTGTGCTGGGGAATGCTGATCCTATCTAGGTCAGCTCATTGGCTCAAAGCTGACTGTGATCGAATCTACCTCGTCAATAATTATTTCTGGAATGGGCATGTGGCACTGTAGTAACAGGGTAGGACAGAAAGGATGACTGTGCTTCAAAAGGAAATAACATGCAGATGAGGTCCAGAGAAATTACAGTGCAGACCCAGATACTGGAATGTAGGGATGGTAAATGGGGCAGCCATGGCAAAAAGAAATAAGAAAAAAACAAAAGAAAAGCTGGCACTTTCTCGAAAAGTCAAATGTCAAGTGATGATATGGCTCAGTACTTCTGGTGTGTATCAAAGCAGAGAACCGAATAGACATGTGTTTACCTCTCTTTGTAGCAATGTTATCCATAGTAGCCAATGTGTACAAACAACACGTGTTCATCAATAGATGGATGCACGGACGAAGGGTTATTTGTCCAGAACGTGGGATTCAAGCAGAAGTGATGAAGTGGAGGAAGAGAAGACACATGACTGTTTAGTAACTATCAGGACTTTTGGGGGTGAGAATGATAAAGGTTTGGGTGATTTAATGATAACATCCTAGTTTCTTTTCTATTACTGCAATAAACACCATGACCAAAAAGCAACTTGGAATGGGGGTAAAGAATTTATTTTGTATTACAGCTTTCAGTCTATCATGGAGGAAAGCTAAGGTAGGAACTCAGGGCAGGAACTACAGCAGAGATCGTGGAAGAACACTGCTGCCTGGCTTGCTCCCCGTGGCTTGCTCCCCGTGGCTTGCTCCCCGTGGCTTGCTCCCTGTGGCTTGCTCAGCTACTTTCCCTAATAACCTAGAACCACCTACCCAGGGAGGTATGATCCACAATGGTTGGGGTTCTTCCACGTAAGTCATTAATCAGCAAAATGCCCTGACAGACACACCCACAAGCAATCTGGTGGAGTCAGTTCCTCCATTGAGAGTCTCTCTTCCCAGGGATGGTTAGGTATAGCTCAAACTGACAAAAAAAAAAAAAACCAAACAAACAAACCAACCTATGACAGATGGTTATATAGCATTGTGAATGTTCTTAAAGCCACAAACTTGTACACTTTGGAACAGTTAAAATAGTAAATATTGTGATACATATTATCACAACAAAAAGGAAAGATATAACGAACCCTTTTTTTTTCATGATACAAATGATAAATTATATTTATACAGTAAATAAGTATCAACAGTCAACACAAATCCAAAACCAGCCACCAACCCCGGGACTGAGGAACAGCTGGATAACTTCCCTAGGGTGTCCATCAGGAAGGGCATGGTGGCCCGTGTGCAACACACATGGCAGTGGCCAGTGGCTTCATGATCAGTGCAGTGGGTAACAGGGAGATGCGCTGGATATCCTGTGGGAGGAGGGAACCCAGTGGCTATCGGGGTGGGGCCTCAGTCAGAAGGACTCTCATCTTCTGCAGCAGAATCACCCTTTTCTACCACATGAAAGTCACAGGGGCAGACATGGTTCCTTGCTTCATACAGTGACCTCTTGTTCCACCATCTGTGGCTCTGACCAGAAGCATCCAGAAAGTTGGAAGGGCCTTGAAAATGTCACAGAGCCCTTGTGCTAACCAGTCTGGGGCTGCTGTATCCCGGATCCTTCGCTTTGTTTAAGCCAGTTGAATCAAGATTTTATTTCAGGAGAAGCTCTAAGGACACTGTCGTATGCCGCACAAATCCCTTCTTAGAATGAAAGTCCTTAATTTCCCAACTGCTGGCAGTGCTGCCACCGGCAGAGAACTATGCTGCACCAGGGACAGTCCCTCCATGGATAACTATCACAGTGACTAAAAGAAGTACACCATTGCCTGAGCCGAGTCCCTGTTGTCTTGGTCGGTTCTGCTATGGACACTAAGCAGAGACTTGCTTCTTCTCTTGTCCCATTGCTTCCTCCATGGACACTGATCCTAAGGGCACTCCCAGGCAAGCTCCCTCTGAGCTGGCCTCTTAGATGACTGCTGCATAATTTCCTACCAGATTAAAACATCCCATCCTGCAGGAAGCTCCTTAGGCAGGGAGGAAAACAACTCAAAACAGCTTCAGAATGTTCCTGAAACTGACCAGATTCACTAGGCCCCTCCCAGCCAGAGTAAGCAATAAAAACTGAGAATCTCTTTAACACAAGTCAGACTGCAAAGAGAATTCTAAGACCAGACGAGCTGTCTTGAAGAAACAAATCAGAGGAGCTGCCTGGAAGTGGTTGAGACCATGAGGCACCTGGAAAGGACACTCTCC